>OY754971.1:19125492-19725492 GCA_963576475.1 Molanna angustata | reverse complement strand
CTAACAGGTACTATGTCAAATATTTATTTGACACGCACCCAATAATAAGTTGCCACATTCTGGAGACTTACGATATTATTCGTCTCACAGATCCAGACTGAAAACACAATTAAAAACTGTGGGTTGCACCGGGAATCGAACCCGGGACCTTTGGATCAGCAGTCAGATACCCAAGCAACTGAGCCACGAAGGCCGACAAATATACACAAAAATAATCTATCAAAGCAAAAATAGATAGCTTAGCGTATTAAATAATTTAGTACAAGCGTGGAAATTCATAGCTTCTTAATATTGAAATCATGGGGGAGGAAGTGCTATACCTTCTCGTGGTCTCCCCTGTGAGTAGTGCCTTATAAAACGATCATAAAAGAAGAAAAAACGCATACCAAAAACGAATAAAATGATGAAAAACGTAGAAAAAAATAAACGCATTGCACGAAACCAAATAGCACAAAACCGGCGGCCGTACGTCAAACGAACTCACGGCCACATTGGCAAAAAAGGTCTTTTTAAAGACCAATCAGACGACCCCTCCACGGGTAAAAATCCAAAATTTTTTAAACGAACTGACGACCTGGATAATCCAGTAACAAACCTTGAAATAGGACAAATAAATGTCGAAGGTATGACTAGAGCAAAGGCTGAGATACTGGGAAAATTAATGGAGCGGGTGGACGTACTAACCATCCAGGAGACCCATATCCCAGAAGAAGACACACGCAAACTGGAGGTTCCTGGTTTTACCTTAATACATTATAAGAACCACAAAAGGCATGGAATCGCCACTTATGTAAAACCAAGACTAGCATCTGAGGCTTACGCCATCGACGAAGACGAGTTCTCTATAACCACTAAAGTTGGAAACCTCTATATAGTAAATGTCTATAAGCCCCCTTCAAGAAGCTGGTCAGAAGGAGCAATAAAAACATGCCCACACCCAACTATCTACATTGGAGATTTCAATTCCCGTAGTACTCAATGGGGATACACTGACGATGATGCAGATGGAGACATGCTGAGTGACTGGTCCTCTGAAAACAACTTACACCTTCTATATGATTCAAAACAGGGGGGGTACCTTCCGATCTGCTCGATGGGGTACAACTACTTCACCCGACTTATGTTTTGTTTCCACAAACACTGAAGGCATGCCCATAATGTCAACCAAGACTATACTGAAGGGATTCCCCAAGAGCCAACACCTCCCAGTAATAGTGAGCATCGGCCTACATATCCCCGTTTTGGAGCAACCATATCTGCTCAAATGGAATTTGAGAAAGGCAAACTGGGAAAACTACACCAAATGCATTGAAGATACCGTAAACAGAATTAAACCTAGCATAGAAAACTATTCCCGCTTTGAAAGACTTCTGAGAGTGGCGGCGCAAAGGTCTATTCCCAAAGGTCACCGAAAATCCTACATATCAGGCTGGAATAAGGAATGTGATAAGTTAATGCAGAAATACTAGCAGAGCGGGGATAAAACGGAGGCGAGACGTAAAAGATGGATGGAGCGCGTGGAGGAACTAGACTTCACACATTCTAGCCAAAAGAGCTGGTCCCTTCTGAGGAAACTAGGTGCCGCCCCGCCAGCAAAGAGAGAGCCTATAGTAACACCAAACCAAATAGTCAATAGTATTTTTGAGACATCCAATATTAAACCTTCGAAAACGCAGAAAAACCACTTAAAAGAGAAACTGAGAGACAAATTAAAAACCTGTGCTAACACCCACCCAATAGTCACTGAGGTAAAACCCGAAGAAGTGACCAAAGCCATAGGAAAGCTTAAGCGCGGAAAAGCTGCAGGCATGGACGGTGTCCTTCCTGAGTTCCTTATGCGTTTGGGGGAGAGAGCTGTAAGTTGGATTGCCGCCTTTTTCACTGGAGTACTACTCACTGGAAAGATACCTAAATCATGGCGAGAGACCAAGGTTATAGCAATTTTAAAGCCGGGAAAACCCGCCCAAGATCCGAAAAACTACAGACCTATAGCCCTACTTTCGGTCGTGTACAAACTGTTCGAGAGAGTGCTGGCGGACAGAATGTCCCCATTTGTAGAACCTCACCTGCCGGTGGAACAAGCTGGCTTTCGTGTGGGACGAAGTACCTGCGAACAGGTACTGTCACTGACAACTTGCATCGAAAATGGTTTTCAAAGGGGAGAAAAAAGTGGTCTGATCTTACTGGATTTAACATCGGCTTATGATACGGTATGGAGGAGAGGCCTCTTGCTGAAGACACTTAATATAATACAGAGTAAATCTTTTTACAATCTCCTGGACAATATGTTGTCTAATAGAAGGGTGAGAGTCTTCTTAGGAGGCAGCATAAGCAGAACAAGAATACTCAAAAACGGACTGCCTCAAGGATCGGTTTTGTCTCCGATGCTGTTTAATCTATACACGGCAGACATTCCTGTAACCGCCTCTAGAAAGTTTGTCTACGCAGATGATGTGGCTCTTGTGACTCAAGCGACAAGTTTTGATGATCTGGAATTTGTTTTAAACACTGACTTGCAGATCCTACAAAACTACTTCAATTATTGGCACCTAAAACCAAATCCTAGGAAAACAGTAGCGACAACTTTGCACCTAAACAATCAGCAGGCAAAAAAAGAACTGAATGTTTCCATGTGTGGCGAAAAGGTGCCGTATGAGAGCAACCCTAGATATCTCGGTGTAAAGCTTGACAGATCTCTAACATATGGCCCCCACCTACAATCTTTAAGAAACAAAGTAAAGGCCAGAAACAACATAATCATGAAGCTCACTGGCACAACGTGGGGAAGCACGGCTGAGGTATTGCGCACGTCAGCGATTGCTCTTGTTTACAGCGCTGCGGAATATTGCTCACCAGTATGGGCAAGAAGCGCGCATTGTAGAATCCTTGATACTGAGCTGAGTAAAACTATGAGGATAATCACGGGATGTGTGAGGTCTACCCCACTCCTGTGGCTTCTAGTACTTTCAAACATAGGCCCCCTCGAACTGCGCAGAAAGCAGGCCTCAGCCAGAGAACTTGTAAAGATCAGCAGAAACCCCGAAATCCCAGCTTTCCAGGATATCTTCCAGCCTCCAAGACAGCGTTTGCGGTCCGGAAAACCTATCTGGTCAGAAGACCTGACAAACTTCGATCTGCCTAGTGCATGGAGAGAGAGGTGGGAAGATGCAGATCCAATAAAAAATAAGGATATCATTCAAGATCCCACCTTGAAGGTCCCGGGCTTTAACCTTTCCCGTAAAGTCTGGGTCCAGCAAAACAGAATCTGCACAGGACAGGGGCGCTGCAATCACCTCATGTGGAAATGGGGCAAAAGAGATTCTCCGGAGTGTGACTGTGGAGCAACTAACCAGACTGTCCAACATCTGGTAGAGGAGTGCCTGACGAGGAGATATCCGGGGGGATGGATGGATATCCATGATGCAACCCCGGAGGCCGTAAACTGGCTGACTGGATGGGAGCCGGGGCTTTGAATAGCCGAAGTATGACGCAGCCGATGGCGTAGAGAAGCCAATGCCAAACAAAAAGTAAGTATTGAAATCATGTTATGCTATTTTTTAGGTGCATTTGCATATACTTGCAGAATTCTTGACACTAATTATGGTGGGAGAGTGCTTCATACGTCTTCCGGATATCCTTTTCTTAAAGGCGGAAGTGTCTCATGACTTAGATGCACCATAGAGACAAATATATAGCATCATGGCTAGAATTATGGTGGTGTTTATACCTTCATATACTGCGGCAAACCACAGAGAGAATCTCATTAATTTCATTCCTCATAACGCGGCGCGCCGTGTTGTTTTTATGAGTAGGTAGAAGATAATTTAAAATTTGTGTTTTTGTTTAACAACGAGTATTCATTTCGTTGCTTGTTTATTCAAAAACATTTTTTTCTGTATCTTGCATCAGAAACTCCATACACAGAGTAAAGAAACACTCAAGGTCAGAGTACACAGATATCTAAATATAAGATAAGGAAGGAGAATAAAATGTGATGTTTGTAGACATCAACAAATTATCATCCAACGCTTTATAAAAATCTGAAAGGTTTTATTTATTTACGAGATGAATGTATAATGAATATACATATTATACATACCTTGTAGGTTCAGTGGGAGATAGGTACCTACTTTGATTTAAAAAAAACATGAATCTTAAATATTATCCATATTATATTGGAAGATTGTTATATGTAAATTGAAAAAGATAAGTAATGGTGTATCAATTCCATTTATATCGATCTTTTTGTGGAAAGATAAACGAAGTGCAGTTTCCACTAAAGATTATTAAAAGATATTTTAAAATTCATTGAGAAAAACATGGTAGTTTTGTAGGCGTTGTTTGTTTTTTTTTAAACTTTTTTTTGTTTTTACATATCTATATAAAATTCTCATGTCGTCAAATGACACAAATCGACCTTAAATGGATGTATTGCCTATATTAAAATAATAATCATAATGTCTAAACCTCCAAACATAATGTAATAGTATGTAATTCCAATGCTCACGTATGTGAGTGAAATATGGGTGTATAAGAAAATGTATGAAAAAAGGATAATTGCAAACAATATATGAATGAGTCAAAAATTAGACGATTGTATGACGCATGTTACAAAAAAAAATATTTGTCCATGTTTTTATTAATTTTATATTTTTCATAAAAAATATTTTGTGATATTTTGTAACACAAAACTAAACTCGAAAAAAGTTTTTCAATTTAAATATTTAATTTAATATATTTATGGAACGTTACCATAAAATAACTTAAACCCGTCCCGTGGATGCGCAGAACGCAAATTTGTGGCTTTTTGCTTGGTTGGTATGTGCGAACCGCCCCCCACTACGGTGAAAGAAGTTTGGTGGAATGTACCTATACTATAAGACAATTCAACATAATATTGAATATGATTTGATACTAATTTCAAACATATTTGCCAAACAATTTTATTTAACGACATAAGGAGGTAATATTTTTTTCGCATAGAAAACGTAACGAGGCATATGAAATTTGATATTTAGGAAAGAATCAATATAGAAAATATAAAATCGTTAAAGGTCAAACGGATTTCATAAATATCAACAAAAAAAATGATTCGTCTTATAGAAAATACGAAAAAAAACTCTCCCAAATAGATCTTAATTAAATCCTCGAAAGGGATGTGGAGTTTTTTAGATAATAATATAATAAAAGAAAACTATTTTTAAAAATTTCAGGTAAAATCGTTTACGATACACAAAGACTCACCCTTTTCGGTTATAATAAGAAAAGTTATTTTTTTCTCTCCCTCTCTCGGGACTTTATCAAAAGTTTTCAATACGTGTTGAGATTCTAAATTCGTTTTGTTCCTAGAATCACTACTGTCGTGATTTCTTATACTTTCCATCAAACGTAGGAAAAAAATATTTTTCATTTTATGAAGAAACTTCCCACTTTGTATTATGACTCGTAAACATTACTTACACGTACTCTTTCTGTCAATTTGATTATCATTGGTTTACTTTCAGCTGTTTCTCAAACTGTTTAGGATTTATTGACTAGTAAAATTTTAATCTGTGGCGACGTGGTTGCAAACCCTAATTACCCCTCCAAAAACAATACCAACCAGAGACGATATATAGAGGTCGCTCTAGCGGCTTGGATCACTCTGCTCGTGATTTTGTTCTCAGCCATCAGCCTCACGTTTTAATCTTCTATTAATTAATTATTGTAATTACTTTCTAATAATTAGATTTATTTTCGTTTGTCAACCGTTTAAGTGTTCTCTGAAATGTATGTTACACTCGTTTATTTATTATAATACATCTCACAGACATTCTATTCTTATTCCATATATTCTTACCATTAATTCTTTGATATCCGAGTAGTTCTTTAACTTGGAAAATCTGTCGGGGACTGGTTTGGGCATAGAATACGCTTAGCGTTCTGATACGACTAGAAATTAGAAATTAGAACTAGAACCGTGTGTCGGTGTCCTTGAAAATCCAATTACAAGGACACCGACACACGGTTTGATACCACATGTCGAGCTTGGAGTTCTTCTTCTTCTTCTTCAGCCCTCTGTCTTCCACTGCTGGATATAGG
Source organism: Molanna angustata (assembly GCA_963576475.1). Classification (NCBI taxonomy): domain Eukaryota; kingdom Metazoa; phylum Arthropoda; class Insecta; order Trichoptera; family Molannidae; genus Molanna; species Molanna angustata. Next base: position 19,719,411 of record OY754971.1, on the reverse strand, counting down.
CCTCTTTCATATTCTTCCACTTCCTTCTATCGGCCAATTTCTACCCCCCACAGCGGCTATGTCGTCAGACCATCTTTTTTGAGGTCTTCCGACGCCTCTCTTACTTTCCCAAGGTCTCCATCTCAATATTTTAGGAGTCCATCTTGCGGGTTCCTGTCTAGCAATATGTCCCGCCCATTTCCATTTCAATGTAGCTACGCGATCCATGACGTCCGCTACTCTGGTCCTTTTCATAATTTCCTCATTTCTCATTCTGTCTCTTAGGCTTATACCAAGCATGGATCTTTCCATGGATCGCTGTGTGCATTTGAGTTTTTCTACATTTCTTTTTGTAAATGGTCTCCAATGCATATGTAGTCACTGGCAGTATACATGATTCATATGTTTTTCTTTTCAGACAGATCGGAATCTCTTTATCGTCTAGAATGTGTCTAAGTTTGTTAAAAGCTGCCCAACTCATTCCTATTCTTCTTGGCAATTCCGCTGTTTGGTTTTCTTTGCCCAGTTTTATCTTGTGTCCAAGATATATGTATTCATCCACTATTTCGAGATTTTTATTGTTAACAGTGATGATTTTGTTTTCTGGACTTATAATTTTCGTTTTTGCTATGTTCATACTTAGACCAATCTTGCTAGAAGCCTCATGCAATTCATTAATCATTTGATTTAATTCATCAATGCTCTCACCTACAACAACTATGTCATCAGCGAATCTTAGGTGACTCAAATATGTGCCATCTATCTTCACCCCTTTGTTATCCCAGTTGAGGGTTTTAAATACATCTTCTAGGGCTAGCGTGAATAGCTTTGGCGAAATTGTGTCACCTTATCGCACACCTTTTTGAATTTTTATTTTTTCAGTTTTAGTGTCGTCATCGACTACAACAGTCATAGTTGCATTTTCATATATAAAGTTTATTAGTTGTATATACCTGGAATCTATTCTTGCATTTTGGAGTGCCTCGATAATTGCCCATTTTTCAACTGAATCAAACGCTTTTTGAGCTTGGAGTTAAAGAGTCATTAATATATTCATATTACCCATCTAACCAGTATAAATAAATAACTACCATATATAACACCCCAGGGGAATATCTAAAGACCCCTGGTACCAACAACCCCGCAAATCCAAATCTATTCCGTTCATTTTCGGTATCATCTGCAATGTAATTACTATGAAAATATATATAAAAATAAAACTAAAATATGAGTGAGAGTGTGAAATAATGATATTCTATCTTACATTATATAAGAATAGTATTTGAGAGACATCTATATAATTTTACTAGAATCTTTTAGTCAGAACAAAAGCATATTAGTAAGTAGGTACAACAAGGTTGTTAAATAAAATTTACAGAGTTGTTTCATAGATGTCTCTGACGATGATTTCTTTTGATCATAATATTTTTGTTTAACTTATTAAAAAAATTTTATTGTTAGTAATTAAAAATTAAAACCTAATTAGTGATTTGGAACAAAAAAAAAATACTTCCAAAACTGAAAAATGTAGAAATGCCATTCGGAATAAGACCCTGATTTATAAACATCGATTTACTGACTGTGAACTAATTTTTATTTGTACTCATTTTTTTTGTAATAAAAGTGGCTTATTATAACCAAGTATTATTTATTAGACCAGATTTTAACCACCATTCAAAGAAGAATATTCTCTTCAATATTACAAAGATAAAAAGGCTGACTAAGAAAAAAATTAATCAAACCATACAATATCTTAGTTAAAAATAGAATATAAATGACATGAGCATGTATAAATACATATAAATGAGGTTATACATAATATGCTAGATATAGAGGCTCTACTCTGCCTATTTCGTATGACAAGATGTCTTATTCTGATTCGTCTAAATTTATTCGTCTGAATTTTAGTATATGAGAATTGTCTAAAAGTTGAGTGCATTTATACGGAACTCATTACGTCACACCGCGCGGATAAAATCCTTTTATCCACGGTCGCCCGTTGGTTATAGACGTTTTCGAACTCTGAAACGAATCAGAATAGGACATAGTGAGAGTTTTTTTTAATATTTTTAATCAATGTACAGATGGGTCGGTGGCTGATCAACCATCGCACCGGATTAGTAATCCAGTGATAGATCCCTAGTTAGAACCCACCCTAGCTGCTTCGACTGATTTCGTTTGCCTATAACACACGCATTTATGCTTAATTTAAGGAATGTGAGTGAATGCATATGTAGGTATTTTTGACAAGGATATATTCTTTCTATTTTTTAACAAACAAAACAAGTGTACGTATTTTTAAGAGGTTTGCACGAGCGCTTTTGTATTTAATCAACATATATAATATGGAAATTAAACTCCATATTGTATACAGGACAAATTCGAGAACTTATTTTCCACATTGAACTCTTCACGTAAAAATTCAGATTACGTCAAAAATAAATCAAATTAATTTAAATCTGACTGTTTCAGGAGCAGTGGTTGGTTAGTTGCATTGATTTGTCTACCACGGTCTAACATTACAGGTAGAGTACGTGTGAACATTATTGATATACGATCGTGTTAGTGTGTTTGTTGTATGTACGAGTATGTAGGAATGTTACATACCGTATGTATGTATGGCGGTAGCTGGCGACCTCTTAAACTCACCGGGAGTACAACCGGGTTTAGTTTACAACAAAGTTGGTTAGGCCGAGCCGTGAGTGTGCCCCTAGACCAGGCCGTTTGCTTCTTAAGATTTATAATGCCATTCCGACCCTCGTCTAATTCCACTTGTACGTGGAACTTTCCTCTGCGATACTTGCTACCTACCTACTCCACCGTGATACAGGGTTGACCCAAGCGCCGAACACTGATAAAGATAACCGCATTATCCAACCCTCAACACCGCGGTCACAAGGAATCGGCCAACATACAATAATCTCGAGCAAATAATTCGCGGTTCATATACCGATTGTAGAATACTGTAATGGATTTTCGGTAGAGGTTTACATGACATGTGGTTCTTGACATTTTGAAAGGAAATACCAGTAAGATTGTTATGCTTTCTAATTGCATTATACACCATGGTTAAGGAATTTCAGCGATCTGTTTAGGAATTTAAGCGACATTTATGTTGAAGTAGTACCTACTCTACTGTTCTACAGATAAAAGAAGTCTTTTTTGTTCTTATAAATGGATTTGGTCACATAAAATTTTCAATATTTCAAATTTAGTTTTTAAAATTAATGTAAAAACGAGTGGGTTGTGGCCAACACTAAACTCTCCACACCACAAATATTGACAATGAAATATTTTATTCATTCTAAATTTTACTACCAGGAATATAAATTTTCTAACGATAGTATATTTTCATGTTAAGATAGACAAACTATTAATGCCGTATAGTGAAGAATGCTTATGTTGTATGAAATATTTTAAAAAAAGCAGATAAATTTTGATTTAAAGAACGCGAGAGCATTTTCAAAATTTTGACACGTGATATCATATGAAGATTTTTTTGTTATTTATGGAAAGCTAATCAGTTCTATGTTCAAGCTCTTTACATTATAACATGAAATCAAATTACTGAACGTTTCCATACATAGAAATTTATCTAATTTCATTTTTATTCATACTAAATGTTACTATCAGGAATATAAATTTTCTTCCGATAGTATATTTTTATGTTAAGATAGACAAACTATTAATGCAGTATAGTGAAGAATGCTTATGTTGTATGAAATATTTTTAAAAAAGCACATAAATTTTGTTTTAAAGAACGCAAGAGTATTTTCCAAATTTTGACAGGTGATATCATATGAAGAATTTTTTTGTTATTTATGGAAAGCTAATCAGTTCTATGTTCAAGCTCTTTACATTATAACATACTTTTCCATACATAGAAATTTATCTAATTACATTTTTATTCATACTAAATGTTACTACCAGGAATATAAATTTTCTTCCGATAGTATATTTTTATGTTAAGATAAACAAACTATTAATGCAGTATAGTGAAGAATGCTTATGTTGTATGAAATATTTTAAAAAAAGCAGATAAATTTTGATTTAAAGAACGCGAGAGCATTTTCAAAATTTTGACACGTGATATCATATGAAGATTTTTTTGTTATTTATGGAAAGCTAATCAGTTCTATGTTCAAGCTCTTTACATTATAACATGAAATCAAATTACTGAACGTTTCCATACATAGAAATTTATCTAATTTCATTTTTATTCATACTAAATGTTACTATCAGGAATATAAATTTTCTTCCGATAGTATATTTTTATGTTAAGATAGACAAACTATTAATGCAGTATAGTGAAGAATGCTTATGTTGTATGAAATATTTTTAAAAAAGCACATAAATTTTGTTTTAAAGAACGCAAGAGTATTTTCCAAATTTTGACAGGTGATATCATATGAAGAATTTTTTTGTTATTTATGGAAAGCTAATCAGTTCTATGTTCAAGCTCTTTACATTATAACATGAAATCAAATTACTGAACTTTTCCATACATAGAAATTTATCTAATTACATTTTTATTCATACTAAATGTTACTACCAGGAATATAAATTTTCTTCCGATAGTATATTTTTATGTTAAGATAAACAAACTATTAATGCAGTATAGTGAAGAATGCTTATGTTGTATGAAATATTTTAAAAAAAGCAGATAAATTTTGATTTAAAGAACGCGAGAGCATTTTCAAAATTTTGACACGTGATATCATATGAAGATTTTTTTGTTATTTATGGAAAGCTAATCAGTTCTATGTTCAAGCTCTTTACATTATAACATGAAATCAAATTACTGAACGTTTCCATACATAGAAATTTATCTAATTTCATTTTTATTCATACTAAATGTTACTATCAGGAATATAAATTTTCTTCCGATAGTATATTTTTATGTTAAGATAGACAAACTATTAATGCAGTATAGTGAAGAATGCTTATGTTGTATGAAATATTTTTAAAAAAGCACATAAATTTTGTTTTAAAGAACGCAAGAGTATTTTCCAAATTTTGACAGGTGATATCATATGAAGAATTTTTTTGTTATTTATGGAAAGCTAATCAGTTCTATGTTCAAGCTCTTTACATTATAACATGAAATCAAATTACTGAACTTTTCCATACATAGAAATTTATCTAATTACATTTTTATTCATACTAAATGTTACTACCAGGAATATAAATTTTCTTCCGATAGTATATTTTTATGTTAAGATAAACAAACTATTAATGCAGTATAGTGAAGAATGCTTATGTTGTATGAAATATTTTAAAAAAAGCAGATAAATTTTGATTTAAAGAACGCGAGAGCATTTTCAAAATTTTGACACGTGATATCATATGAAGATTTTTTTATTATTTATGGAAAGCTAATCAGTTCTATGTTCAAGCTCTTTACATTATAACATGAAATCAAATTACTGAACGTTTCCATACATAGAAATTTATCTAATTACATTTTTATTCATACTAAATGTTACTACCAGGAATATAAATTTTCTTCCGATAGTATATTTTTATGTTAAGATAAACAAACTATTAATGCAGTATAGTGAAGAATGCTTATGTTGTATGAAATATTTTAAAAAAAGCAGATAAATTTTGATTTAAAGTACGCGAGAGCATTTTCAAAATTTGGACAGGTGATATCATATGAAGATTTTTTTGTTATTTATGGAAAGCTAATCAGTTCTATGTTCAAGCTCTTTACATTATAACATGAAATCAAATTACTGAACTTTTCCATACATAGAAATTTATCTAATTACATTTTTATTCATACTAAATGTTACTACCAGGAATATAAATTTTCTTCCGATAGTATATTTTTATGTTAAGATAAACAAACTATTAATGCAGTATAGTGAAGAATGCTTATGTTGTATGAAATATTTTAAAAAAGCAGATAAATTTTGATTTAAAGAACGCGAGAGCATTTTCAAAATTTTGACACGTGATATCATATGAAGATTTTTTTGTTATTTATGGAAAGCTAATCAGTTCTATGTTCAAGCTATTTACATTATAACATGAAATCAAATTACTGAACGTTTCCATACATAGAAATTTATCTAATTTCATTTTTATTCATACTAAATGTTACTACCAGGAATATAAATTTTCTTCCGATAGTATATTTTTATGTTAAGATAAACAAACTATTAATGCAGTATAGTGAAGAATGCTTATGTTGTATGAAATATTTTAAAAAAAGCAGATAAATTTTGATTTAAAGAACGCGAGAGCATTTTCAAAATTTTGACACGTGATATCATATGAAGATTTTTTTATTATTTATGGAAAGCTAATCAGTTCTATGTTCAAGCTCTTTACATTATAACATGAAATCAAATTACTGAACGTTTCCATACATAGAAATTTATCTAATTACATTTTTATTCATACTAAATGTTACTATCAGGAATATAAATTTTCTTCCGATAGTATATTTTTATGTTAAGATAGACAAACTATTAATGCAGTATAGTGAAGAATGCTTATGTTGTATGAAATATTTTTAAAAAAGCAGATAAATTTTGTTTTAAAGAACGCAAGAGTATTTTCCAAATTTTGACAGGTGATATCATATGAAGAATTTTTTTGTTATTTATGGAAAGCTAATCAGTTCTATGTTCAAGCTCTTTACATTATAACATGAAATCAAATTACTGAACGTTTCCATACATAGAAATTTATCTTATTACATTTTTATTCATACTAAATGTTACTATCAGGAATATAAATTTTCTTCCGATAGTATATTTTTATGTTAAGATAGACAAACTATTAATGCAGTATAGGGAAGAATGCTTATGTTGTATGAAATATTTTAAAAAAAGCAGATAAATTTTGTTCTAAAGAACGCGAGAGCATTTTCCAAATTTGGACAGGTGATATCATATGAAGATTTTTTTGTTATTTATGGAAAGCTAATCAGTTCTATGTTCAAGCTCTTTACATTATAACATGAAATCAAATTACTGAACGTTTCCATACATAGAAATTTATCTAATTACATTTTTATTCATACTAAATGTTACTACCAGGAATATAAATTTTCTTCCGATAGTATATTTTTATGTTAAGATAAACAAACTATTAATGCAGTATAGTGAAGAATGCTTATGTTGTATGAAATATTTTAAAAAAAGCAGATAAATTTTGATTTAAAGAACGCGAGAGCATTTTCAAAATTTGGACAGGTGATATCATATGAAGATTTTTTTGTTATTTATGGAAAGCTAATCAGTTCTATGTTCAAGCTCTTTACATTATAACATGAAATCAAATTACTGAACTTTTCCATACATAGAAATTTATCTAATTACATTTTTATTCATACTAAATGTTACTACCAGGAATATAAATTTTCTTCCGATAGTATATTTTTATGTTAAGATAAACAAACTATTAATGCAGTATAGTGAAGAATGCTTATGTTGTATGAAATATTTTAAAAAAAGCAGATAAATTTTGATTTAAAGAACGCGAGAGCATTTTCAAAATTTTGACACGTGATATCATATGAAGATTTTTTTATTATTTATGGAAAGCTAATCAGTTCTATGTTCAAGCTCTTTACATTATAACATGAAATCAAATTACTGAACGTTTCCATACATAGAAATTTATCTAATTACATTTTTATTCATACTAAATGTTACTATCAGGAATATAAATTTTCTTCCGATAGTATATTTTTATGTTAAGATAGACAAACTATTAATGCAGTATAGTGAAGAATGCTTATGTTGTATGAAATATTTTTAAAAAAGCAGATAAATTTTGTATTAAAGAACGCAAGAGTATTTTCCAAATTTTGACAGGTGATATCATATGAAGAATTTTTTTGTTATTTATGGAAAGCTAATCAGTTCTATGTTCAAGCTCTTTACATTATAACATGAAATCAAATTACTGAACGTTTCCATACATAGAAATTTATCTAATTACATTTTTATTCATACTAAATGTTACTATCAGGAATATAAATTTTCTTCCGATAGTATATTTTTATGTTAAGATAGACAAACTATTAATGCAGTATAGGGAAGAATGCTTATGTTGTATGAAATATTTTAAAAAAAGCAGATAAATTTTGTTCTAAAGAACGCGAGAGCATTTTCCAAATTTGGACAGGTGATATCATATGAAGATTTTTTTGTTATTTATGGAAAGCTAATCAGTTCTATGTTCAAGCTCTTTACATTATAACATGAAATCAAATTACTGAACGTTTCCATACATAGAAATTTATCTAATTACATTTTTATTCATACTAAATGTTACTACCAGGAATATAAATTTTCTTCCGATAGTATATTTTTATGTTAAGATAAACAAACTATTAATGCAGTATAGTGAAGAATGCTTATGTTGTATGAAATATTTTAAAAAAAGCAGATAAATTTTGATTTAAAGAACGCGAGAGCATTTTCAAAATTTGGACAGGTGATATCATATGAAGATTTTTTTGTTATTTATGGAAAGCTAATCAGTTCTATGTTCAAGCTCTTTACATTATAACATGAAATCAAATTACTGAACGTTTCCATACATAGAAATTTATCTAATTACATTTTTATTCATACTAAATGTTACTACCAGGAATATAAATTTTCTTCCGATAGTATATTTTTATGTTAAGATAAACAAACTATTAATGCAGTATAGTGAAGAATGCTTATGTTGTATGAAATATTTTAAAAAAAGCAGATAAATTTTGATTTAAAGTACGCGAGAGCATTTTCAAAATTTGGACAGGTGATATCATATGAAGATTTTTTTGTTATTTATGGAAAGCTAATCAGTTCTATGTTCAAGCTCTTTACATTATAACATGAAATCAAATTACTGAACTTTTCCATACATAGAAATTTATCTAATTACATTTTTATTCATACTAAATGTTACTACCAGGAATATAAATTTTCTTCCGATAGTATATTTTTATGTTAAGATAAACAAACTATTAATGCAGTATAGTGAAGAATGCTTATGTTGTATGAAATATTTTAAAAAAAGCAGATAAATTTTGATTTAAAGAACGCGAGAGCATTTTCAAAATTTTGACACGTGATATCATATGAAGATTTTTTTGTTATTTATGGAAAGCTAATCAGTTCTATGTTCAAGCTATTTACATTATAACATGAAATCAAATTACTGAACGTTTCCATACATAGAAATTTATCTAATTACATTTTTATTCATACTAAATGTTACTACCAGGAATATAAATTTTCTTCCGATAGTATATTTTTATGTTAAGATAAACAAACTATTAATGCAGTATAGTGAAGAATGCTTATGTTGTATGAAATATTTTAAAAAAAGCAGATAAATTTTGATTTAAAGAACGCGAGAGCATTTTCAAAATTTTGACACGTGATATCATATGAAGATTTTTTTGTTATTTATGGAAAGCTAATCAGTTCTATGTTCAAGCTATTTACATTATAACATGAAATCAAATTACTGAACGTTTCCATACATAGAAATTTATCTAATTTCATTTTTATTCATACTAAATGTTACTACCAGGAATATAAATTTTCTTCCGATAGTATATTTTTATGTTAAGATAAACAAACTATTAATGCAGTATAGTGAAGAATGCTTATGTTGTATGAAATATTTTAAAAAAAGCAGATAAATTTTGATTTAAAGAACGCGAGAGCATTTTCAAAATTTTGACACGTGATATCATATGAAGATTTTTTTATTATTTATGGAAAGCTAATCAGTTCTATGTTCAAGCTCTTTACATTATAACATGAAATCAAATTACTGAACGTTTCCATACATAGAAATTTATCTAATTACATTTTTATTCATACTAAATGTTACTATCAGGAATATAAATTTTCTTCCGATAGTATATTTTTATGTTAAGATAGACAAACTATTAATGCAGTATAGTGAAGAATGCTTATGTTGTATGAAATATTTTTAAAAAAGCAGATAAATTTTGTTTTAAAGAACGCAAGAGTATTTTCCAAATTTTGACAGGTGATATCATATGAAGAATTTTTTTGTTATTTATGGAAAGCTAATCAGTTCTATGTTCAAGCTCTTTACATTATAACATGAAATCAAATTACTGAACGTTTCCATACATAGAAATTTATCTTATTACATTTTTATTCATACTAAATGTTACTATCAGGAATATAAATTTTCTTCCGATAGTATATTTTTATGTTAAGATAGACAAACTATTAATGCAGTATAGGGAAGAATGCTTATGTTGTATGAAATATTTTAAAAAAAGCAGATAAATTTTGTTCTAAAGAACGCGAGAGCATTTTCCAAATTTGGACAGGTGATATCATATGAAGATTTTTTTGTTATTTATGGAAAGCTAATCAGTTCTATGTTCAAGCTCTTTACATTATAACATGAAATCAAATTACTGAACGTTTCCATACATAGAAATTTATCTAATTACATTTTTATTCATACTAAATGTTACTACCAGGAATATAAATTTTCTTCCGATAGTATATTTTTATGTTAAGATAAACAAACTATTAATGCAGTATAGTGAAGAATGCTTATGTTGTATGAAATATTTAAAAAAAAGCAGATAAATTTTGATTTAAAGAACGCGAGAGCATTTTCAAAATTTGGACAGGTGATATCATATGAAGATTTTTTTGTTATTTATGGAAAGCTAATCAGTTCTATGTTCAAGCTCTTTACATTATAACATGAAATCAAATTACTGAACTTTTCCATACATAGAAATTTATCTAATTACATTTTTATTCATACTAAATGTTACTACCAGGAATATAAATTTTCTTCCGATAGTATATTTTTATGTTAAGATAAACAAACTATTAATGCAGTATAGTGAAGAATGCTTATGTTGTATGAAATATTTAAAAAAAAGCAGATAAATTTTGATTTAAAGAACGCGAGAGCATTTTCAAAATTTTGACACGTGATATCATATGAAGATTTTTTTGTTATTTATGGAAAGCTAATCAGTTCTATGTTCAAGCTATTTACATTATAACATGAAATCAAATTACTGAACGTTTCCATACATAGAAATTTATCTAATTACATTTTTATTCATACTAAATGTTACTATCAGGAATATAAATTTTCTTCCGATAGTATATTTTTATGTTAAGATAAACAAACTATTAATGCAGTATAGTGAAGAATGCTTATGTTGTATGAAATATTTTAAAAAAAGCAGATAAATTTTGTTTTAAAGAACGCGAGAGCATTTTCAAAATTTTGACACGTGATATTATATGAAGAATTTTTTTGTTATTTATGGAAAGCTAATCAGTTCTATGTTCAAGCTCTTTACATAATAACATGAAATCAAATTACTGAACGTTTCCATACATAGAAATTTATCTAATTACATTTTTATTCATACTAAATGTTACTATCAGGAATATAAATTTTCTTCCGATAGTATATTTTTATGTTAAGATAGACAAACTATTAATGCAGTATAGGGAAGAATGCTTATGTTGTATGAAATATTTTAAAAAAAGCAGATAAATTTTGTTCTAAATAACGCGAGAGCATTTTCCAAATTTTGACAGGTGATATCATATGAAGATTTTTTTTGTTATTTATGGAAAGCTATTCAGTTCTATGTTCAAGCTCTTTACATTATAACATGAAATCAAATTACTGAACTTTTCCATACATAGAAATTTATCTAATTACATTTTTATTCATACTAAATGTTACTATCAGGAATGTAAATTTTCTTCCGATAGTATATTTTTATGTTAAGATAAACAAACTATTAATGCAGTATAGTGAAGAATGCTTATGTTGTATGAAATATTTTAAAAAAAGCAGATAAATTTTGTTCTAAAGAACGCGAGAGCATTTTCCAAATTTTGACAGGTGATATCATATGAAGATTTTTTTTGTTGTTTATGGAAAGCTAATCAGTTCTATGTTCAAGCTTTTTACATTATAACATGAAATCAAATTACTGAACTTTTCCATACATAGAAATTTATCTAATTACATTTTTATTCATACTAAACGTTACTATCAGGAATATAAATTTTCTTCCGATAGTATATTTTTATGTTAAGATAAACAAACTATTAATGCAGTATAGTGAAGAATGCTTATGTTGTATGAAATATTTAAAAAAAAGCAGATAAATTTTGTTCTAAAGAACGCGAGAGCATTTTCCAAATTTTGACAGGTGATATCATATGAAGATTTTTTTTGTTATTTATGGAAAGCTAATCAGTTCTATGTTCAAGCTCTTTACATTATAACATGAAATCAAATTACTGAACTTTTCCATACATAGAAATTTATCTTATTACATTTTTATTCATACTAAATGTTACTTTCAGGAATATAAATTTTCTTCCGATAGTATATTTTTATGTTAAGATAAACAAACTATTAATGCAGTATAGTGAAGAATGCTTATGTTGTATGAAATATTTTTAAAAAAGCAGATAAATTTTGTTTTAAAGAACGCGAAGGCATTTTCAAAATTTTGACACGTGATATTATATGAAGATTTTTTTTTGATTTATGGAAAGCTAATCAGTTCTATGTTCAAGTTCTTTACATTATAACATGAAATCAAATTACTGAACGTTTCCATACATAGAAATTTATCTAATTACATTTTTATTCATACTAAATGTTACTATCAGGAATATAAATTTTCTTCCGATAGTATATTTTTATGTTAAGATAAACAAACTATTAATGCAGTATAGTGAAGAATGCTTATGTTGTATGAAATATTTTAAAAAAAGCAGATAAATTTTGTTCTAAAGAACGCGAGAGCATTTTCCAAATTTTGACAGGTGATATCATATGAAGATTTTTTTTGTTATTTATGGAAAGCTAATCAGTTCTATGTTCAAGCTCTTTACATTATAACATGAAATCAAATTACTGAACTTTTCCATACATAGAAATTTATATAATTACATTTTTATTCATACTAAATGTTACTATCAGGAATATAAATTTTCTTCCGATAGTATATTTTTATGTTAAGATAGACAAACTATTAATGGAGTATAGGGAAGAATGCTTATGTTGTATGAAATATTTTAAAAAAAGCAGATAAATTTTGTTCTAAAGAACGCGAGAGCATTTTCCAAATTTTGACAGGTGATATCATATGAAGATTTTTTTTGTTATTTATGGAAAGCTAATCAGTTCTATGTTCTAGCTCTTTACATTATAACATGAAATCAAATTACTGAACGTTTCCATAAATAGAAATTTATCTAATTACATTTTTATTCATACTAAATGTTACTAACAGGAATATAAATTTTCTTCCGATAGTATATTTTTATGTTAAGATAGACAAACTATTAATGCAGTATAGTGAAGACTGCTTATGTTGTATGAAATATTTTAAAAAAAGCAGATAAATTTTGTTTCAAAGAGCGTTAGAGCATTTTGACAATGTTGACACGTGATATCATATGAAGAAATTTTATGATATCTATGAAAAGCTAATCAGTTCTAAGTTCAAGCTATTAATATTCTTATATCAATATGAAATCAATGAACTGAACATTGCCAAATATAAAAAAATTCTCTTGTTACATATAAGTTTCATACAAATATCCATTAAATAAAATATAATTTTTGAAACCGTTGAATATTTTTCTTTTAACATTGACCAACTTTGAATACAATTTTATGAAGATTCTTGGTGTTGTATAAATAGTTGAAACCAAATTAAAATATCTCTAATTTCCAGGTCGTGAGAGCATTTTTTCAGTTTTAATAGATGAAATCATAAAGAAACATTGGGAAAAAATGAACCGTTGTCTATGGAAAACTAATCAGCTCTAAGTTTATGGACTTAACACATGTGATATCAATATGAAGTCAATCGGACTTATAGTTTGGGCTGCAGAGAGGACACAAAAAAAAAACAACGTAAATGATGAATTCATAGAGAAGAAATCAAAAGTTGTCTATGGAAAACTAATCAGCTCTAGGTCTTTGCACTTTACACATATGATGTTAATATGAAGTCGATCAGACTTATAGTTTGGGCTGTAGAGAGGACACAAAAAAGATAAATGCTACGGCGTACGGCGTACAGCGTATACGCCATACACACAAACACATCACGACGAAACTCATAGTGTGCATTCTCTACATGATACCCATTGAGAAATTGATGTAAAAAAAATACGCTTAAATTTTGCGAAATCATGACTCTCCCCTATTCCATAGTGTGGAGAGTAATAATAATAAACTGTTTTTTCTAGTATATAATTTTTCTTCCGATAGTATATTTTTATGATAAGATAGACAAACTTTTAATGCAGTATGGTGTAGAATGCTTATGTTGTATGAAATATTTTAAAAAAAGCAGATAAATTTTGTTTTAAAGAACGCAAGAGCATTTTCCAAATATTGACAGGTGATATCATATGAAGATTTTTTTTGTTATTTATGGAAAGCTAATCAGTTCTATGTTCAAGCTCTTTACATTATAACATGATATCAAATTACTGAACTTTTCCATACATAGAAATTTATCTAATTACATTTTTATTCATACTAAATGTTACTATCAGGAATATAAAATTTCTTCCGATAGTATATTTTTATGTTAAGATAGACAAACTATTAATGCAGTATAGGGAAGAATGCTTATGTTGTATGAAATATTTTAAAAAAAGCAAATAAATTTTGTTCTAAAGAACGCGAGAGCATTTTCCAAATTTTGACAGGTGATATCATATGAAGATTTTTTTTGTTATTTATGGAAAGCTAATCAGTTCTATGTTCAAGCTCTTTACATTATAACATGAAATCAAATTACTGAACTTTTCCATACATAGAAATTTATCTAATTACATTTTTATTCATACTAAATGTTACTATCAGGAATGTAAATTTTCTTCCGATAGTATATTTTTATGTTAAGATAAACAAACTATTAATGCAGTATAGTGAAGAATGCTTATGTTGTATGAAATATTTTAAAAAAAGCAGATAAATTTTGTTCTAAAGAACGCGAGAGCATTTTCCAAATTTTGACAGGTGATATCATATGAAGATTTTTTTTGTTATTTATGGAAAGCTAATCAGTTCTATGTTCAAGCTCTTTACATTATAACATGAAATCAAATTACTGAACTTTTCCATACATAGAAATTTATCTAATTACATTTTTATTCATACTAAATGTTACTATCAGGAATGTAAATTTTCTTCCGATAGTATATTTTTATGTTAAGATAAACAAACTATTAATGCAGTATAGTGAAGAATGCTTATGTTGTATGAAATATTTAAAAAAAAGCAGATAAATTTTGTTCTAAAGAACGCGAGAGCATTTTCCAAATTTTGACAGGTGATATCATATGAAGATTTTTTTTGTTATTTATGGAAAGCTAATCAGTTCTATGTTCAAGCTCTTTACATTATAACATGAAATCAAATTACAGAACTTTTCCATACATAGAAATTTATCTAATTACATTTTTATTCATACTAAATGATACTATCAGGAATGTAAATTTTCTTCCGATAGTATATTTTTATGTTAAGATAAACAAACTATTAATGCAGTATAGTGAAGAATGCTTATGTTGTATGAAATATTTTAAAAAAAGCAGATAAATTTTGTTCTAAAGAACGCGAGAGCATTTTCCAAATTTTGACAGGTGATATCATATGAAGATTTTTTTTGTTGTTTATGGAAAGCTAATCAGTTCTATGTTCAAGCTTTTTACATTATAACATGAAATCAAATTACTGAACTTTTCCATACATAGAAATTTATCTAATTACATTTTTATTCATACTAAATGTTACTATCAAGAATGTAAATTTTCTTCCGATAGTATATTTTTATGTTAAGATAAACAAACTATTAATGCAGTATAGTGAAGAATGCTTATGTTGTATGAAATATTTTAAAAAAAGCAGATAAATTTTGTTCTAAAGAACGCGAGAGCATTTTCCAAATTTTGACAGGTGATATCATATGAAGATTTTTTTTGTTATTTATGGAAAGCTAATCAGTTCTATGTTCAAGCTCTTTACATTATAACATGATATCAAATTACTGAACTTTTCCATACATAGAAATTTATCTAATTACATTTTTATTCATACTAAATGTTACTATCAGGAATATAAATTTTCTTCCGATAGTATATTTTTATGTTAAGATAGACAAACTATTAATGCAGTATAGGGAAGAATGCTTATGTTGTATGAAATATTTTAAAAAAAGCAGATAAATTTTGTTCTAAAGAACGCGAGAGCATTTTCCAAATTTTGACAGGTGATATCATATGAAGATTTTTTTTGTTATTTATGGAAAGCTAATCAGTTCTATGTTCAAGCTCTTTACATTATAATATGAAATCAAATTACTGAACTTTTCCATACATAGAAATTTATCTAATTACATTTTTATTCATACTAAATGTTACTATCAGGAATGTAAATTTTCTTCCGATAGTATATTTTTATGTTAAGATAAACAAACTATTAATGCAGTATAGTGAAGAATGCTTATGTTGTATGAAATATTTTAAAAAAAGCAGATAAATTTTGTTCTAAAGAACGCGAGAGCATTTTCCAAATTTTGACAGGTGATATCATATGAAGATTTTTTTTGTTATTTATGGAAAGCTAATCAGTTCTATGTTCAAGCTCTTTACATTATAACATGAAATCAAATTACTGAACTTTTCCATACATAGAAATTTATCTAATTACATTTTTATTCATACTAAATGTTACTATCAGGAATGTAAATTTTCTTCCGATAGTATATTTTTATGTTAAGATAAACAAACTATTAATGCAGTATAGTGAAGAATGCTTATGTTGTATGAAATATTTTAAAAAAAGCAGATAAATTTTGTTCTAAAGAACGCGAGAGCATTTTCCAAATTTTGACAGGTGATATCATATGAAGATTTTTTTTGTTGTTTATGGAAAGCTAATCAGTTCTATGTTCAAGCTTTTTACATTATAACATGAAATCAAATTACTGAACTTTTCCATACATAGAAATTTATCTAATTACATTTTTATTCATACTAAACGTTACTATCAGGAATATAAATTTTCTTCCGATAGTATATTTTTATGTTAAGATAAACAAACTTTTAATGCAGTATAGTGAAGAATGCTTATGTTGTATGAAATATTTAAAAAAAAGCAGATAAATTTTGTTCTAAAGAATGCGAGAGCATTTTCCAAATTTTGACAGGTGATATCATATGAAGATTTTTTTTGTTATTTATGGAAAGCTAATCAGTTCTATGTTCAACCTCTTTACATTATAACATGAAATCAAATTACTGAACTTTTCCATACATAGAAATTTATCTAATTACATTTTTATTAATACTAAATGTTACTATCAGGAATATAAATTTTCTTCCGATAGTATATTTTTATGTTAAGATAAACAAACTATTAATGCAGTATAGTGAAGAATGCTTATGTTGTATGAAATATTTTTAAAAAAGCAGATAAATTTTGTTTTAAAGAACGCGAAGGCATTTTCAAAATTTTGACACGTGATATTATATGAAGATTTTTTTTTGATTTATGGAAAGCTAATCAGTTCTATGTTCAAGTTCTTTACATTATAACATGAAATCAAATTACTGAACGTTTCCATACATAGAAATTTATCTAATTACATTTTTATTCATACTAAATGTTACTATCAGGAATATAAATTTTCTTCCGATAGTATATTTTTATGTTAAGATAAACAAACTATTAATGCAGTATAGTGAAGAATGCTTATGTTGTATGAAATATTTTAAAAAAAGCAGACAAATTTTGTTCTAAAGAACGCGAGAGCATTTTCCAAATTTTGACAGGTGATATCATATGAAGATTTTTTTTGTTATTTATGGAAAGCTAATCAGTTCTATGTTCAAGCTCTTTACATTATAACATGAAATCAAATTACTGAACTTTTCCATACATAGAAATTTATCTAATTACATTTTTATTCATACTAAATGTTACTATCAGGAATATAAATTTTCTTCCGATAGTATATTTTTATGTTAAGATAGACAAACTATTAATGGAGTATAGGGAAGAATGCTTATGTTGTATGAAATATTTTAAAAAAAGCAGATAAATTTTGTTCTAAAGAACGCGAGAGCATTTTCCAAATTTTGACAGGTGATATCATATGAAGATTTTTTTTGTTATTTATGGAAAGCTAATCAGTTCTATGTTCAAGCTCTTTACATTATAACATGAAATCAAATTACTGAACGTTTCCATAAATAGAAATTTATCTAATTACATTTTTATTCATACTAAATGTTACTAACAGGAATATAAATTTTCTTCCGATAGTATATTTTTATGTTAAGATAGACAAACTATTAATGCAGTATAGTGAAGACTGCTTATGTTGTATGAAATATTTTAAAAAAAGCAGATAAATTTTGTTTCAAAGAGCGTTAGAGCATTTTGACAATGTTGACACGTGATATCATATGAAGAAATTTTATGATATCTATGAAAAGCTAATCAGTTCTAAGTTCAAGCTATTAATATTCTTATATCAATATGAAATCAATGAACTAAACATTGCCAAATATAAAAAAATTCTCTTGTTACATATAAGTTTCATACAAATATCCATTAAATAAAATATAATTTTTGAAACCGTTGAATATTTTTCTTTTAACATTGACCAACTTTGAATACAATTTTATGAAGATTCTTGGTGTTGTATAAATAGTTGAAACCAAATTAAAATATCTCTAATTTCCAGGTCGTGAGAGCATTTTTTCAGTTTTAATAGATGAAATCATAAAGAAACATTGGGAAAAAATGAACCGTTGTCTATGGAAAACTAATCAGCTCTAAGTTTATGGACTTAACACATGTGATATCAATATGAAGTCAATCGGACTTATAGTTTGGGCTGCAGAGAGGACACAAAAAAAAAACAACGTAAATGATGAATTCATAGAGAAGAAATCAAAAGTTGTCTATGGAAAACTAATCAGCTCTAGGTCTTTGCACTTTACACATATGATGTTAATATGAAGTCGATCAGACTTATAGTTTGGGCTGTAGAGAGGACACAAAAAAGATAAATGCTACGGCGTACGGCGTACGGCGTACGGCGTACAGCGTATACGCCATACACACAAACACATCACGACGAAACTCATAGTGTGCATTCTCTACATGATACCCATTGAGAAATTGATGTAAAAAAATACGCTTAAATTTTGCGAAATCATGACTCTCCCCTATTCCATAGTGTGGAGAGTAAAAAACAAAGTAGATTTAGTTTTTCTTTGTACACTAAACCGTTTGACCTGAAGAGTTGCCATTGTAATATACATCATTCGCAGAACGTATAATATGTTTTAATGTCAAAAAGGTAGGTACGCTGTACATATTATATTCGTATTGCATCCCTGTCATAAGGGGTGGTAACTCATGTGAAATGTGTCCTCTGGTATTTATGTATGTGAGAGTGTAGATGGGACAATCCAACATGTCCTAACACTGTCTAGAGTCAATCACCTGTAATGCTTACATTTCACATTTTTTCCACTTACACACACATTTCTAATTGTAGGGTGTTTGTTCTATCAAACTAGCATTTTGCTGATTGGAATCTTTTATTTTTTAAATTGTGTAAAAAAATTGTATGCATTATTGGTATGTATGTAGTTATAAATATTGTACACGAATGCAAAAAAGATAACTTTTAAGTGTTTAATTTTTATTTTTAACTTTTAGTTTTTTTTTGTCTTCTCCTGAAGAATCTATTTCGATATAATTTGTTTGAACTTAAAAGCGTTGGTATCAGAGTCACTTAAGAATCCATTGTGTAAATCAGTACCTTTGTCCATTGTTCTGGTAAATTGTAATGTGAAGATGTACTAGTTTGTATATATGTATAACAAACATCTTGGTGATGATTTCTTGTAAATCTTTGAGTACATCTTTTGTTTAGCATAATCTTGTCTTTAAATAGTCTTTCATGTAAAATAAATTTAAAGCTATATGACTGTGACTGTTATGTTTGACAATAATTGTTGTGTTGTTTGATTTAGAGATGACTCTTAGGCGAGCTACCTATATAATTTAATATAATTGAGACAAAAAGAACTATATATGACTAAATATGTGGAGGTCAGTCCTGTTTTTCCTAACCCGAATAAGTAAACAGCTCGATGGTATGTATGTATGTATGGAGATTAAGTGTCAAACTATTGAGAGTCCCCGTAGATATTGTATATTTTGCCATACAAATTGTATGAAACGAAGTCGTTACTGAATTCAATTTTCACAAAAATTGTTCAGAAAATGTATTGCAACGTTGTTGGTAATTTTTGTATAAAATTTAATTAAATGGTTGGGGTGTTTCGGCATTTTTCGATATTTAAGAAAAAATGGAAATATAGTGAAATTTGTCATACAAAAATGTTTCTATTAATAAAATAGTTTGAGAAACCGTGGAACCTTGAAAAAAAATTGAGATATTTTTTTGTTATATATTATAAATTTATACTTACGTTGAAAAAAACAAATTGATGTCAAAACCAAAAATGTCGAGATGACCGTCTGACATTAGATTCTTTCTTCGTAACTCAAACAAGGAAACAGCGTGATGGTGTAGATGTAAAAGTTCATATACTCTTTAATGAAATGGCACAAATTTCCCGTATTTATTTACCATTATTTCGTACTTTTTATGTTGAAGCAAACGCCAAAAGAAGACATCACAAATATTCAGCACAAACAAAACATCAAAATAAAGTGAACGATTTAATATCCGGTTTATTTTTACTTTAACTGTCAACAGCCAACTGATCCCATTATAATGATAAAAGCTCGCACTGAGAACTGACAGAAATATTAAAACATTTACCTACCTTCTAAAGCGACATTGTCATTTTTTTTTACAAATTCTCATTTAGAAATCAACGTTTGTCTGAACCAGAGTATTTCTTATACAAAAAACGATTAAATATAACCAATAATTCTTAGGCATTGTATTTAGTTCATCTTTTTTTAGCATAATAGAATATATCTAAATAAACAGTGAAAAATTAAAAATATTATCATGATGATGCTTCCCTACTCTGTAAAAAAAATGAATGAAATATTCCCCCTTAAATATAAAGAAAATTGAAATCTGTTATAAATTAATATTTTATTTATTTATTTATTGTTTATTAATATTTTATTTAATTATGTTAAACCAAGCATTTCCCATGGATCTTCCTCGACTAACATCCAGAGAAAGACCAAATAATTCATAGATCGTGCGAACCAATGCCTTGGTGACATAGTACAGGAAAGAAGGACCTATAATTCAAGGACGAGGAGAGCTGACCCTAATAATCGGTACAGACATAGAGTTTAGATATAGCCAATGAGAAGAAGGTTATTTAATTTATATATTATTTTTTATAGGATCCTATCCCGGTTTCAGTATGGCGACTACTTTCGTCTTTCTCCAAATGTTTGGGATCTTGTTGTGTTGCACAGTATTTATTTATTTATCATTTTATTTGTTTGTTTGTTTGTTTGTTTGTTTGTTTGTTTGTTTGTTTGTTTGTTTGTTTGTTTGTTTGTTTGTTTGTTTGTTTGTTTGTTTGTTTGTTTGTTTGTTTGTTTGTTTGTTTGTTTGTTTGTTTTTTTGTATCTTTTTCTTTCTTAATTTATCTATTTATTTATTCATTTATAGCTTTTCAGGCAAAGTAACTCACAGATCCTGACTGGATACACACTTGAATTGGTGGAGACACATCAAATTGTGTTCCACCAGGAATACAACCCGGGACCTTTAGATCAGCAGTACCCTTACTTTATCAATTGAGTCCTGATATGATTACCTACTTAAATATATTACTTTTTTAATAACAAGGACGGATCGATATTATTTACAGTTTGAATCAATATGTATGTTTTCTGAGGCATGACCGAACAAATTATGACAGAAGATACTTAAATAGTTATCGGAACAAATTGAGTGTTTTGAAATATAATTCAAATTGCTTATTAATATGAAATCATTTATGATGAATATGCTGGAACATTGAAGATTTGAATACCCTTTATTTACGATCTTCATATAAGGTATAGGTCCTTAAACGTATTTAATTCAAAGGCATCTGTTACGCAATACGAACAATGATTGTATTTCAAATCAAAATTTATTGTAGCCAGAAGGCAAAGGGTTGATTAATTCATCGCTCTATATTAATTATTAATGATCTGCAATTTATTCAAAATGAAACGTTTTCATTGTTTTATTAGCAAGAAACTCCTGATATAATATGATACGACTTAATAACATAGTTACACCAAATAGATATTTAGTCATTTTATGCAATCCATCAGTACAAAATAATAGTGCAATAGTTTATTGCCTTTTGAATCCTCGATTCTTTTTGAATCCTCGATTCTTTTTGAATCCTCGATTTCAATAATTTATTTCGATCTGTTTAGAGGACAATTCAATATATTTTTCAATTCGTAATCTGATATTATCCAGAGTTTAATTCAAAATAATACCTGATTATTGTGAAACTCAGGAATAGTGAGAGGGCTATTTATTTTATTTACCTTTTATCACACCATATTTATAATGAAAACAATTAGAAGATTACTGCTGTCCAACTAGGAAATTCTGTTCAGGGCTAGCAGTTTATACTAAAATAAATTAACACATTTATATCTTTAAGAATTAAAGAACACATGAGGCGTCTAAAAAGTGATAATTTTTCTGAGTTCGCCAATCACTTAATAAACAGCAGCCATTCATTTTACAAAGAAACGGGTGTTAAAATCTAACATATAAATAAGGTGGGTCCAAGACTTAATAACTTGGAGGCTTTGGAGATTCAAAAATCGATAAATAAAAAAGAAGCAATAATATTAATAATCAAATAAATTTAAACCGGACGCCCCTGTTCAATATCTTTCCACTACCACCCACACGCACTTTTAACTCCTCCCCCCAACTGCAATAACACTACACACGTTCTTTACATAGTTTTAAGTTTTAGTATTTGTTTGTTCTGATGAGGGAGTGGGTCAGCTCTGCAACTAGTAAACTATAAATACTCATTAGTGGGGTAAACGAAGTAATTTGTAATTTTTATTTTATTAACAAATTTATGATAAAATACACGTAGATAAAATAATTATAATCAATGATTAAGTATTATTTTTCAACAAATTTATTCTGTACCATTGAATGTATCCCAATTGGATGATAGAATTTGCCTTTTTTTATTTTTTACTACAGTAAAATTTATATGCACAAATAAACAATAGCTGGATATTAAAAATGACACATACCCAAGAAAATCCATACTTTTTTTCAATTTTTTTTCTATGGGTATTATGATGATCATTGATCATATATTAGTTATGGTAATTATTACATATGAAAAATAGTTTTTCCCAAATAATATTTATTTACGATATAAGAAATATATTTTGGTTCAAAATTCCTACCCAACTATATTGTTCTCGGGATATCATAATGTTTCATCAATCATTACTAACTTGATAGAAATTCATTATTCTGCTATATTCAATAAAGTATAATAATATAATATTATGTATGGTTTGATTTCGTGTGAAATCTAGTACGGTAATATTATATTACGAGAAAGTCTGGAAATCTATTGTTTGTGTTAACGAGAATGTTTTGTGCACATTATGAATATTACATTAATTTCATTGACATGTTAATATATTATTTCGTAAATACACCCACAAGGGAAGAAACGAAAAACTATTTATATGAAAATAAATAGAAGGTACATGATAATAATAATACAAAATGAAATTAAATATTACGCTTAGATAACTTTAATTAATTATGATTAAGTACGAGAAACTCCAATATTGACTTAGATCGCTTATAGATGAAAAAATCGCTTATCGTCGAATGATATCTTCCGATTTTGCAAGTCGATTAAAACTTAGAAAATATTATGTGTTGGTATTTATTATGTCATTTCGAGAAACATTACGAAAAAAAACGATAATTACAAAAAATAAGTAAAAGTTTGTTCAAATGTCTTGAGAACTTTCGTCGGAGTAGGAGATGGTTTGCCAACCAAGCTAATACCGAAAATTTTTGTTCTGTGCAGCCCTACGTGATTTTTAATGTGTGTCTGTCAATAATTCTATCTCGCAGTATTTTTCTTTGCTGTTTTTATTATGACTATGATTACAAAAGATCGTAAAAAAATATCTTTCATTTACAATGTCTTATTGTTCTGCTTAATTTGACAACTCACATAATATTTATTCACTATGCATTCATATAAAGACGAATTTCCTAAAGTCATTTCATAGAAAAGGTGGTTGTAGGATGTGATTTGAAAAAAAAAACATTTTTTTAAGTATTTGTTGATAATTTTTTTTTTTTAAAGGTATTTATTTTTTAATAAAAAGTAATACATTCTTATTTTCCCGCCAAACTGCAAAGCAGTTTTTAGGCAGAGCAGATTCTCTCTTTCACATAATATTATAAATTTCACATATAATTATTTCAATAAACTAATCTCAAATATTAAAGATACAGAGACCAAACAAAAATCTGAAAGAAAAAAAAACTTGAAAATTCGAAAGAAATAAAAAAATTTAAATAAACCTTACACATAATATACATTAGAAATACCTATAATTAATCAACAATTATAATTCAAAGTCTAACGAACGCTTGAATTCAGATACAGATGTTTAAGAGTATTTTTTATAGTAACTATTTTCGTTTCGTCAGACTTTAAAATATTTCTTATCCTAATCGGCAACGCGTTAATAATATGCGGTACAAGATGTTTCCTGGTACGATCTCATCTCCATACACGTTGTTTGTCTTAGGTACCTGCAGGGCACGCTCCATCGCCAGCCAGCCACCCAGCCACCTCCCATATATGTGACTTATTTCTGTTTTAAAATATTCATTTTTGTATTCTTCCAAAATGATGCACTGTTTTACTTTATTTTGTATTGGGAGTATTTTACATATTTCAAATAATTTTTCATATTGGCTATTACATGATTTTTTTGTATTGTTGTCCACCAACATTTTCAAGTAATTGATTTGAATTTGTTTAATTTCAAATAACTATCAAATTCGTAAATCTTAAATATGTTCAATCATTTTTATAAATATAAAACTTCGGTGAGACCCCTAGTTGAATGGAGTTCTGTCTCATCAGCAGAATAGTAGCATCCAATTAGGACACGTCAGAGATAATTTTCCTTTGTTCTGATATATTTTGCGTGTATTTTAATCCCCTGAAATTGTGACAGTTCATTAAATTTAATGAAGCCTGACAAGTTATGGACGTTGCAACAAAAGCCAACAGTTGCAAACAGTCACATGTGAAAATTTGCATTTTTTGGCTAGTTGGATTTATATACCAACGTTTATTTTGAACCGTATATGCTAATCAACGATTTTATAATTTTAATTTTTCATTCGTTCCACTTCACCTTTGCTGTGAGACTAACACCTGAACTCAGAGAAAATTGAGGCCTGAAGTCTGCTTAATTCTCATATTTGTCTTTGAATACAGGTGCAAGACTGAATTGTTTAAAAAAAATCATAAAACAGCAAAAGTATTAATAAACTAGTACAATAATATAAAATAAAATTTAATTATTGTACTCCTAACTTATAATTTTTGATGATTACAACATTAAAAAGCTATGACAAGAATATTGAAATTTGTGTTTGATCATGATTTTTTTTAGACTTTTGTCAAGATGTAGTGGTTCGATATAATTTATTTTATCTTGTTTTGTATATTCCCGTAAAAGGACCAAGCCATACACTTATTAGATTGTCCTTGACTTTAATTATTATTAAATACACAATATTTTTCAATTTCCTAATGAATCCTTCACAAAATCAATTTATAATATAAAATACCCAAATGCAAACAGACCGTATCATTTAGAAGCTTTACCAAAAGGATGTGGCAGAATATATCCCACATATACAATGCATAGCACGATATTAGTGGTCAGCAACAGTATACTTACCATATATTTATTCTGTCCTAAACCACAAATCAACTACTGCTTATTATTATATTTTATAAATTAATACAGAGGTTATGGGTTCGAATCTCGCCTCGAATGATGTCGTTTGGTATAGGCAGAGGTAATAATGCTTACCTTATAAATAATGTATGAGGATGTACATACATTTACTTGTTATTAGGAAATAAATATACTCTTTAATATAAATATATTCTTTGAAAATAATATATCTTTATACCAACTACATATATAATGCACAATGATAGGTAGGTACATGTCTGCAAAAAGAGACCTGCTCTTTCTTATGCAACCCTCAGAGCTGTTGTTAAACAGTCATTTTACGGAGTGCTGGCTTCTTTCAAGCATTCTTTTACTTAGGTAATAACTAGATAAGGATTTAACAATAATTAAGTAATTTGTGATATGGAAAAGCTGTCGTATGGACAAATTCACATCTAAAAAAGAAGCGAATAGGAATCTAAATTATCATGATACTGAAAAAATAATGAGTTTCCATATAAAAACACAATTTTATCAAAGTTAAAAATGATTAAATTACTGTTTGTTTCATAAATATTTTATTACAAGTTAAATAATAGAGCTTTTATTTTGTAAGTTATTATTTTGCTGTATTCAAACAATGGCAAGAGTATTATTAGATTCCAACGTTTGTATTGTCTATAGTTGAATCCATCACGAAACTTAGTTTTGATCCTTTTACATGTAGGTACCTACTGTACAAGGGGTTGGATCTCTATTATTATCTGCCGGGAGATAAGCTCTACCATTGTGTTAAGTCTATACGGTAGCTGGAATAGTGTTTTGAGGTGTTTCACCTATGCGATTTCTAAACCACCCATCCTGCTGGAAACTCTACACCACCTTTATAAATATCACCCGAATCTCGTAACAATGATAGCTCTCATATCGTGCATTCGTAATAATCCTCATTTTGAATTTAAAATAATATAATTTTACAGAAGCACTGCTAGATATGATGTTGAGTGATTAAACCTGAATATGTTATAAGTCAGGAGAAAAAGATTGTGGACCGTAGAATGGCCGAATAAATGCGACAATCCTGACTTCAGAACATCCATGAATGTACATGGAGGAAACTGCGTAGTAGCTGCTACGTACTGCCCAGAAACGGGAAGATATCTTTCATGTTTTCTTTCTTCATCACGGGCACCAGATATGACACGCCAAGAGAAAAAATGTAATTTTTGGTTATTTTCTTTGGTTGTATTTTGTAACTAACTTGGTTAGTCAAACATCTGGTTCCTAAATTAGCCACGGGTTCATTTCCTGAAGAGTAGACATTTCATTATGTTTAATTTCTATTTCGCTTCGTGAAACAAACGTTTTTTTGCGAATTCTGTTATACGTAGTTTCATACAAATTTATTCTGGCGATAAAGGCAATTCACAGAATTTTGACTATTAAATATTAGTTTCCCTAGAAATAGGATATTTGTAATATACCTTCGTTAACATTATATATTTTTCGTTTATTCCCTTTAAATTTAGTAGAAGAATAATGTGTGTGATAAAGGACGTAATAAAAAGGAAAAAAGAAACAAGAAAATTTAATATCTACAACAATCTACTTTTGTCTTGGACGAATTTTGATATTGTATTTCAGTATGAAAGGAATTTTCACGAGAAACGGAGTGACAGATTGAGTGACATGAAATATTATTCTTTTATTCAATGCTATGATATTTTATTTTCCGTTCATTTTATAATGAGAATTCAGTCATTGTCTTTCATCTTTTTGATGTAAAGTTTTTTTTTACATTCTTAATTTGAAACGTTTCATTTGTAGTTATATAGGATGGTACAAATAAAAAACAGTGATCTATTTCGTATGGGTATTATATATGTCATTGTTTATGTTAAATGTTTATTTTCCTCTTTTACATAATTTTTTTTTTGTATACATTTGTCAAAAAATATGATATTACTAAAGAAGAAAGAGGGTCACACTATTGACTGTTGAAATAACACACACATATTTAACTCTACATATTTTATTGATGATTTTTTGCTATAAAAAAAAACAAGATTCATGGGAAAATCAACATAACCAGCCAAATGACAAATGATAAATGAATATATATAAAAATGAACATTCCAGACTGAAATTAATAATTCCCATTAAACTTCCCATTAAACCTATAAACAACAGTCTCATCAATAATTTGGATGCATATCAGCCAGTAGAATAAGTTGTATTTACATACATAAAAAAGGTTTCTGTACAAATAACCACACACAAAAACTGAAGAATATCATACAAAAATGTTAATTATAATAAGCCCCTATCATTAGCTTTTATAGATTTTGAGAAAGCCTTCGACTCTGTAGAGATATGGGCAATAATCAAAAACCTGGAAAATTGTAGAGTGGACTAAAGACATTCAAAGCTCCTGGAAAATATTTTTAACAGTGCCACTTCCGTGACACAAATCCATTGAGACAAGGCGACACAATATCTCCAGATATTTTATAGTCGCTTTAGATGTCTTTAAAACCCTTTATTGGAGGGACAGAGGTGTTAACATAAATGGTGAATTACTGAGTAATTTGAGGTTTGCAGATGATTTTCTTATTATTTGCCAATGATGACAAAGAATATAAGATTATGATGAACTGCATAATATTATGCAAAGTATTATGGGAAATCGGTCTCAAAATGAATACACCAAATAGGAATGTTATGAGTAATACATAGCCGTCGAAGAACACCTTGGTAATCGGAATGGTTGAATGAAAAAATAATAAGTCTAGCATGGTAAACTCTATAACAATCTCTTATTTATGAAGTAAGCCAATTATCTTAAAAATAAACTGTTTGACGCTTGCATTCTTTCGGTACTGATGTATGACTGTGAAACTGTGTTTATTAACAAAATGCTGCATGACCCAAAGATACATTGAAAGGAAAATGCTGGGTATGCTAAGGGGCTGGGCAGTGCTTGTCGCCCGAACCACAGACTCCAGATGGACTAAGAAAATGCAGGAATGGCGACCTAGAACGGGTGAAAGAAAGGTTGGAAGGGCTCAAACAAGGTGATCGGTGATCTGACGTGGTTGGAGGCGGAAAGATGCGATCTGCCTATGATAGAGAGCTGAAGAGGAAGAGGTAAGGAACCGACTATTTTTACTTATTTTTAAAAACTCAAATTCATAATTTCAATATACAAGTTCTTTTTAAAGAACTAAACATAAACTTTTAAAGAACTTAAGTTTTTTTTGAAAAGGATAAATTAATTTAATAAATTTTTATCCTAGTTTAATCAAGACGCGTTCAAAATTAATAACGATTTTTTAATATATTGACTATGACTCAATCAAATATATTATTATTCCGATTCTTGTTTTACGAGTATATAGGTAGATATGTTAAGTATGCTAACTAATTTCATACAATATTTGATATACTCTCGTATTTTATTGAACAATATTCAACTTAAATTTGAATTATTGGTTAATAAGACGAAAGATATTTTCAAAAACGTAGTATATGTATCCACTGAAGTTATTTAATGAGAAATTCTTTCGAATATGGTACATTTATATTACATTTTTTTCCTAATAATATTTCTGCAGAAATGGTTGTTTTATTGTAAAATATTTGATATTGATACTCGTAGCAAAGCTAATATCACGTTCCAAAAGTTGACAACCTTATTAGGTATGCATTTTATATAAATAAAAGTAAATCTCAACCTTGAATAAGCATTGAGAGAAAAATTAAAAAATACTAATTTGTTTTAAAACTAGAATTCTGTTAATAAATCAAAAGTATTTTTTTAACGAAATTTTGGTTCTAAAAACAAAAAAAATCTCAATCGGTTGTGGTGAAAAAAAAAACTGAGTACTTGAAAAAAGTAAATTTACATCCTCATAAATTTGTACATAAATGCTTGTGTTATAGGCGAACGAAATTGGTCGAGGCGGCTAAAGGGGGAGGTTTCTACTCTCCATCGCTGAATTACGATGCCCCCTCTGTCACCAGCCAATATTTTTATTATTTTCATTCATTATTAGGGTTATAAGTAAAAGATATTAGTCGAGGTCAAAATCGAAACTTGGTCCATATGATAGCTATATAAATAGGACCTTTCGTTCAAATGAATCTAGCACAACTGAAATAAACAAAAAGAATCATCAGAATTAATACAATCACTATATACATACATAATATGTAATATAAAATGTACCGTGTTTTTCTTCTATTTCTAATAACATGCTTTTCTGTTTCATATAACACATACGAGGTATTCATTACCTAGCAACGCCCTCTGTCTTTCATTCCACATATACTTACATTTATTTGATGATATGAATTATTATTAAAGAACAGTACCTATCCTGACAGTAAATTGTCAAATAAATAATTAAGTACCTGCACGCCTGACATGAACAGTTTGTTAGGTAATCAATTGTGGAACGCTAATGGAATCAACAAGAATATGAACACAAAATAATGTTAACAAATCAGAAATTGATACCATAAGTTGCTTTTCATATATAAGTGCACATCGTTGTTAAGATGGTATGATTGCATTTAGTGTTGTTATACGTTAAAAAGTGGATATTCCTTACAATAAGGGATTTTTTAAATTTCTTTAATAGTTGTGAAAGTTATATCTGATAAATCTGTAGATCAACATGTATCTTTCTATCAATTTGTTTTTTTAATGTCTTATTATTAAGTTTCAAATATAAGAGGAATTTCATTTGTTGATATGGCAACATCATGCAGTTTATTTAACTGAATGTGACAGTCGAACCAATGTTATCATGAAGTTCAATTTTAATAACAAGTGCCCGCATTTCTAATGGGGCTATTTTTGAATTATTGTTGTATTTAATTGTCAAATGTACTTTTGTATTCTGTAATAAAAAAAAATGTTTTGCAGCCTCCCGGTCTCGATCAAGAAGGGTGGTTTCAAAATGGTAACATTATGAAATGTTTTCGGTTTTTTGAATCTTGGGTCATATTATGCAATGGTACCTACATTTTGCTTGGATAACTACAATTTTTTTGGTTTTTGTGTAAGGCATTTAGGAAAACAGCTGTATAGAAATCTAATTATAACAATTATAATACATTTTTTCTCTGAGCCATTATTCCAAGTAAGTAGGTAATTATTATTCTTAAGTTGTACGAGTACAATACAAGTACAATATATTATATAAGTTCTACTGGAATCGCTTTCAATAAAATGTATATAGTTATTCCACTAACTAATTGTTTGATCATTTCACATAAAGGTATTGAATTATTTATGTAGGTATAAATTTCAAAGTTCCTTACACAATGTATAACAATATCTGTCAGAATTCCACGTGAATATTAAACGCAATACCATTACCAATTCCAATAATTCCCTCTTGTTTCATTGTCAAAACTTTTGCTGTGGCTTGATGTGGTTATTGAATTAATATCGGGTCTAGGTAGGCACTTACGATCATTCTTCATCTTTCAAAGGTACTGATGTTTTATTTATCTGTTGAAAGTAGGTACCTCACTTTTACCCTATTTCATCTCCTATCTGTTACCTTCAAATCAACAAAGTCCAATACCATTAATTGATTGATCTAGGATTATTAATTTAAGGTCAGAATTTATTTATTTACGTTTAAAAAAAACTTTTACATAAAAAATTACCAAAACATAAATATCTACATCATCTTAAGTAAACAGAAACATTTTTCGATGAAAAAAATATAAAAATGTTACGCGTGTTTCGGTTCAATCCCGAAACACAGGCGTAGGTAACAGTTTGTAATAATTCTATAGAGGTTAGATTTTTAATCCCTCGTTAATATTCATACCAACAGAAAATCATATATTTATTCATTTATTCATTTACTTTTACATAAAAAATATTTAATATACATACAGCGCAAGTGACAACAATAAGAAAAATTTTAGAACATATAAAATTTCAAAATTACATTACATTTTACAGTAGGTATATCATACATTTTAATAATGAAAATACAATTTACAGAGGGAATGTAATTTTTCCAAACTACTACGCTGCATTAAATATATTGTCTCATTGGACGCCCAACTAGGTAAACCTGTTTTAGGACGTCTGATAAGTAGTAGTACTTGTCAATTAGTATCAATAACCAGTATACATAATATAACCCTCATATTGGTTATCCCATACATAAATCCCCATAAAAATATATTTACATAGAAAACAATAAAGCAAGAGAAAAAGAAATAAAGAGAACATAAAGTGTAAATGAAAATAAAAAATGTTTTTCCTTTTAACGAGATTTTTGAGAGACATGCTTGCGACCGATCTTGACGTGTGCTGTAGAAACGCGAGCAGATACTATACGAACCAAGGACAACGGAACTCCTATGGACAACGGAAATGAAGGTTTTAAGGTCAATCACTGGAAAAACTCTCCGAGATCGTGTTCGCAATGTTCAAATAAGGAATAAATGTGGAATAGAGGACATCGTTCGGTGGAGTAGATCCAGAAGAAGACATTGGGTAGACCATGTATTAGCCAGAATGGACTGTGATAGACTTGCGTATATAGCAGCAAATGAAATCCTCGCTGGACGCCGTCTAACCGGAAGACCACCCAAGAGATGGATGGTTAGTTGGACTTCTCAGGAGACATAGTTTCTGAGTAACAGACCAACTAAGTCTACCTACCAAACAAAAAAAAAAGAATTTAATTTCAATCATTGAATTCTTAAAGTCAATTAATTGTTTCTGAATTTAGTTTTTTTATAATAAATGGTGTGATTTCCCAGAGCTTCTCATTTAAACTCTTTTTTTACGAACTAAACAAAACAAAAACAAATTTTCTTGGTCAATTTCATAATCCGATTTATATTCAAATATTGAATGTGTTTGGGATAAACCCGTTACACCTCACTGTACCAATCCCCTGGCCTAAAGTCACAGATCTGTAAATTCCTTACTCTGTGGTATTTCTTACCAATTCAAAAAGGTATCTAGATCGATTCAAGTTATAAATATTTAAAGGACCAACGATTATATTATATTTTCCATTATCAGTGTGTATCTGATTAGAATCTGAAAGCAAAATTAGCGAAAATTTTGATAATAATTTTATTTAATTGATTAGGAAATTCAAATGATTTTTTAATTTTGTTCCATATTTAAGTTCCTAAATGCATCAACTAATAATGTACAACACAAATTATTATATGCGTAAAAATTGAAATAAATAAATAAATAATTTGATTGATAAACGAACAAAAAATATAATAACAAAAAAATAACAAATAATAATAGCCGGATCACGTTCTGTTTGGTTGTCCAATCAGGGACGCGCTACACATTTATTTTAGGTTTGAGAATGTCCACTAAGTGCCCCATTTCCACAGTTTATCTTCTTGGACTAAACTTTCCTCAGGTTCATGGTTTAATATTTAAATCTATTGTAAAGAATATGGCTATTATAAAAATTTTGTTTTTTTTTGTGAGTGGATCTGTGTAATATAATGTTTGTGATTAGTAAAGGCTGCAACATCCTTTTTGGGTGAAAAGCCTTAGAGAAAAAAAAATGAATAAATAAATTTACATATAAATTAATAACTTAATATATAAATATATAAATAAATGAATAAATATATGTATATTAATCAACAAATTAATAAAAATAATTACATTGATAAGATACAATTTGTATGTTTTCTACGAGTGTTTAAATTTCATCGCATCTCTGAATAAACCCGTAAAGCGGTTAAACAACACACTAATTCCACCTAATCACACAGGTTTAATGAACAAAATGGAACACATGGCGTTGTTAAACGTATCCCGTTTAGAGAAAACTCGGTCGAAGGGCCCAAGTTAACCCGCAAAACAAATCTATTTTACTTAATTCGATCTTCTGTTATTCGCTTACCGCACACTGTTGTTTACAGAGTTCGTTTGGGCATAAACAGGAGATGGGTAGGATAGTCCCAGCAGGGGTTGCTGGGAATAGGTCGGGCTGAAAACTAGCCAGGGGGTGGTTCAGTTTGACGCTGCTGGTCACACAGGAAAACAACTTTTACCGAGCTGGTCAATTGGAGGACTGGACACTTAAAAGATTTACGTGCAGTTTATTCAAATGAGAAATAAATAATTACCTGCCGACCGATCATACCAACTTAACTTTATCAGCTGTGGTGAATACTGTAAAGTGGTCATAATTGCCTTGTCTTTTTTGTCCTTATTTTACACACTCTACATGATGCCTCAGTAACAATGATGTTAGTTATAATAATAATGAACACTTTCTTGCACCCTGCGCAAGTGGCGAGTTTATTGCCGTATGGCAATTTCTTCCAACTAACCAGTGTTTCCAGCCCAGAGAAGCAATATTTGCGTGAGAAATAAATTTCTCCTCTGCTGGGAATCGAACCCAGGACGCCCGAACAGAAACCAAACGGCTTACCAACTGTGCCACGGCGGTCGG
Organism: Molanna angustata; assembly: GCA_963576475.1. Classification (NCBI taxonomy): domain Eukaryota; kingdom Metazoa; phylum Arthropoda; class Insecta; order Trichoptera; family Molannidae; genus Molanna; species Molanna angustata. The sequence continues at coordinate 19,684,903 of OY754971.1, read as the reverse complement.
TGGTCGGCGGTTGGTTAGTCTTGTGGTAAAAAGAAGAACAGTCAGGCAAATAAATTCTATACCGGTATTCGCCGACATCTCAAGTCTCACATGTTAACGCGTTATCTTCTTTATATATATATATATATATATATATATATATATATATATATATATATATATATATATATATATATATATATATATATATATATATATATATATATATATATATATATATATATATATATATATATATATATATATATATATATATATATATATATATATATATATATATATATATATATATATATATATATATATATATATATATATATATATATATATATATATATATATATATATATATATATATATATATATATATATATATATATATATATATATATATATATATATATATATATATATATATATATATATATATATATATATATATATATATATATATATATATACTGTACGTGTGTATGTCACTGAACTCTTCCTAAAAGGCTGAACCAATTTATTGAAATTTTTTGTGCGTGTTTTTGTGAGTCCCAGAAGGGTTCAGATCCACAAAATGGAATTTTAAACATTCATGTAATAAAAGGAAAATAAAAAACATGATTTTTTATAACTATAAATTATAATAGGTGGCGCTAATGTCAAATTAGAAATGCTTAGTTTGTTTTCAAGTCTATCATTTACGTCGTAGTTTGGCTTTTTTGCATTTCTATTTATTTTCGCTCTGTTTCGGATTATTCATATTTCAATTATATACATGTGCATGGAATTTTAATTTCTGTTCACTGTTTTATTATTATTCAAATTTAAATTCTTTAATTTACGTGTCCAGACCATATGTAAGAAAAGACAATCAATCTAACCTCAGTGTTTAGCGGCTCATCGATTAAGAAAATGTAAGTTTGCTCAGTGAATGCTACATAACATCCATATAAATATATGTTACATTTTTTTTTGTTTCACAAATAGTTCGGGCAGGACAACGTCTGTCGGGTCCGCTAGTTATTGTTTAAAACAATACATCGACCAGTACTTGTGTATGGTGCAGAATGCTGAGTGCTTTGTTAATAGGAAGAATGAAAATGCGCTGATAGTCTTTCAACGGAAGGTGTTGACAAAAACTTTGGGCCTCTCTAGGAGATAGACTGGCGTTGCAAACTGGAGAGCGCAAGCGATGAACCGGTCTAAATGTTGAAAATTTCTGGAGGAAGCCAAGATATATACTTCGATTTGTAAGTTCACATAGACACGCAGGTAAATTCACATGTATTTAAGGGTTAAATTCTTCGAGAGATTCACTATCTCAATTGAAGGTTGAAAGAAAACAAAATGAGCTATAGCGCCAATGATGACGTTGGTGATGACATATTGCTAAAAAATTAAAAACCTCTTTATAATTCGGGAACGAATGGATCATCCTCAAAAGGAAACGAATAACACAAAATATGCAGACTTTTGCAATGACAAATTGAATAGTTTGGTTTGAGTGGAGTTCAGTAGAGGGCGAGATCCAATCGAGAAATTCATGTCAAAATTTATCTCAAGGCTGAATAAACTTTTCGTTAATACTTGTTTTGCAATAATAATAATAAATATAGATAAATAAGAACAGCAATAAAAATAACAATCCATATAGATGTATTGATTCATAGTGGTAGTGCAAAGTGAATAAAAAAAGAAAATGATTTTCTACCGCTTGCAGGGGTGAATGTTAGGTACCTACATATTTATAATATATACATCGATTTGTAAGTTCACATAGCCATGCAGGTATATTCACATGTATCTAAGGGTTAAATTCGTCCCGAGAGATTCACTGACCCTAGCTCCTGATCTGAAGATGTGGCTACCTATCTCAATTGAAGGTTGAAAGAAAATACAATAATATTTATTTATTTATTTATACATCTTCTTGTACATAATATAAACAAATATAATTGTACACTGGCGGGCTTATTGCCATTAGTCAATTTCTTCCAACCAACCAGATTACAAAGTATTACAACATTGTGTATGTACAACAGCAAATAAATAAGAGTAATAGAAATCAAAGAAAATACTTATAACACTTAAATACTATTAAAACAAAAAAATAATAATAATTCATAGGAAGAAAAAAGGATAAGGTAAGGACAGGAGAGGAAATCGGGATCAGGTGTTCAAGGATAAATATTCCTTCTTTAGTTTTTTTTTAGAGACCAAATATTCGTAAGTATGTTAACGATTTACTAACGGATGGATGTTTCTAAGTAGATATTACTATCGGCGGTATTACAAAACTATTTTAACTGTCCGTTTATTTGACAGTTACAGTCTAATAAGACTACAATGGATTTTCAATTGACTTGTATTGGACTATAATGGATTGTAATGGATTAAGCGGGGCTGTCATTGCAATATACAGAGAGTGTTTAATTTTTTTGCGTACTTCAAACAATATCAAAAATTACAAAAATGGTGATAATCCTTTATTATTTAACTAGCGCGCTGGATTAGTAATTCAGTGGACGCGGGTTCGTTCAAATCTCGCATCAACTGAAATTCTTTTTTTAAATAAAAAAAAATAATATAAAATAAAACGAAATTCAGTGTCATCAATGTCATGTTGAAATAATAAAATATTTGGTCAAACACAAACTTGTAATCAAATTCGTTTTGGTTAGGTATTCAAAATCACTGTCGGACGACATTTTTTACTGAAAAAAAAGCAATTCAATATAAAAATCCAAAAAAATATAAAACAGTATATTTCAAAATATTCGTAGGTAATATTGAAAATGTACCGCAACATAAAAAAAACAAGTGTGGTAAAACTCAATCCTTCCATAACTTATTGTTAACGAACGCTTAATCGGTGGTCCGACCGTCGGTAAAGGCTATCGGTAAACTTTTACTAAAATTTAACTAAAGGATTGTTATAAGACGAAATATAGAGCATTTGTATCAAATTTCGGTTTGTTTGGTCTGAAATCTAACTAACGGACGTTTATAAGACCGGCCCAAGTGAGTTAGACGACGCAATATCCGGACTAAGGCTATTCCATACTCTGTGGATAGAGGATACCTACATATGTATACTTGCATTGGCCATGTACTTTTCGAAATGTTTCGATGCAACTTACATATGTATTTTTCCAATTATAATGGTTTTGAATAGATATGTGATTTTTATTTGTATAGTATAACATTTTGATTTATGATTCATTTATAAATTATGTCCATTTTCAATTAAAACAAAATATTATTTATTAGAGAGTCATCACACATATTAATAATATTTCATTGTATTAAATTGTCTATTTCATAAATCTTATCTGTTTTTCAGCAAAAGTTGAAGCTCAGAAAAATATAAAAGGAATTTCTTATATAGCTGTGTTGTTTGTAAAATATGTCCAATTAGGAATAGCCTTAAAGTTATCTAGTTGAATACATTTTGTTATCAAGTTCTCAACGATGTGCTTAGTAGGTACCACTAAAGGGTGGAAACTTTGGCCAATAGCCTAATATTCCAAGACTTACACTAGAAAGTCACAATGACTTATGTTAAGTGCTTACTCAATGACCCAAATTTAACTAATTATGTTATTTAAGTATGTATTTACTGTCAGCAGTAAAACACTACAAATTATTACATTTGACACAGTTCCATCCCATCTCTAAGAAATTTACACAATACATTCCTTTAACATTTATTTGTATATTGTTAACAACTTGGCATCCATATAAATACAGTGATAACGCACCATTACAGATTTCTTTTGTTTTTGTATGTCTTTATAACTGTTTATTAATAATTAGTTGCACGTAACACATGAGATCCAACTGTCGATAGCGATAGTATGTATAGTTGAAGAATAAGCACCAAACTATAAACCCATAAATCCAAATTATTGAATATTTTAAGATATTTTGTTTTCTATACAACACATGTAGGTATGTATGTCAAGATAGAATAGTAGATCAGTCCATTTTTACTACCCGGAATATGAAAACAGCATGAGGGTATGTGTGTATGTTTAGATATTAAGTATCAAACTATTAAGTATTCTTAGATATTGTGTATAGACGACTGCCATACAAATTGTATGAAGCGATGTCGTCACTAAATTCAATCTTTATAAAAATTGTTAAAAAAAATTGAGATGTACCTACTACTATAATGTTAATATTTTTTATAGAAAATTAAAAAATCTAGTTGGGATGTTTCGGCTTTTTTCGATATTTTGAAAAACTTTGGAAATATAGGCAGTCAAACACATAAATTTATCAGAAAAAAAATAATTTTCAAATAAAAAATGTTTGAGAAACTCTGGAATTTAAAAAAAATGAGATTTTATATTTGTCTATATTCATACCAATTTTCAGCGTTCTAGCTTTTATGGTTTCTGAGATATATGGAAAAATAAAGTAAAAATTCAAAAGTTGATATCCCCTGACTGAAACAAAAATTTACAATTTTGAGTATAAATGTTATGTAGTTTTATTACTGTTTATATATTCTGAAAATCTCGGCTCTGTAAATTGAGCGGATCAAAAGTTAATATGGGGGTCCGGACACACACACACACACACCCTCACACACACACAAACACACACACACACACACACACACACACACACACACACACACACACACACACACACACACACACACACACACATACAGACACACACACAGACACACGAAATGTTCTACTCCGAATTTTGAGAAAATCCGTATTTGGAACATATATTCTGTGAAGCCTCTAAGTTGGTGTTTTTTGACTTCAAAGTTGGAAAAGCCGTGAAAAATATAGACTCTGCATACAATCGTGTTCCTTCATACACGCGTCTTGGATTTACACTGCCTCTTCCTTCAAAAGAATTTCATTATCTTGAACGAATCGCCAGTTGGATTATTATTACGACTCAAATTATTTTGTATTTAATTTTTGTTTACATCTTTAGTCCTTGACTTGGCAATTGATATCATATTTGAACCGTAGTTGAGTTTAACTGGATTTTGAACTCTATTTCATACGCCAGCACCAAATTTAGTTTGTGAAGTTGGTTATCATGACCACAGACCAGTATGCGAAGCATGGTCTTCATGCCACGTGATAGTTCTGTCAAACTTTAGCTATTACACTTTTTGAGATTTGAAATTTTTGTTTGAATTCATCGTATATCAATAATTCTTATCGATTATATTGGGTTTTTTGCGTTTTCTCATATCGAAGAGGAGGCAAACCTAGATTGAGGTGGCTGAATAACGTGATATGAGGTGACCAATTGAAGAAGGCTGACGGTCGATAGAGAGGGAATGCAGCATCAATGATGGATGCTGGATGAAGGATAGATCAATTCATTGAATTGTTAACGATTTGGATACAAAAAATATAGGTACTTTCCGTTTATAATTTTTCAATCGACATAGTAGGTACCATTTGTTATATTTACTGTCTGATTAGCCAATTTTGTCTTATCTTTAATATTTCCATTTTTGTACCGGTCGAAAAAATCAATATAACCAAACAATTTTAGGATTAGGTTTGAAACATAAAGATTTATAGACGGAATATTAAATACCGCAAGTTTGGTGGAGATCGTCAAACAGGAGAAATATGTTGTAATTAGAGAAGTTTAAAGGGATACTTCAAAATAACAGTCGACTACACTAGTTATACATATTATATTATGCCAAACATCTACAGTACTTTTGTCAACAGGGTTGAACAATATGTAGAATAGTAACAATGCCAACTACCTAACATTTATATATTCGCTGTATATAATTCATAATCAACACCTAAGTTTGCCAGTAACTCAGACAAGATCGAATATGTTTAACTATTTCATTTCATAAGACTCGGGATATTCCGGAGTTACTCGGAGCGAACGATCCTTGAAAGAGTTATTTGAGATACATCAGACAGAAGCGTGATATTTATCGGTCTTCGTGGATCAGTTGTTTAGACATCTGACTCCTGAGCGATATGGCCGGGTTCGATTCCCGGTGGAGACATCGTTTGAAATTATGTGTTCAGTCTGGATCTGTGAGACGATTAATATTGTAAGTCTCCAGAATGTGGCAACCTGTTATAGGTAGATACATGTTTAAAATAGTTTAAACAAATAATAATAATTAAATGGAGACATAATCACAGAAAATAGAGACATAATCACAGACAGAACAAACCTACATAAACGACCAGACATTACATTAATCGACAAAATACATAAACACACATATCTAATAGAAATATTAATACCAAATACAGCAAACCTACAAAAGAAACATTTGGAAAAAATAGATAAATACATGCCGTTAGCAGAACAGATAAAATCACAATGGAAACAAGAAAAAGTAACAATAGTCCCAATAATATTATCGTCTACAGGCATCATACCAAAAACACTCCAAAAAAAATATAGACATACTAAAGTAACCCCCATACGTCATCAGCAACATACAAAAAACTACAATAATCAACACATGCACAATAGTCAGAAAATTTTTACAGGTACCACACAAACACATAGCCTCACAACTTGAGTACGCTCCGTTGTGAAGGAAATTACCGGATCATAACCAAGATCAACATGTTTGCGATAGTAATTATATTTATTCAAATAAATATTCTAAGTACATTTTAGATTGAAGTAGTGGAGTTTTTTTTTCAAATAAATTTAATGAACAATAAATGATTATTCTGGTATACTTGGGTACATAAATATTTAGAAAAAAATTGTTCAAACTAATATCATTTTTTAATTTGGAGTACTTATTAGTTATAATAAATACAATGATGATTATTTATTTTGTAATTTTATCAAACAAATTAAAGGTTTAAAGTAAGCAAGATAAGAACATAGAATACTGTATTATTTTTATATTGTCTCATTGGACGTCCAAATAGAATAAATAAATACATACATACTTTGTTTGCAGGAAATGTGAATGCATATATTATTGAAGAGTTAGTAAATGAAATTCTAATTCATGATTAAAATACACAAAAGAACCAAATCTTCTCTCAATTAAATTATTCAATAGAGTAGGAACCTTATAGAAGAATTGACCACAGTTTACTTGAATATATTTTTCCACTATCAATTCAGTACACATACGGTTAAAAATTATCCGTTTGCACAAAATATTATAATTTGGCTTTATCCCATAGCCCTGAGCAATTATTATGGTGGGTGTATTGGAATTTTGCATAACAAAACATTGTCATCCACTTGAGTCTGTACCTAAGTTGGTCTTGTTAAGCGCATCTCGAGCTGCGTTGGAGCGACGAAGAATACCGAATTACTTGTTATATTTCGGTTAAATTAATTACGAAACATTCATATACGAGTTGTTTTAGACACCACTTCATAATGTTATAAACTTTGGAGTTGATATCCTAAAATTGTTTTACTGAGAAATTCATACATTTTACTCTCTATTACAACAATATTATACACTAAGTATTCAGTGAAATGATGATTATTAAGTATAATTATATGAAATGTTATTTTATATGCGATGGTGGCTGTGCGGATAGTGGTCTGTGTTTCTTATTCAATAGATCTATATTTAATACCTGTCAGGACTAATTTTGTTTACTTATAGTGCAAATCAGTTTTATTGTGTTTAATGAATATATTCGAATTAATGAAGTAGGTACAATATAACTTGATTAAGTAGTAAATAAAATGTATAATACTATAATTTAATTAAAACTTAAAGTTTAAGTCATAAGTGTAAATACCTATATATTTATTTTAATTTGCGGATTAGGCTACTCAACTAGACTACGCCTCTCCCAGAGTAGCGTTATATCAATCAGTTCTATTATTTTTATTCGTCGTAGAGTTAGTTGATTTTCTATAAGGTTTAGTGGTAGGTTGAAGTGATGCAGAGGTGCAAAGTATACGTTTTAGTGTATGTAGTATTGCTTGATGTAAAAATGGCTAATGCTAATATACATAAGTCAATTAAATAGTTCATAATATTAAATACATTTTCTGTTTCTTTTCGTTCTTTTAGTAATTAACCAGTTGTTTGCTATAGCTTTCATATGTGAGTAGGTTTTCATGATGATATATTTGAATATTTTTATGATAAGTTTGTCAAAGAACATTCGATTCATAATATATTATTGATTATTAAAAAAAAACTTGATCCTCCCACTAACTATCCAATCCCATTTCATTATTATGATTTTTTTGGAATTTTTTGAATGATCTACTCTTGATGACCAACCTACTTAGATAGAATAAATGAGCTGATGTATAATCTTTGCATACGAAGATGGGTTATAAGCTCTTTTGATATCTTGGCATCCTTTCTTATTTTCTGGACATACCTTCTGCATCTTAATTGCGATTGCATACATCTTTGACATGCATTAAAAAGTTATATTACGTCACATTCATATTTTCATTAATTGTCCCAAATAAATTAGGCTATGTAATGCAATAATTAGGTGTAAACTATGTGTAAATGAGTGTCTACATATTATGTAGATTGACTAATTACCGGTTTAAGTTTTTTTATCCGTCTGTATGTATATCTGATATATCCTAAACCTTATCTTTTGTCTTCCTTTTTGCTTAATATTTTTTAAACCAAACATTTCGAAAAGCTCCTGTTGTTACTTAAAACATGTGAACTTGATCTTATAAATATAATATTTCTAAACATTAAACTTTCCTTAATAATACATACAATTGTATCTGAATGATAATGATAATATTTTCTAAAGAGATGACAAAGCATCTATGATATTTTTATACATATGACAAAACATAAGATTTGTGAGATATTATGATGGCATTCAATTTGCTTCAATATCTCGTGAATGTAGTGAAGGAGATTGCTATTTATTGTCGCATAAATAAGCTGAAATCAATATAAGGAATTTCTTGTTCTTGGCTTCTGAAATACTAAAGGAACGGAGGGAAGAAGATGGAGAACAATCCAATATTTTCATTGGTCATACAAAGTTCTTATATACCTTTATATTATATGGCACGTGTATTACAATATGCATACATGCAATATGTATTTTTCTTTTAGAAACAACACACTTTTCTAGCCTAAAGTGTACCGTGGTAAATTAAATTGATGTTTTCTGAGATAAAGTTGGTATAATTTTAACAAATCAAAGATAAAACCTTTTATTTATTTATTTACTTTTGTACATAATATAAACAAATAATGCAACTTGGCGGACTTATTGGCAATAGGCAATTTCTTCCAACTTACCAGATTATCGAGTGACAGAGTTATATATGTACATCACTAAAAAATGAAAGCTAAAAAAGAACAAAGAAAATATACATTATAGCAAAAAAAGAAGGATTGGGAAAGAACAAGAATAGGAAATCGAGATCAGGTGTTTAGGGATAAATATTCCTTCTTAAGTAAATTATACGTAGCATAGAAAAGGTAGGAAAAGGAGAAGGATCAGTTTTTTTCGGAGAGATATTCCTACTTTAGTCTTTTCTTGAAAAGGGAAAGCGAGTTTGACGAAGTAATATCAGGACTCAAATTATTCCAGAGTCTTGCTGAACGTACTTCAAAGAAAGAGCTGAAAAAATCAGTGTTGTGAATTGGGATAGTTAATGTAGTACGTTCAGCAGATCGAAGCGATAGGCCGCGATTAGACAAATAGGTGAATTTGGTTTTAAGATACTGCGGTGAATTAAGGTTAAAGAGCGTATTGTATAGAAGTGACAAAATATGTTTATTTTACCATATTACCTCAGGCATCGGCCAGCTACGCAGAAATAGAACGGCCTCTTTAATGTCAGGGTATGGTATGTGGGTGGTCTGGACTAAGAAAAGATAGTTTGACTGGCAAAATCTGTAGTTTATTATTAAGCGAAGAATAAGATGGTCACGATAAAAGTATACGTGTAGACTATTAGTCTATTAACTTAGCTGTAAAAATCTTACATAAGAACAACAGGGAAAATATCAAAATCAGGGAAACGCATCCAGTGATCACCGCCGAGAGCTCCCTTGCACATAGAAAATCTAAATTTAAGAAATCACTGACATACCAAACGTGCCGTTGATTTGTGCGTGGGGTCCGGATGGCGAAAACAGTAGGCTGATTTTGTATAAACACCAGAGGAGAAGAAAGGAGTTAAGTACTATTTTATCTGTGGATTTAGCTCGTTAACACCAATGTATGTATATTTTTGGTATTTTGTAAGCGAATTTTCTTTCGTTGTCTTAACCCCAATAAAATACTCGGAGTTAAAATTATTTATTTATTATTTATTTATTTATTTAAGAGTTATCTCCTGTCAAATCACGCGACGAATTTACTTCTATATTTTCTATGCACGCGAGTTTGATATTGTAAAATTGACTAATTACAGTAATTAATTCATCCATAATCATTTACAAGGTGTGTATTATTTATCTTGTACAATATTCATACATATTATTGACCAAATTTATTATTTATTTTAGTATTTGACTTGTTTATACATTCGTTGTTAATATTTCGACTTAGGTCTTTGGAGGCTTAATATTTCATGAATTTGACGTTTCAAACAATGAAACATGACGTTTTTCTTTGAGTATAATAATATAAAATGAGGATACTAATCACGTTTTGTTTATTTGCAGCATGTCATACTTATTTTTGCGAGCGTTAAAAGACGATGAAAAGCGATAAAAAGACGATGGTCCGTTGGACATGCCGAAAGACTTCTTAAGACTGCCTTGTTTCGTAGAGCCAACAAATTAACTACAGCGCCCTTGGAGTGATCTTGTATCATTAAACGGCGCTTTGTAAATTCTATTTATTATATATCATATTATATTTATCATAGGGCAGAGAGAACATCTATTTACATTTTTTTAGATTTTATTAATATTCTGCTCCAATCAATTGTTTTTGCATAGCGACTAATGCTGATCCATGTGGCATAGTGGTAGTTTGTTTTAACTTCAGTTAATTCATGACTCAATAACACATTACTTTGTTATAATGTATATAATGAAATGTTTAAATTTAAATAAATGAAAAAAATATTGGAGTTGGTTTTGAAAGTAGATTTAAATCAATAAATAGTATTTAAAAGCACATTGTACTATAATATGAAGATAACTAAACAACATATATACATAAAAGTACTAGTTTTACCTTTTTATACTGCTTCATATTAATATGCATGGTATTTATGTAGTGCGTTTGATAATTCACTCACATGTTAAGAGCAGATAATTCTGAAACTATATATTTTGTTGAAAAAAATAGGATATAAAGAAAACACAAGCATGAAAATTTTTGAACCATGATCATTGTAGTGGTCAAAGTAAATTATTTTATTAACCTTGTTTATTATTTTTACAGATATGTAATTGAAATCTTGCAATCATCAGTGTGTCGCACATGTTTGGAAGCCATATTATGTAATTAAGTAAACTGCTGCAGGAATTCTTGAGCCAGACAGAGTTGAGCTGATACTGAAGATCATATACTATATATATAATATCTGCAATAAAGAAAAATCAATTTTACTACTATGTATGATATTTAATTATAAAAATAATAAAAGACTCAAAATTTCATGAAAAAATTATTATGCTCTTTTTTTGTCCATTCTAAACAAGAAATTATTTATAAAAAACGTTAACCCATGATATTACCCAAACAAACATGTTTGCGTGTCAATTTTATTAGAATAATTCCTTGTATAACAAACAAATCGAATCGGTAATAGAAAATTGTTCAAAGTTGAGTCGTTTGACGTAACACCATTTCAATTAAAATTTTATTTAAAACATGTTATTTATAAAAAGCATTGAGTAAATAAGCTATGAAATACAAAACAATGAATGAAAATAGAGTATATACCTTGCTAAATATTAATAAAATAAACAAAAAACACACGATTAGCTGTCAAAATCTGATAAATGCGGGTAAATGTACGAGATTGCCATATGTAAATTAAACTGGACATAGAAATTTTATTTACATATGGCAAATTTGTACTAATGTTTGGGTCACGCCCCCTTCAGTTTTCTCACGGAGTTAACACCGGAAAACTCCATACAAAATACCAAATTCCGAGATTTCTCGGGAGTTAAGACAAGAGTTAAGACAACTCTTGGTGTTTCATACAAAATCACCCTGCAGGTCACGCTCTCACACAGGCATGTTAGAAAAATACCCGAAACGCCAATAGCAAGACAATACATATATTATGTAGGTTAAGGTGACTGGAAAAAAGCGGTCATCCACCCAATTCCCAAAAAAGGTGATCGCTCCAACCCATCTAACTACCGACCCATCGCTATTACTTCTGTACTCTCCAAAATAATGGAAAGGGTACTAAACACCAAGTTGATTACATACCTCGAAGCAAACAAAATTTTAAGCGACCGCCAATATGGATTTCGTGGAAATCGATCTTGTGGCGATCTACTCGCGTATGTGACATCCGTTTGGGGTCGAGTTATGGAACGCTTTGGAGAAGCTCAAACTGTCGCCCTTGACATCTCTAAAGCTTTCGACCGGGTTTGGCACCGAGGTCTCTTAATGAAACTCCCTTCTTATGGACTACCCCAGTCTCTGTGTACTTGGATTGCGAATTTTTTAAAAGATCGCGAAGTCATAACTGTAGTGGACGGTTGCTCTTCTTCTCCCCATTCCATTAATGCGGGAGTCCCTCAAGGGTCCATTCTATCTCCAACCCTATTCCTCCTACATATCAATGACTTGCTCTTACGCGCCCCCATCCACTGTTACGCTGATGACAGCACAGTCCATGACAATTTCTCTTTTGACAAACCTCCTAAACAGAGTGAAATATCAGAAGCCCGGAAAGACCTTCATCAAAAAATAAATAGCTACCTCCACTCAATCAATACCTGGGGTGAAAGTAATCTTGTTTCATTTAACGTCTCAAAAACCCAAGCCTGTCTAATTTCTGCGAAGAGAAACCCCAATGAATTGCAAGTGTCTTTCAACGGAAGCACCCTACCTAACAGCAGCTCTATCGACCTGCTTGGAGTATCTATAACGAACCAATTACACTACAAGGGCTCCATCGAAGCTAAGGTGAAACTCGCCTCCAAAAAATTGAGCGTACTATATAGAGCGCGCAGATATTTTACTAAGACCCAGATCTGTATACTCTACAAAGCGCAAATACGCCCAATTATTGAATATGGCAGTCACCTCTGGAGTGGCGCCCCCCAATACCTACTGAATACCCTCGACGCTGTCCAAAGGCGTGCTATACGTCTGATTGATGATCCATCACTGACTGATGGATTGCAATCACTAGAACACAGACGCAGAGTCGGTATTTTAAGTTTATTCTATAGATACTACCACGGGAACTGCTCAGAAGAACTTGCATCTTTGGTCCCTCCTTCACCCACTCGCAACAGAGTCACTCGCTTCACTCAATCGCAGCATCCATTCACAGTGGACCTTCAACATATACGAACAAGTCGCTTCTCGAACTCCTTTATTAACACAGCAGCCCGACTGTGGAACGATCTTCCGAATTCTGTGTTTCCATCTTCGTACAACCCGGGTCTTTTTAAAATCCGAATTAATAAACTCTTTTCTAGATTGCAAACCCCTCCCAACGCTACGTAGTGCGCTTCTCCGGAAGAGTAAAATGGACCCAAATCCTAATAGCTGGCGTCCCCTACGTAGACATGTTAAAAAAAAAAAAAAAAAGGTAGTTGAAACTGTCTGTAAGAATTGAATTTAAGGGTAAGTAATTGTAGTTGGCAAGGTTCATAAGTATTCATAAATTCATAAGTATTTAGATTGAGGTAGTTGCATAACTGTGTTAAATGATTAATTTAAATTGCGAATAAATCAATGTGCTATCCTCGATAATGTTATGTGATCACTGAAATATAAATTGAAAAGAAGTGAGTTGCACAATTACAATTGCATAATTGTGATTATAATTGCATAATTTACTAGCTTCAAAAGGAAACATGAATTAGAAATACAGGTTTTGCACAAATATGTAAAGTGATCCTCATAAATTGAGAGTTACCAACTTTAAGGAAGTTATGTGGCAACTAAAACACGAATTATAAATACAGGTGTCCCGTCGCACAATTACGTAAAATGATCCCTTTGATTTGAGAATAAATTAATGTATCAAGTTATGTGATAACCAAAACATGAATTAGAAAGAAGGTCGTTGCACAATTATGTAAAATGATCCTTTTGAATTGAGAATAAATTGATTTATCAATTTCAATAAAGTTATGCGATCACTATAACACGAATTAAAGGGAAGGCGTAGTTCTGGCTTTTATGGTTTTAGAGAAATGGATAAATAAAGTAAAAATTCAAAAGTTGATAAGCCCTGATTGAAACTAAAATTCAAAATTCTGAGTGTAAAAGTTTTGTAGGCCTATTAAGTGTTTTATTAAAAATTAATCAAATATGCACTGTAGATTATAGATATATTTCATTTTTTTATCATTTTGTAATACCCACAAACAGGCATTGCCTGGTGGGATTTCTCTTGTTTATATTATATTGTCTAATTATCATGTCATATTATGTAAGTTTTTATAAGTTATATATTTCTGTAAACTCCTTTATGTTATTATTTTTATCATTTTGTAATACCCACAAACAGGCGTTGCCTGGTGGGATTTCTCTTGTTTATATTATATTGTCTAATTATCATGTCATATTATGTAAGTTTTTATAAGTTATATATTTCTGTAAACTCCTTTATGTTATTTTTTTTGTCTTTTTATGCATATATGTTTTTGTTATAAGAGAAATAAAGAAACCTTTATTATTATTATTATTATTATTATTATTACTTTGTAATAATAATAATGAACACTTCCTTGCACCCTGCGCAAGTAGCGAGTTTAATAGCTGTATGGCAATTTCTTCCAACTAACTAGTGTTTCCAGCCCAGAGAAGCAATATTTGCGTGAGAAATGAATTTAAATTACTTTATCCTCTGCTGGGAATCGAACCCAGGACGCCCGCACAGAAACCGAACGGCTTACCAACTGTGCCACAGCGGTCGGCAAACCAGGTAAACAAGTGGAAGGGAAGATTTTGTTGAAGTTGAGAGAGAAAAAGAAAGAATGGTCAAAAGTTACAATGAGTATATTGATCACAATTAATAGTTTGCTTAAAGGTAAATTAACAATTGATAAAATAACTTACAAAGGAACTTTCTCACGATGAGTATGTAGATATAACAAGCGAGTGTGTCGAAGTGTCTGATTGTTCGGATGGTGAAGAACCATCGTGCTCGCGGGGTCGAGAGATGACCGGCGGTCGAGAGATGAAGTGTCGGCGAGACGGCGTGGCCGAGAAGCGACAAATCGAAGTGATGAAAATACGGAAATGAAGTGACGACTTGTACTGGTGAAGGGCTAGGTTGTGGCCATAGGGGCCTAGCCAGTAAAGTTGGGGGTGGCCGCAGCCCCACCCTAGGATTCTGGGCAACAGGTCGGTGCCCCCTTCAATTCTTACCTATGGAAGAGCAGGGCAGACGCCTTAATGCCTCGCTCGGCGGTGACTCATCAAACGTGGCGATGACTAAGTCTGCATCATCGGGCGATGGAAATCGAAGAACTGAAAGTACTGTCCGGTGGTGTACCTGAAATTCGCCAACATGAGTGTCAAGGGGTGGAGGAGCCCCCTGTGATGATTGGTCGGCACGACCCGCTCGGCGGTATCCGAGCTGATGATGAGACAGGTGCAGCCGACTCTGCGCCTAGTGTGGAAATCGAAGAACTGAAAGTACTACAGGCGTGGCGAAGGCTCCCTGTGGCAGTCTGTTGTTTGTGGAGCTGTCGGGAGGGTAACCCTCGCCATGATTTACGGGCATTCACGAGTGTGGTTGGACTCTTAGTGGCAGTGGTATGTAATATGCATGGTGGTAGTTCTTGTTTTCGTCTGACGAGCATTCGCTCCGGGGATGAACAGAACACTTAATTCTATAACGTTCCCTATGGAGTGGGGTAGGTGACTGCGACTTTTCCTCTGTACTGGTGTAGACTCCCTTAAATAGTGCTGCGCTGGGGGTAGCAAGTTCAATGTCCTCGAACTTTCTAGACTTATTTCATTGAACTGTCATACTCAGTTGAGGAGTATTGTCACTTGTTTGACGTTGCGGGCGATGAACTCGGCCTAGCGACAAACAAATATACTTGCCGTCGTTAGGCGCGCGCTCGAAAGAAATTTCGAGATGTGGTCTGCCACAACATTTTATTCCCATATAATATCAATTTGATCTTTCTTGCTATATTTGTCATTGTGGTTGACTAGTAAAAAGTGAACATGTCCGTTTCATTGATGAAATAAATTAAATTTTTAAAAATTTATAAATATAATCGATTTTCATATTAGAATAACGCTTCTTGAGTCTATTACAATCATTGACTTGTTTATCAAAAAAAAATGTATTCGATGAAATGACTACCCTTTAATAATATAAAAGTACAAGGCAGACTTATCCTCTTATAATATAGGCAAGTAGAAAGTATCTTATTTCTTCCCTTAGTGGGCCAACTTGTGAGATTATCCTCACAACATCAAGGAGATTAGGACGGGCTTCTTAATACTTTTGCCTACCCACACTTCTCATCAAGTCCCTTTGAATGAATGGCTGCTGAAAGTAGATTGCTAAATATAAAATAATTTACGCAATTATTTATTATCCGTAGCGAAAATTAACGCTTTGACGTAAACCAATAAAAACAAGAAAATTTCAAAAATATTTGAATCTCAGCCTGTACAACGTACAATGATTAAATCACTAAGTTTAGTTTGTCAATAATTGTACGCTCAAAGGTCTAAATTCGACCTTAATTCATATTTTTTTATTTAATTTAATGTATATTGTAACACATATTATATATGAATTATTGCTTTCTGCACTCTAAAAAGTCTTGAAGATGCCTTAACAAAGCGAAATAACTATCGGCAAATTAAAAAATATACGTAGAATCTAAAACTTCTTCTTCTTCTTCTAGTGGCTGGATGCCTAAGAAGTGCTGTGTGGAAAAATAGGGATATGCTGAAGGAGAGTTAAGTCAGGATCTACAAGACTTGCATTAGACCAATCATGACATACCTACGCCATAGAGACAAGAGCTGACACCACTCGCACAAAAAGTCTCCTTAGAACCACGGAGATGAAGACTCTACGGCCCATCGCAGGAGAAACCCTACGAGATCAAATGAGGAGCTCCGAAATAAGGAAAATTTGTGATGTTGAGGACGTGGTGCGATGAGGTAGAACAAGAAGACGTTTATGGAGAGATCACGTGGGGAGAGCAAGCTCAGACCGAGTAGTGAGGATATCAGAATCTAAAATGTACTGTTTTATTTTCTAATATAATAATAATATAAAAAATAGTTATTTACATCAAGTCACTTTTTGATGTCAGCGCCAAACAAATATTTTATGGAATTCACTCGTAGATAGGTTTGTTTTTTAGTCTATGTAATGTGTTACGCGACGTACGTAGGCGATTTGAACGCGAATGCGAAGCGGCGCGGCGGGAAAATAACAAACAGTCGGTAACTATGAAAGTGTCCTACGTTACCAAACGCGCGTAGGGTAGGGTAGGGCATCGGATCGCTTCGCAATCGCGTTCGCTTTGAATCGCCTACGTAAGACGTCGCGTTAGATGTTAAATTAACGGGTTTTTAAATTAATTGAGACACTTGTTTTATATTGTTTTGTGCATTTTCGTTGTTTTTTTATGTTTTCATTGTAGCTATATAGTTGGTATTATAAAATTTATTCTATTTTCTAATATTTTGTACTAGGAATGTTTTTTGTATTTTTTCTCGAATAGTTCGCACATTCGCACGATTTTTTTTTTCATTTTATTAATTATCTATAAAAAGGCTTTGTTACATTAATGGTCACTTACATACTTGTGTTAAATCGTTATATAAACTAAATCATCGTATGTAGGTATCGTCTGAGTGCAAGATCTTATCTCCGTTGGAAACCAAGTTCATGACACAATCAAAAGTTGTTTGTCATAAGTTAGACCCTGTGTTGAGTTGGAAAATAACATTTAAGCCTTGCGGCAAAACTTGTCATCGTTGAGTGCATCCTTTCTTAACTAGAATTGTCTCACTGTTATCCTTTCTTTTCCAAGAAAAGATAATATTGTAACAAATAATATTTCAATAAGCTTATCTACAAAGAAAGTGGCGCATTCAAACAGCCAGTTGATTAGTGGATGAGAAATTGCTAGATTGTTCAATTAATCAGTTAATGGCTAAAAAGATTGAAAAAATATGTGGAATAATATTGCAATGAAACAGAAAAACATATTTTTTGGGAATAAAGCTTTAAAATTCAACAAAGTTTTTGATATTTTTATTGACAAATTTTTTAAACATCTCAATAGAGACGAAGTTTGGATATTGTAGAAGAACCAGGAACTCGAGGCACCTACAGGGCTTACGACCTGTCATTGGCTGGTTTACGTGGCCACTTTATGCGCTTGCGCAACGTTCACCAATTGTGCCTTCTTTTTGAGTTTTTGACATAAAAAATATATTTAGCTACATAGATATATTTTATATATATATTATAATATTTTACGTAGGTATTTGACCAAATAAAAAACCAAAGATAAGACAACTTTGCTTTGTTGAAAATTGTAAAAAGTAAGGATAATATCTAAGGATAATATATTATATTTTTTTTTAAATATTGTTTTGTTTAGAAAAAAAAAACATGGAAATTTATTTGCTGTCAAAAGAAAGGCAGAAGATAAAATACAACAATTATTTTGGCCTCACAAGACTTGTATATTTTTCGAATGGTATCGCAGTGTGATTCATCGTCTTGTAAGAATTATTTTAATGAAACGCACAGAAATAAATCTATTATGTTAAGAGTAATGCGGCGTAGTAAACATTTCAAGAATTCATTGTTTTCTCAAACAAAATCTCATATTTTTCTTCCAGCAAATTCCCAGTTAGGCGTTTTGTTCGCAATTAAATCGAGGAGGTTTTAATTAAATTTTTGCCTGCTGTGGGTGAGCCTTACTCATTATAAAAATATGTAGCGACTTACCACAGCAAAGCAAACATATTTATTATTTCCAACAACAGAACTGGCGTGGTTCGTTACAACATAATATTTCATTCAATTTTGTTAAAGGCCAATTGTTATTTATTTATTTTATTTATTAAACTTCATGTACAATACTGTGTACAGTGGCGGGTTTATTGTCACATGGCAATTTCTTCCAACCAACCAAAGCAACGTGGGCCATCATTAGTATAGTGGTAGGAACATTAAATTTAGAACAAACGTAAAGAAACACGTAACATTATTAAGAGTAAATTCTCAGCAACAATGGAAAAAGAAAGGAAATAGTGGTTGGAGGAGGGGAGGGAGGATGGATATGGGGTATCAGTTAAGAATTATTTGACAGGTAAAACAGCTTTAGTTTATTTTAAAAAGTTGAATCGATTGAGACGTCGTAGTATCGTTACTTAAGGTGTTCCATAGTCTTGCTGATTGTACTTCAAAAGAGGAACTGAGAAATTCAGTAGAATGAATGGGAATAGCTAGTGTGGTACGATCAGCAGCAGTTATTGTTGTTAATTGTTTTAAACATTAGGATAAAAACATGTCCTTTTGTATATAACGAACATATCACCTTTGTACAGGTACACTCATGTACATGTACGATATAAAATATGAAGAAAATATTCAGAATGTAGATTTTATGGATAAAATGTAAAATTTTGTCGCTCTCCATACGTTTGTTGATGGATAATAAATTATTTGATTAAGGTGAGCACTTTGCTTTTTCATCGCAAAAAAGATCCGTAACGCAAGATTTTTCAAAGCATTTTTCCATCGAATAAAAGGACATAGGTATATTGGTATCAACATCAAATAAAAGACGGTGAGAATTTCCTCACATGGTGTCGTTTTAAAAAATGTACTTGGGTACATTTTTTTAAATGAACCCACATTACACTCATGAGTCATAAATTATGTATGTAGGTACCTTTAGAATAAGTTCATACCAAGATAATTTCTCCTGTCCATACGATTGATGAAGATTATATTCCTGGTACTTTTGAGAAAAATGAGCATTATATGAATCTAAATCTTACAGCCAAATTGATGTAAGCCGTTAGGTACAGCTCCTACATAAGGATATGAAGCATGACGATGATCTGTTCACAATTTTTTATTAAATCTACTGTATCAAATACATCGTTTGTGGTCAAACACATACAAGCTAACAATCCCTAAAAAAATACTGAATTACACATGTGAGAGTTTTATTTCAATATGTGTTGTATAGAAAATGTAAAATAATATCGATTCATTCTGAGAATTGAATTCTCATGAACGAATCGACAGTTGGAAGACTTAATAGTTTGATACTAATCTCCAAACATACATACATACCATCATGCTGTTTTCATATTCTGGGTAGGATCAAAGGACTGACCTCCATACTATCCTATCTTGACATACATACATTTGTAACACTAATGCCAGACAGAATTCTTTCATATACCGCACTTCCCATTTTTATAACTCCAACATTAGTGATGCAGATCTTTTTAACTCCCCATTGATTATGGTAAAGAGTAGATTATTAATCACATAAAGGTTCACACACATACACACACCCTCATACACCCCCACACACACCCACACATACTCACACACACACACACACACACACACACACACACACACACACACACACACACACACACACACTCCCCACTCACATATCACATATCTGATTTTTACTGTTTTCTTTTTCTCCTACACTACATAAATATATGAAATGGTTATAATGTACCTATACATGTAAGTGATGCTGGGCATGATTAATTTTAATTTTTTTTTTATTTTGTATCACCTGTATATTTTGTCCAGTTAATGTTTGTATACTTTGAATAAAATAAAATAAAATAAAATACCTAGGTTCATGTGTTGTATAGAAAACCAAATTTCTTAAAATATTAAATTAGTTTTATTTATGGGTGTTTGGTACTTATTCTTCAACTATACGTACTATCGCTATCGACAGTTGGATCTCATGTGTTACATTCAACTAGTTGTTAAACAACATCGGAGACGGCTTTACACGTGGATCTCACCTGGCAACAGGTATAAAAATCAAATAGACTATATAATGATCTCAGAAAGATGGAGATCATCTATAACGAATGCAAAGACATTTCCTGCTGCAGACTGTGGTTCGGATCATCAACTGCTTGCTGTCAATGTCAAACTTAAACTAAAACACAAAGTAACAGAAATATGGAAATCCTACTGCCAGAATCTATACAAAGATGCATTAAACCCGTCATGTGAAAAATGGGACATAGTAGACAGTGAGAGGGAACCAGCCCCTCTAGACAACATGTCATTAAAGCTAAGCGTTATATCGCTAAGCGATAGAAATGTATGAAATTGGTGGCTGTCACGTGATGTTATAGCCACAAATTCCATACATTTACTATCGCTTAGCGATACAACGCTTAGCTTAAATGGCATGTTGTCTAGGGGGGCAGACAATATGTTGAGTGAGATGAGGGCTGCTTTAAAGAAGCTTAAAAATAATAAAGCTCCCGGTGTAGACGAGATCTCAGCAGAAGTTCTGAAGATACTGGGGCCCAAGGGTGACTTACTACTTCTTGACATTTGCAACAAAATATGGCTAAATGGCGTATGGCCCAAAGAATGGACTGAATCCACGTTTATACCAATAGGTACATAAAAAAAGTTTCCACCAGAAAATGTGATAATTACAGAACGATCTCACTAATATCTCACGCAAGCATAATTTAACACATACTCAAGAAACGCTTACAACTCTATTACATCCGACAAATTCCTGCTGAACAGGCTGGATTTGTAAAGGGTAAAGGCACGAGAGAGCAAATTCTGAATATCAGACAAAAGATCGAAAAATGTCGCGAATTTAACACTCCCGCCATTATGTGCTTCATCGATTACAAGAAGACCTTTGATTGTGTAAAGTGACACTCACAGAAATGGGGATACCGCAACACCTTACCTCCATCATTCGAAAACTATATTTAGACGATACAGCCAGAGTCAGAATGGATAACATTTTGTCCAGTACCTTCAACACACAAAGGGAATCCGCCAGGGATGTGTTCTGTCCCCCATCCTCTGTCACCAACCAAGTTGGTGGTCAAATAATAAGAGCTCAAAATAAAATAAAGATTGTCTACAGTATGCAGCCGCCGGGTATCGAGCTTCTTTGGTCACATCGCCAGGAGAGAGCCAGGTTCCCTGGAAAAAAGTATTATCATAGGAAGTGTACCAGGAAAAAGAAGTAGAGGCAGATCTCCTGCGCGATGGTGTGATCAAATTGAGGAGATGACTGGGAACGACCTTTATTCGGCGGTGCGAGCTGCGGAGGGCAGAGAGGACTGGAGGCGACTAGTTCTGTCCATTAGCGTCCCCATAGATCACGACCCTCAGCATTGAGGAAACGAAGAAGATGTAATAATTGCTAGCAAAGTTATTAAAAAAATAATATATTATGTAGGTATTATTAAATAAATACTTTTTTTTAAAGATTCACGAAAAAGTAAAAGATATATTGAAATATTGGTTCGGTATTTGATGAAAGTACCTTAAACCTCAGAAGGTAGTTTGAACGATACCTTGATGAACTTTAGTGTAATTAAAAACATTATAATGAAGCTTTGAAAGTTGATAATTTTTGAACATAATTACAGTAAGTGTAGGTAGTTTATTACATAAGTGAGTATGAAAATTTAATATTAATATTGTAGGCTGATAATAATTATACGATTCCAATTCAATCCAGGTACTTGACAGTCCATGTGTCGAGGGATTCACCGCTTCTGTCAAGTATTTTTGTCTGGATTTTATTGTCCACTTTGTCGCTGACCGCTTGTGTCTGCTATTATAAGTATGTATGTAGGTTTGGACATTGGTTAAATACATATATTATTGCTGTGCATCATATACCTACGAAAGAATATGAATTGTTTATATTTTTGATTCACATAAAATTACAAATATACCAAAATGTGTAAATAGCATAATGAGAAAATATTCAAAGAATACTACATAGACTTGTACAAGTCTGTCCTGAGGAGGGACGGTCAGTTCTGAAAACTACTTAGACTATAAGTTACTCAAAGTGGTTGAAACAAAATTAATTTGTACTTAAAGTTTTTTATTAGAAATACTCATATTATTTACCAATGCACACAAATCCAATTTTTTTTATTTAATTCAGGCATATCACTTATGGAATCAACATTGAGATAGTATACAATCTACATACAGTGTCTCGACATTGTTAAAGACAAAGGGATATAGGAAACAAGCATATAAAAACAATGTTTATGCACCAAATAACTTTAATTAAACATTGTCCAACTGTCGATTCGTTCATGAGAATTCAATTCTCTGAATGAACCGACATTATTAAGCCAATATGCGTGTACGAAGGAAAATTTGTATAGCGTAGTAGACTTTTTGCATGCTAATAACGCCAACTAGAGGCCTCACAGCATATAATGTTCCCATACATGGATTTACTCAGAATTCGGAGTAGAACATTTTATGTGAGTTTTGTGTGTGTGTCTGGGTGTGTGTCTGTGTGTGTGTGTGTGTGTGTGTGTGTGTGTGTGTGTGTGTGTGTGTGTGTGTGTGTGTGTGTGTGTGTGTGTGTGTGTGTGTGTGTGTGTGTGTGTGTGTGTGTGTGTGTGTGTGTGTGTGTGTGTGTGTCCGTCCCTCCCTTATAACTATTGATCCGCTCAATTTACAGAGCCCAAATTTTCATAATATATAAATAGTTATAGGCCTACAAAACTTTAATACTCAGAATTGTGAATTTTTGATTCAGTCAGGGGTTGTCAACTTTTGAAATTTTGGTTTATTTTTCCATATATCTCAGAAACCATAAAAGCTAGAACGCCGAAAATTGGAATAAACATAGACAAATACAAAATATCAAAGTATTTTTTTTAAAATTCCAGGGTTTCTCAAACATTTTTTATTAAGAAAAATATTTTTTTTATGATAAATTTATAAGTTTAACTGCCTATATTTCCATTTTTTTTAAAAAATATCAAACACTCCAACTAGATAATTTAATTTTCTATAAAAAATATTAACATTGTATTTGTACATCTCAAATTTTTTTTAACAATTTTTATAAAAATTGAATAAAGTGACGACATTGCTTCATACAATTTGTATGGCAGTCGCCTATACACAATATGTAAGAAGACTTAATAGTTTGATAGGATCTTAATATCCAAACATACATAATTTTTAACCTAGTGAAGCAGTTTACATTCCGCATCTAGTTCTTAGGGAACTTTTTTTTGTAAAAATATTGTATTGTTAAACTTTGATGTGTACCTGTATAATATTATTTCTTATGTTACAAAAAAAAAAAAAAAAAAAAAAAAAAAAAAAAAAAAAAAAAAAA
This sequence comes from Molanna angustata, assembly GCA_963576475.1. NCBI lineage: Eukaryota > Metazoa > Arthropoda > Insecta > Trichoptera > Molannidae > Molanna > Molanna angustata. The sequence goes on along the minus strand of OY754971.1, from coordinate 19,660,422 downwards.
AAAAAAAAAAAAAAAAAAAAAAAAAAAAAAAAAAAAAAAAAAAAAAAAAAAAAAAAAAAAAAAAAAAAAAAAAATGCTGTTTTCATATTCCGGGTAGGAAAAGAGGACTGACCTCCATACTGTCCTATCTTGACATACATACCAACATGTGTTAAAATTTTCAATAATTTGGATTTATGGGTTTATAGTTTGATTTTATTCTTCAACTATACATACTACCGCTATCGACAGTTGGATCTCATGTGTTACATGCAACTAGTTTTAATATTTAGGTACCCTTTATTATTTTTTATGTTTTATATTCGTAGCTTTGATCATTATCTTGATCTTATAACATGTTGATTGATTTAGACATACATACCTACTATTTACTGTATTTATTTGAACATACTATGAATATCTCAAGGATAACTCAATATTGTAGATTTTTCAGTAGGAATTCTCAGGTAGGTTTTGAAAATAAATATAACTGATTAGTATTTTCATTTTGTAAAAATCGTATCATATGTTTCACATTGTCAAATAAAAAGTTTAAAAAGTAACAAATAACCATTTAAAATATCAAATATGTTCATCAATATGTATTTTTCACGGCACATTTAAATTATTAACGATGTAAATTTTATTTCAACAAAAAGTATTTATCATAACGCGAAACTTCGCTGTCATTTGCCAATGAAAACTTGTACGAAAAAAATGCGTATATTTTTTTTTGTTCAAATTGAATTTCTAAACTAGGCTTTCAAGCGTGAACTTTTTTTGTAACTGTACAACATATCGCTCGAAGAAATAAATTTTTTAAATTATCACAAACTTTCTTTAATGGAATGACAAAAATCAGTCAAATCGATTATATTTTATCAGTTGATATGAGAGTTGGTATGCAAATAGCATTTGATGTAAAATCACTTGAAATATTAATGGAAAAAGTTATTATCAGATTCGATTGACATAAATTGAAAGTTTGTATAGACCTTCGAAAATGAGTACCGCGTAGAGACAACATTCCTCTTAGCTCAAGGCACTAAGCTTTCGTGATGTTTATTTGATGTTGAGATACAGCAGATTGCGCTTGAAGCTATTGTCGACTCAATTAAGTGCTGTCCATTAACAGACTTCCCGTTGAAATGTTTTCGTACTATATTTAGGTTCCCGATTGGATGGAGAACAAAGAAGACCATATGTGTATTTTGAATTTAAATCCTTACTTTATAAATAATCCGATGGTCGTGGAACACTTAAACTGGATTTTAATTCATTCAAGTTCTGTTTTTATTCACATCGAAATCTTTTATTTCATGTCCATTTACAATGTGAAATTCGTTGGTTTCTCGTATGTATGTGAAAAATATATTAGATTCTTTATTCCAAACCATCTTTAAATTTCAAATTGCAATTGAAATAACTGAACAGAAAAAATAATGCCAAGTATTTCTTCTGTACATATTTTTAAAACTTTTGCTAACCGGTTAGTAAAAATTCCAAACTGTAGAATTTGTGAATTAAAATAGTAAAAAAACACCGTTTATATGTAAAGTTCTAGTTAAGCGTATAAGCTACTCGCATCACACATTATATTATGTAAGTTACATATATAAATATATAACTTACTCTGATTGGTTGAAGGAAATGGCCGTTTGCAATTGACCCGGCAGTGTACAAATTATAAACACAGGAAGTTAAAAATAAATAAATAAGATTTTGTCATACATAGAAAATATGTACATAGGTATGACAAAAAACATGAAATGAATTCGTATTGTTTATGACATTATTTATTTTTTACTCCTCACTTTCCCAAGGGGATGTAGTGGGGAGTTATGATCTCGCAATTTTTTAGGCTATTTTTTATTGCAGATTATCAACTAGTATCATGCTGAGATTGTATTCTGAAAGTTTCATAACAATATATCTGTATGTGTGCTGTGTACTATGTAGGGCATGTTTATTTTACTTGTTCACTTTACTTTACTTTTCGTATGGTGTAACAGATTATAGTCTTGGTTCCAGCGCTGAGAGCCAGTCCACCGCCTCTGGTTTCGCCTCATGTACATATATCTTGGAGGCTTCCGCTAAATTTCTTTAGCTGGCACTCTTGGACCACGTGTTTCACAGACTGCTCAGCTCCACACTCACAGTCAGGATTATCTCTTTTTCCCCACCTCCAGAGTAAGTAATTACAGCAGCCCTGTTTTGTCCTCACTCTGTTTTTCTGTACCCAAACCCCCCGTGGCAGGTCGATACCAGGTACTCTAGTTGCTGGGGTCTACTATTAAATGTTTGTTTGCAGTATTTTCTGTAGTATTTACTTGTTCGATTATAGACTAAAGTACTCATTCGATTCTTTTCAAATTTTGCAAATATGTATATCAAATACTCGCTTAGACTACATTAGATTTTGAACGATATATGAATAGTGCTTCTCAATTTTTTAAACTGTCAAATATTTCGATGTGATCCCAAGCTCAGGAAACTTAAAATTTGAAATTTTTACTGTCAAATTGGTGTAAAGGCACTTCACTTACATAAAATGGCATTGAAAAGTAATCAAGTTTTCATAATAAAATATTTAAATAAAAAACAATTTATCAAACTCATTTCACGAAAATACTGAAAATTTTCCATACAAAATTTTAATTCTTTTTAGAGTGACTTGTTAGTGAGGAGTTTAACGTTGGCCACAACCCACTCGTAAAATTAATAAATGTTTTTTGATGAATCTTAGAATATAAAAAAATACTACTGCATCATAAAGGAAAACTTTTCAAGGTACAACTACTTAAATTTAATTATTAAATTTTTTGTATTTTTTCACATTACTTCTCGGGCAACTAACTCTACTCAGGTTAAATATTAGTTTAACACGCTTCAATAACAAGTTGCCACATTCTGGAGACTTACGATGTTTTTCGTCTCACAGATCCGGACTGAAAACACAATTAATAACTGTGTCTCCACCGGGAACCGAACCCGGGACCTTTGGATCAGCAGTGAGATCGTTGTTGTTTTTTTAATCACACGTGATCGCAGAATGTTTGTTAGTCAGGTGAAACTGGCGCATTTATTGGCCGTTTTCACAGGATGGGTGAATTCACCAATTCATATTCGCTAATGACCAGTTTGTTTAGTGAACTTAATGGATGAAATAGCAGCGAACAGTCATAGTGGTGCAAAGTTGCGCAAAACGTTTTCATAATAGGCCAAGCTTTAATACGCGACTCATCGATATCTATACGATATACCTAACTAACTAACTAACTAAGACTCCAATCAATATTTACTCTATACTTAATGCCGATTTTATTGATATTGCCCGTGGCTATGTTGTAGGTACAAGGGTGGATTGTTATATTTGCTACTCGGATATTACTTGTACAAAAAACATTCGACGAATATTATTATGATATATAATATATATTTTTATCAATCTTTTATGATATTTGAAACGAAAAGGTTTTCAAACAATGAGTATGATATGGAATACCTTAATATAAAAAAAATGTTTTATTGCCAGTAATATTGTTTCTTGATAATACTATATTCATATACGTACCTGCCCACGTTTTTATAAAACGTGTTTTCAAAATGATACATAATAACTAATTATTATCTACGAATTGTATCTGTTTTTTTATAAGAAGTTGTTCAGAATACGAACTTGAACAAAAATCATAAAATAAAAATAGTAATATTTTTATTGAGAAACTTTTAAACATCTCGGTAGAGACGAAGTTGGAAAATTATTCTTAGAATTATTTATATAATTCCATTTTTTTTTATTTATTTATTATAAATAATACAATACAATACAACGTTGAAGTTACAAAAACAATTACATACTAGAGTTAGAAGTTACATATGTTTGCGTATGTGTGTGTGTGTGTGCGTGTGTGTGTGTGTGTGTGTGTGTGCGTGTGTGTGTGTGTATATGTATTATTTAATGATTAGTGTTGTAAATGATAGAATACGATGAACACCTCACTAGGAAGTCCTGTGCCGAGGTGTTAGTCCTGTGCCGAGGTGCATTTCTTCATTCAATTGAAAAAAAACGGTATGTTTTTGATTCTACCTATAATATATTATGTTAACGTCGATAGCTATTTCGCCTTGTTAGGGCAATAGCTATCGACGAAATAACAACAATAACAAGGCAAAATAGCTATCGACGATATAACAACAATAACAAGACGAAATAGCTATCGACGTTAATATAATACGTAAAATCAAAAACATACTGTATTATTTTTAATTTAATGAATAATAAGAATAATAATAGGGGATTTAACATAGCGCCGTTTAATGAGTCAAGATCATTCCAAGAAATAAACAAAAATAAATCAATGTGCTAGATTTTAATCAATGTTGAAATTCTACTTGCTGTTTGATGTAGAAATCAAAACTTTTTGTTCAAATTTAATGGACTCATCAGAGGTTTTTCTCCTCAAAAATAGTCTTTTCATATTTTCGGTGAATTACTTTAGAAAGTCTAGACCACAGAGGATTTTTTTTTCGACGATGGTGTGGTGTAAAGAGAAGGAAGTGACTAAATTATCACTGAAATGAAGAACATCCCGTTATATTTCCCGACGTTATGTTTTTCTCACTCACTTTGAAAGTTTAGTAACTGGGTATTCCGCTTCGGAATGGAAAAGTTTAATCAAAGTTGTAAAAATTCATACACGACTTCCTGAGAACAAGGGGGAATTGTTGAGATGTGTTCGTGTTATGAATTAAAGAAACTCGGATCGATGTAACTTTTTCTTAAAGGCAGGCAGTCTTTCTCTAATTTACCTCACATACCTGCCTTTATTCACAGCTTCACGATGGAGTCAGCCGGGCGGATTTTGTTTTCGTAGCGAAACATTATAACCCCTCTTAATAAACAAATTTCCAACAAAAATATTTTAATAAGTTTTCTAAAAAAAAAACAAAGTTCAAATCGTATTAAGAAAAAGACGTGACAAATGTAATTCTAAATAAAAAAATAACTTTTTTATTTCAATTATCACAATAATATGAAACGATTAGTTTCGTAAGTCCAGATTGATTTTATCAAAACATGAAGACATATGGAGAAAATGCAAGACTCAGAAGGATAAGTTAAATGAAAGTGAATCAGTTGGGCATATTTGAAAAACGAACGATGAACAACTGATTTTAAAACATAAAGGGGTGTAAGAAATGAATTATACAGTAGGGGCCGCTCCAGAAAGAAATGGCAGGACCATGTGACAGATATTTAAAGAAACAATGAAACGTTTTATAAGAAGCTTGAACAATCGACGAATATGTGTAAGACGATGCATAGGCATAAAGAAAACTAGAAATGTGTGAAAAAAAGAGTATGGTGGCCTTTGTCTACCCCGTTAGAGACACAGCGTGATGGTATGAATGAATGTTTTTAATTTTTGTTTATCAATTTATCTACATCTCACAAAAATGAATTAACATGTAGGCAATCAAGTTTGTTCGAATTACAAATTCAATATACTCTTTTCATTTTCTTGGCACGATCATTTCTATGAACTAATCGATTTGCATTCATGTGAGTTTAATAATTGCACATCTGCAACTGAATGAAAATACTGTTTCTCACCCCAAATTAAATGACTTAGGAGGAGATATTCAAGTCTCGCTTTAACAAACCTGAAAGGGGGGATATTTTCACTTAGATACTTATATTATTGTGTAGCAATTGTGCGTGAGCAATGAAGAGTGACAATTACTAAAACTCTGACAAGTTTTTCCTTTCAACGCCCCCTCCATTTAGTGATTGCAACATTACACTTAACAATATTAACACGCCCCCTATCACTAAATCTGTTCTCAATCCAATACACCATGTGCTGGATTTAAAGCTCAACAATTGAAGAGGTCTTTAGTAAAAAGGAACTCGTGTTACTGTGTAATTTCTTCTTCTTCTTCTTCATCGACCAGAAGGCATTCCATTTGCTGCTATAAACGCAATCACTATCACTGTACATCCTGGCAACGTGGTCCCTCCAATGTCTTCTTCTGGATCTACTCCACCGAACGATGTCCTCTATTCCACATGTTTTTTTATTATGTCAACATTGTGAACACGATTTTGGAGAGTTTTTCACTGATTGACCTTTGAATCTTCATTTCTGTTGTCCTTAGTGGTCTTGTATATTATTCTGACCTTGCCATCAATACGCATGTGTATTTTTCCAGACCGTATTTTTTAGACATCCAGATACGGCAGATGCTTTATTGACTTGTTCGCGGACTTCATATTATGTACCTTAATGTTTACAAAATATGTATACCGTTTATGACATAATATATTCTTCAAGAATAAATATTATCTGCGATAAAAAAAAGACATATCTAGAGTGATTGGAAGACAGACAGAGCACTACATAGCTTTCTCATTATTTTTTTTTTATTCAACTTTTATTTATTTAATTCGTTCTCTTTTTCGGCCATTTTTGCTTAGGATTTTTTTGATTTTATAAAAATGTTTTTTTAATTTATATTTTGCTCTTAAATGATCTAAATAGCATTTATTTTTACCTGAAATTTCTGTGTTAGTACTCGAATCCCCTCAGATCGAGATTTGCGTCATAATAATAATAGGGATTTTTATATCGCCGTACAGTGATTCAAGATCATTCCAAGTACCTACGCTGAAAATTCAGTTTTGTGCTGCTCTACGGAACAAAGCTGTATCTAATCCTTATATAAAAACTTTTTGATCTTAAATTGAGCAAAATAAATATTTTTTTATACAAATTATTTTACCATTTCGTTTTATTTACAATATTATGAAATACTTAAATAGATAGATAATATAATATTTTTTTCTAAAAAAAAACTAACTTCCTATAGTACTGCAAATACTGCTACTCTATAGTAAATAATCATAATATGCTTCCATTTGTAATTTCTTATTATTCATTAAATGAGGATTTTGACCAATATTTTTGTGTTACATTATTTATGTATTTTGTGTCTTTGACCTTTTTTTGAGTTATTTGAATTGTAATGTATTACCCATAGAAGGTCTACATATCCCGAGGCAATATTAAGGGATCCCTTAATTTCTAATCTAGCTGATTCATTCAACCCCCCCACCCCTCCTTCTCTAACTGTGATTTGATCTCTTAAGAGATTCCCTTCCCTAACCCATAGTGCTCGAACTAAGAACAATTGTTGGGTAACTAAGTACATAAACTCTGAAACTATTTGAATGTTTCATCAATCACGCACTTAACTATATTAAACTTTATGATTCTTGCGAATCCAAAGCAACTCTCGTAGGCGTTTTCTAATAACAATCTATATCAACTTTAAATAATGTAGTATCATTAATACGAGTGTGTTACAATTATGTATATACCTAATGAAATATTATTTATCCAAATATATAGTGAAATAAATGTCTTGATTCATGCTATTGATGACATATTGTTTTATTTTGTAAGAATCTGACACAAAGCTAGAATTATGTTCAAAATTTTCATAATGCATTAGGCGCGGAACAGTTTGAAAAAATAAGAATTATACAAACTAGCACTGAATAACTCTTTCTTTCTGGCTTTCGTGGCTCAGTTGGTTAGATATCTGACTCCTGAGCCAAAGATCCCGGGTTCGATTCCCGGTGGAGAATCAGTTTTTGATTGTGAGACGATAAATATCATAAGTCTCCAAAATGGTGCAACTTGTTATTGTGTGCGTATTTAATTAATGTTTGACATAGTAAGTTTATTGGCCGAGAATCAATCAAAACAAGTCGTTTAGTTGACGATGGAGAACGGAAGTAGAGTTTCTTTTTTGGAATTCGCAATTGAAGATTTAATCGTGATTTATCGTTGAAGTATTCTCAGTAAGTTGATTTTTCTGATTGTTTTCTCAAACCAAAATATTCACATAACACACACGATTCGTAAATAACTTTGGTATTTAATTATTATCATAAACTAAACAGCTTTCCAAAACTACCTATTTACATAATCAATAATGTATAATTATGTAGGTATAGAATGAATATTGGCGATGTTAGATAGGGCATTACTATTGGTGTACAATCAATCATTGTAGTGACATCACTCACACTCTTGTCAATGACATCCTGTCATGATAATATTACACAATACCCACACATTAACACATTGTTTCATACATCCATTGTATCTACATACTCATATATTGTAAAACATCATTTAAATTAGATTCCAGGCATAACTCCAAATTATAATGGAAAATAATTATTAATTATAATTACTAAATTTAGATTGAACATGTGAATATTTGAATATATGTCAATTTAATTAAAACAAATGATATAATATGTAAATCCATATTACGTCGATAGAATTTTTTCTGATGTTTATATGTTGGAGCAAATGCACTGTATGAGTTGGTTTAATATACGGAAATGGAAGCAATATTTCGAAGGGAAGCAAAGAAATATGAAGTTAAATTGTACTTACTGCCAGCCGCGACGAATCAATATATATTAAAACCGGTTATGTCCCGATTTTTTATTTCTGTTTTTTTTGTGATATATCAAGAATTCACATAAGTATGAATGTAAATAGAAGTATTTCGTCGAAATTTACTAAAAAAAATTTTTTATACTTGGATATTGGCTGATCTCGTTTGAGATCGCTGGGACAATGTCATATACAAAATGGAAAATGTATAATCATAAATTAAAACGGTGTTTTTTTTACAAATAACTTTAATTTTTATAATTTTTTTTGCACTAAAATTGATGTTTATATAATAAGACTATTATCAATGAAAAATTTAGAAGCACATATAGTGACGACAGATTTTGAACAAAATGTTCTTGGACGTCCTCTACATCCTTAGGTACAATATGCAATGTCTTTGGTTTCTTCGTTTGTCCAATATAATATGATTTTTGCCGTCAAATCGTATGGTTGTCAAAACCTTTGACTTTGAAATGCTGGGTAAAGAGGGGCTTCCTCGAGCATTTCTAAATCCTTGCCCAAGCTCAGATATGTTCGGGCAATTTGTGTTTGAACTTCCTTGTGCAATTGCGCTGTCCGCCATATCAATAATTTGTGTGAAAGACACCAATACAATTTCTTTCCACAGATTGCTATACTATCCCTTTTCAACAACCAGTCGTGTTGGTTGTTGAAAACACCCGTCATATTTTTTTTTATATACCTACGTGTATTTATCAATTTGGGCTGTCCTATGTTTGCTTCATCTGTTTTTACTGGGCACCATCTTTTCACTTGCTGTAAAGATATATAATGTCAAAATTCGTGGCCACAGCACTTGCTGTCGTACCACTTCACTGCAAGGATTTGATTTTCTCAATCAATTTAGTAATCAATATGTCCCCTTTATTTCGATTTTATCACTTTGTCTTATGCTATCGGACATTTCTTCAGTCTGTTTGTCCTCACTGTTTCAGAAGCTCTGGGGAACTGCTAGAATGTTCTTCATCTATAGGTACATTTAGTTCCATACTTCTAGGTATAACTTGGAGTTCAGTCGATTCCAATACTTCATCATCAATATATTCATCATCTGTGAGTTAAAAAAAATCAGGAGGCTACGCTAGAATCTAGAATATCCGTATTGATTACTTCTTAATACATGTAGGTACTCTAAAATTTATTAAACTGTCGATAAATTGCGACGAGACATGCTTATTTTCAATTATAGCCTAGATAAAAAAAGAAAAAAATAAGAATCTATTGGTAATAAGAGAAATACAAAGATGACAATGTATGGATAGTACTGCATATAATAACTATGGTATTGTCCCAGCGGTATCAAACGAGATCACTCACATGTATTCTTATTTTTTTATAAAACTAAAAAAAGATATTCGAATATTTTGCATTCATCAAATAAAATACATTTTTCTTAACGATAATCAGAAAAGAAAGTAAAGAATTATTTTTTGAATAAGTTTTTATTTCAAAATTTCGAACAACATTCGATCAGTGTCAACTTTCTCCAGATTCAAGATGGCATCACTGATTAAATGTCATCCATAGACAAGTAAAATGACCATAGATGATGAAAATAAACATTTTTAAAGGTAACATGTAAAAATAATATTAAGATATTTGCGCATTTTTTTTTAATATTTTTTTCCCCAAATGATCTCAAACGAGATCACTGGTACTTAACCGGTTAAGTAATTAATTTCTTTAAAATGTTTATTGACATAGTTTAAACTATGCACTTGACGTAGTTTAAACTATGTAGAAAAACATAAAAGCGTATGTGAAGGGCACTGCGTTATCTCTCGAAGGTATATAACTGTCCGTACAGCTTGTAGGTAGATTTCTTTTCTTACATTTTCAAGGCTATGCGGGTAGGCATACATTTTCTATACTCGGGATAGGAATAAGGAGAGTAGTCAAAAGAGATATCCCTTTCATATATTTTATGGCAATGGTGTTTTAAGGAATTTGTCAAATTATTTATTTATTTATTTATTTTATATAACAGTTTGTCAACAGCTATATAAAAAATTACAGATAAACATTTTACATTTAAATGAAGCCAATTATAGACGAACATTATATAATTATGTTATGCACTTATTGAGAGCAATAACAAAATTTTTAACTAAGTTAATTGAAACCATCCCGCTACTGCAGATTCCACGCAGTACGCACACAGTACCCACCTACGTGTGTATAAATAAATAAATGTGAAATATCAAAGAATATTCACGCGGCTACACGCAGGTAGATACTATATAGGTATAGTTTTATGGCCCCAGTCAAATTCGTGTTATTTAAAATTAGCTAATTCGGTAGTGTGGGTGACCTATCTCCAGCAACGAGTGGCTTCAAATAAGTACAAAAAAATATATATTTATGCACGTTTGCGTGTATGTGTAATGTGTGTAAGGGTGTGTGCGTGTGTGTGTGTGTGTGTGTGTGCGCGTGTGTGTGTGTGTGTTTGTGTGTGTGCGTGTGTGTGTGTGTGTGTGTTTGTGTGTGTGTGTGTGTTATAGTTTTACTTACTTACTCTACTGTACTTTTCGTGGCTTTGATAAAATCTTTGGGTGATTTTTGTCGCCACATAATATCTATATCTATTATTCTTATCTGGTTAACCGGGCTTCCTCTGTAAATGTTTTTAGTGGCTCAGTAAATCTTAGGAAACCTTTGCAGGATTTCAGCCTGGGATGGGTTGTCTCACAGTTGTAAAGGCAGTGCGAGGGTTGGTGTTGGGATTTGTCTAGTTCCACGCTACTGTGCACCTCGTGCCTGATCCTGGCAAGGGGGTACATTTTGACTAGTGTAGTGGGTTTCAGGCAACCAGTGATCACTCGGTAGGTGTCGTTAAGTGCTACGTCAACGCGCTTGGCGTGTGATGATCTGCTTCACCCTGGGGCAGCGTATTCACCAGCTGAGACACACAGAGCCCGAGCTGAGTTACGTGAGAGCGATGGTTGTATGCCCCATTCTAAGTTGGCTAGTTTGCGTAAGAGGTTATTTCTCGTAGCCACCTTTTGCATGGTGAGAGTGTTGTGGGTTTTTAAGGAGACAGTTCTATCCAATGCAACTCCAAGATATTTGGGATATGTAAATGGGTCTCATCTTTCTGTTTTCCCAGTTTATGGAGGGCTTTCTTTTGGCCTCCTTGTTTCTCAAGTAGAAGAAAGAAACATGAGTTATTGTGAGGTAAGCTTGTAGTTGGTTCTGTTTGTAGTATTGAAACGTCGATTCAAGGCTGTAGGTCATAGTATTTTCCGCTACTTTAATGGTTGGTGCTTGATATATTAGTGTGAGCGCAGGTCGTCTGCGTACAAAGAAGATTTTGTTCCAGTTGGGAGTGGTTGATCGTTCGTGTAGATGTTGAACAAAATTGGTGCCAAGACGCTCCCTTGTGGAAGTCCGTTTCTCTGTGTGTCCATCTGCTATCCTTTCCTTGGAAATGAACGAAGCATGTTTTGCAACATGTTAGAAATTACATATTTTGCAACATGTTAGAAATTATATATGTGAAGGTGTGGTTTTTTGTTAAAACGCTTATAAAAAAAATAAGGTGGGAATTAAATTTAAATAAATAATTTTACACCACAAAATATTAACATAATGAATGTATCGATTTCTTGTTTTAAGTGGTTTCTAAGCCAATAAATCTCCCGTTTTAAAATGTATGTATCCGAATTATCATGCGTATTATTTTGGGGTAAATAAATTAATTCTGAACCGTTCAATACCTACCAACCAGAACATAATATGTTAAATAGGTAATATATTTTCATTACAAGCGAATATAGAGAAACCGCGGTTGTTTGTCTGTTTTAGTAGGTCTAGTGGTGGAGGTATCAGGTGAATTGTTGTTTTTATTCAATGAAAACCAGAACAAAGGGTTTTTGTTCCAACAGATAGGGTAAGCTTACAGTTTTCGGGAGGTATTTGTATAAATAATAGTCTAGCATACCCACGGCAAGATATCAACACTTCCGGCATGGATGATTATTTAGTTCGCGTTCACTCTTGTTTTCACATTAGCGATGTAATAGTGGGAAATGGGAACGAGAGAATAATATATTTATCTAATTTGTGCGCCAACAGCCAACTCTGAGGGATGAGATTAAGCGAAGACTTTTGTTCAGTTAAAACCAGAGTCGCCACTAATGGAATTCGAAGCCCATTTAACATAGAGTCAATCTTAACAAGAGTCAGATAGGTGAGCTTATCAAGGTATTTATAACTGAACTATTGAACTGTTTTATCTCTAATGATGAACTATATGTATGGGTTGGTTGAAAGAAATAGCCTAATGGCAATAAACCCGCCTTTGTGCGCTTGCTTAAAGTAAATAAATAAACAATTTAGCACGATAAAAATTCGGCTAATTAAAAAATCAGCAATAAAATCTTTCGTCCCAACAGCAATTGAGATGCTTTGTATTTCGCCAGGTCTCTCTATAGAAGCCTTCATCATTCAGTCTCCTCGTCTCTTTGATATTCTTTACATGTTGGGCATTCTGTAAACCCCATTGTAGTATAATGGTGTATTTTCAAATGGTAGTGATCAGTATGAAGACAGTTCCTGTTTTAAGTTATTTAACTAAATGGTTCTTTGTTTCTGATCTTGGAAGGCTCAGAAAATTCTTTGTCTAAGAAAAATCTTTGAAAATTTTTGCCTTGGGCTATTAATCCGGCTTTCGGTGATTGAAAATACCTTCGGCAAAAAATTGTGTTAGGGGATGTGCACAGTATTCCTCTAGTCTTGTCTTTTTTATATGGGAGATGATACTCAAATAAGACAAGAGCACATCAGTTTGTTACCTAGAGTCGTATTCCTAATGCAGAATGCAGAATGGCCGCCCTACTTATGTGTATAATTCATACCTAATAATAATTGACAAATCGTACTAATTATTCATACATTCAGTCGCACATACTACACCTCCTTAAAAAAACAATTAATTTTACACGTGAAATAATGTCTGATTCATAAAGAAATACGTTTTTTTTTGTAATATGTGATATCCAATTTAATATTCTATGTCCCAACCATAAACATAAATTAACCATCATAACATGGTGTCGTAAATAACCGACATAAAACAACAAATAATAAATATTTGCAATAATTAAGCAATCCTCCAAACTTTGATTTGTATTCTCTAGTTGTATTCCACAAAGTTTCAAAACTAAAACACACAGCACTATAAATTCATGTGTCGAGTAGTTATGTAGTATGTATTATTTGTGGTTTTGTTGTAGTATTTAGAAGTTCACAATTATCATTGTTAGCTATACAACTCAATTGTAGATATAATTGTATTTTTACATAGCCAACTTCATTGTAATTATATATTCTGATGGCTGATATACCAAGCCTCGTTTGAGAAAGCAATTGTTCGATACTATGTTATAGTTTTTCTTTGGTGCCCCATCAAATATGGAAAGTCGAAAGTAGAATTTTCTGCATATTTTACTTTTTATAAACACACGACATCAATGAGTGATTTAATTTATCGAATTCGAGGACCACTTATGAATTTATGAAACGCTTTTATTAAATTTTCAAATCAACCTATAATATTGCATGATATGCCATCAAGAGTACTTTCATTCATTTAATAATTTACCCAATATACTGTTGATTATCAATGTTTTTATCGTAACTTTTCCAATATACCTAAAGCATTTAATTAAACCCATCCATTTTGAGTTTGAACTATAATTATCTGGTCAAATAGATTAACTAAACTTTTGCTGGTGCTACTAAACAAATAAAATCCACAGTGCTCAACTACTTAGTAATAGTTTGGTTAGGATAAACAACAAACTATTTCTGATAGTAACGTGAAATGAATATCGATTATTTTTGCCCATGTGCAGGTAATAAAATAATATTGTTTTTGTACACCTTTTTGTTTCACTTCACGTGTCTGTCAGTACTGGAATTTTACCATCGATCTTTGCTCCAACTTGAACATCTCAGAAGAGCTCTGAAACATTCAGTATTTGTCTATTCTCTAAAACTGTTTCCAGCTTTATTAATTTGATTTTAAGATAAAATTGAACAATTGTGGATTTCAAACAAAACAAACGAAGCTATGCTTTTCCGGCTGAAGTATAACAAAATTTGAATTTTGTTAGGTTAGTTACAACAATACAAATTTATCGTTATTACATATTATTCTCAATGTCAAAACAGTTAAAATCATAATAATATAAATTTCTTATAAATAATAAGTAATATACATTTGATGTTTTAATAAATATTTATTTATTTTTCTTCATTTCAATTCGAAGGAAACTTTAAAAAAATTGTCTCCAACTTTTTTTAATTGAATTGTTTTATCAGTAATTGCTTAATTATGCTCACTTTTTCCTCCTCACTACCCCAAGGGGATATAGTGAGGAGTTATGGATTCGCATTTTTTAAGACATTTTTTTTAATTGCAGATAATCAACTAGTATTATGATGAGATTGTATTTTGAAAGTTTCATCACAATGTATCTATTTGTAATTTGTATATATAATATAGTGCTCGCTTAAGACCCCATTAGATATTGAAAGAAATATTTTTTTTAACTGTCAAATATTTCAAAGTGACCCCTAGCTTAGGAAACTTGAAATTTATTATTTTTACTATCAAATTGGTAAAAAATGCACTTTCATAAACTGGCATTGAATAATTATAAAAATTTCATAATTAAATATTCAGTTCAAAAATAATTTAACAAACTCATTTCATGGAAATGCTAAATATTTTCAATACAAAATTTGAATACTTTGAGGAGTGACTTGTTAGTGAGGAGTTTAGCGTTGGCCACAACCCAGTCGTTTTAAAGAGCGAATTGAATATTAAGCTTGAAATATAACATAATACTCTCATTTGTTTCGGTTTAATTAAAAGTACAATTAGCATCTCAAATGAAAAATAAATTATCAAGAAAGACAAAGATCTATCAAGTCAATATAAATTTGTATATATTTGGAAAATTTATATAGCGACGTTTTTGTGAAAATATCTCACCTCAAGGGCGCTGAAAATTCATTACGTTGTATCATTATGGCTCTGGTAAGATTTGCGAAAAAGGTGCCTTTTGAGTTTTTTTATGAACGAAGATATATTTTCGGTTTGTCTGAGGGTATGTGGGAGCTTTTTCCATGCATTTGGACCTACTACAGCAAACGCACGATCACCGAAATTAGTTGTGTGCACCCTGTTTATTTCAACTAATTTCCCAACCATAGATGAAGAAGTAGAACGAAGTGATGATTGTCTGTCATTTATTGAAAGCGGAATGCACAGTTCGGAGAGGTAAGTAGGAGCCATACCACGAAGTGCTTTAAAGATCATGAGACAAAGCTTATATTCTATTCTTTCGGGGACTTTAAGCCAATGTAGATTGCGAAGATGGTGAGAGATGTGAGAAAATTTGGAGGCTCCAGTGATGAGCCTAGCTGCAGCATTGAAAACTGACTGAATTTTATTCATTTCTTTCTTTGGTAAATTCGCATATATACCGTTACAATAATCCAAACGGGAGACAACAAAGGCGTTTACCAAAGATTTCATGGTTTCAATTGGGATACTCCTTCGGATTGACTTTAAACGTCTTAGTTGAAAGAAAGCAGAAGAAGTAACTGCGTTAATTTGGTTTGAAAAGCTTAAATTAGAATCTATTTTGACTCCAAGAAGTTTAACACAGGATTTGGGATGAATATCTGAATTTTCGAAAGTTAGTGGGGAAGTGTCTATTAAATGGCTTCGTTTGCGCGTTGCTGTCCAGAGTAGTTCTGTCTTTGTTGGGTTTAGCTTAAGTTTGTTTGCTGACATCTAAACACCGATATCTTCGATACATTTACGGATTA
This sequence comes from Molanna angustata, assembly GCA_963576475.1. Classification (NCBI taxonomy): domain Eukaryota; kingdom Metazoa; phylum Arthropoda; class Insecta; order Trichoptera; family Molannidae; genus Molanna; species Molanna angustata. The sequence goes on along the minus strand of OY754971.1, from coordinate 19,644,097 downwards.
TGGTTTTTAGATGGTGAGCATTTTCTAGTGTGCAATAAAAGTAAAGCTGCCAATCGTCTGCATAATAGTGTGCGAGTAGTCCGTGGGAATCAATGATTGAAAATATGTCTTTTGTGTATAAGATAAATAGTAACGGACCTAGCACAGAACCCTGGGGAACTCCAAATTTTACAGAAGCGGGAGATGATTTAAGGTTATTGAATTTGATAGTATGGTGCCGTCCTGTGAGATAAGATTGAAACCATTTATATGTGTTTTCTCGCATACCGTAAGTTAATTTGAGTCTTTCAGTGAGAAATAATATTATTTCACAAGAAAAATTAGTATCACAAGTGCTCTCAGAAAATTATTATTTTTAAGATTTGACTGTGGGATACGCATTTACATATATTTAGTTGAAAAACCATATTTCGTGTATCGTTAATGTAGCTCTATTTTTTTAATTGAAAAAAAAACAACAAGAGCCAATATTTGTTTGTATTGCGATTGCATGGCGTTTGGTTCTATATGCATAATTATATAGGAATATGATGCTGTTATGTGTAAAAATAATTCAATATTATGTTCATATTAAACGAAACAAATTGAATTGTATATTTATTAAAGTGAAACGTATGTAATTTTTCTAGACCAGAAGCACTCTTCACTTTCATTTGGTTGCAAGGAAGGGTTTATTATTATTTTTAATATAACTACTTATATTATTCAATTTTAAGAAGGAATGGTTGGCAAGTAAGATATAGAACCCATTCCTAACTTTATTTATTATTGTCATTGTATGGACAAGAACCCTTAAGAAGCCGCCTTGGGAAACATTTGTATAATTTTAACTTTGGCGTTTCAATACGTAGCCATCTTCTTGACTTCACTTACGAGAAATGTATCTCTGGAGAATACTTAAAATATTATTTCACAAGAAAAATTAGTATCACAAGTGCTCTCAGAAAATTATTATTTTTAAGATTTGACTGTGGGATACGCATTTACATATATTTAGTTGAAAAACTATATTTCGTGTATTGTTAATGTAGCTCTATTTTTTGAATTGAAAAAAAAAAACAACAAGAGCCAATATTTGTTTGTATCAATTGAGATGTGCATATTTTACTATAATAAATCTAATTGTCTTATAAGACTCACAAAATAAAAGTCAAATCTAATTTTCCGCTTTAGACAAAAAAAAAAACAACAAGAGCCATTAATTGTTTGTATCAATTGAGATGTGCATATTTTACTATAATAAATCTAATTGTCTTATAAGACTCACAAAATAAAAATCAAATCTTATTTTCCGCTTTAGACAAAAAAAAAAACAACAAGAGCCAATATTTGTTTGTATCAATTGAGATGTGCATATTTTACTATAATAAATCTAATTGTCTTATAAGACTCACAAAATAAAAGTCAAATCTTATTTTCCGCTTTAGACCAAAAAAAATACGTTTTTGTTTAAAAGATAAATAGTTTTCTTTGAACTTTTAGGTACGAGTACCTACCTTTACGACAACAATGTTTATGTATAAATTTGAATTAACATAGTGCATTTTACACATGTCTATTACATAAATATCACAAAAACCAAATTAAACAATATTTGAATTAAGATGGGCGGTGGCAGAGCGGTTATTACGCTGAGGTAGTAATCCAGTGGTCGCGAGTTCGAATCTTTCCACGACCACCGATTTCTTTCACCAATTATCATCAGCACTGGCGTTACAGTCCGCCACAGAACCTGGCCTCACCTATAGTACAAGCATTTATGCATAGTTTAGATGATGTAGGTATATGAACCTCTTTCAAAGAAAAATTCATTCTTTAAAAAAAAAACATATAATAGCGCGTAAAATAGTTGATATCATTTGTTGTAGGAATTAACAAAAGTAGAAGATTATCAAATAATCTTCGGATATCGACGATATAGCAGCGCTTCAAGTATGTTTGCGGAGAGGCGATGTCAAGGTTTTTTTGTTGTCCTCAGAAATCGAATCGCCGCATACCCTGAGAGAATATGGACAAAACACGATCACAAAGGCTGTACAGAAGCACCAATGTCCGAGACTGTCACAAAGATGGACAGAAGTGTTTTTTTTTATATTTCATTTAAACTCATTTGTTATTTTTTTTTCTTGTCATTTTCTTTGAATATATAATCTATATTCTGTAAAATATTTTTTTTCTTCAATAACGTTTAATGTAATTTTTGTATCTAAAAAATATGTTTTGTGTAGCTTTGCACCCCCCTGCTCACTGACTGGAATAAAATTTTGATTAAGTATTTTTATTATAAAAAAAAGATGAACTTTAAGTTAGATAAAAATATGAATTCAATTAATTAATATTTTTTATAAATAAAAGTAAAAATCGTGTTTAAATTCAATTCCACTTATAAATTCAAATGGAATTCCATCAAGAACTGACGATCAAAAAGTTAAATCTAATTATGAATTCAATATTTTATTTGCTCATATCTACATTTTTTTTGTTTGATTTTATTTAGCTATACCGATTAAAAATTTTGCGTTGAATTAATTAAACACAAAATAAGTAATTGCTCGTATTCTTTACGTTGGTAATTCATGCTCTCCATCATAGAAACGAGGCATTTGGGCTTAGGTATAATGCCTAGACCTTATTGTTGCCATCTGTTCCACATAAAATAATCCTCTGTGACATTGTTGTGGCAAGCGGTACGTTAATTAATTTTATAAGTTTAATATTCTACTCCAAGTCTGGCGGGGACTGACTCTGAGGGATGCGTGAAAACGTTGAAGAAAAGAGGGGAACTAATCATAAGAGACTGGATTTTAAATTCGAAGGATTCATTCGCAACGAGAGAGAATGGCGTTTAAAAGATAATTTATTATTTTATAAACGGATTCAAAATGGATTTAAATAAATTATATTACATAAAAAAAACAATTATATTACGTAATCACATTTAAAAATGCATATTTTGTTTATTTAAATAATATTTAAAATGTTTACTTGGAGATTTTTTAAATTTTACCTTTTGGTCAATTTTAATCACATTTTATTTATTTATTTACTATTAACAATACAATGAGGAAATTACAAATACAATAACATACTAGAAATAGAAGTTCAGTGCGTGTGTACATATGTGTGTGTGTGTGTGTGTGTGCGTGTGCGTGTGCGTGTGCGTGTGCGTGTGCGCGTGTGTGTGTGTGTGTGTGTGTGTGTGTGTGTGTGTGTGTGTGTGTGTGTGTGTGTGTGTGTGTGTGTGTGTGTGTGTGTGTGATTTGTTGATAAGTATTGTAATTTATAGGATACAATGAACACCTCACTAGGAAGTCCTGTGCCGAGGTGTTCATTTGAACAGTCGTGTGACATAGATAGTACATTGTGTATATAGTTCTTGAATTAAATTATACATTAAATAATTTTTGAGAAAAAAATGTGGTTTAATTATATTTGATTAGGTGTAATTATGTTATTGATAGGATCTGAACCGGTGTTATATTTATCCATGCTGTTATGTGTTTTTTGTAGTTTTGTGACGATGTGTTTTATGGTAGCAGATTTAGTGAGGTTCGTAGCCAATTATGTTCATATTTTGATGGTATAGTATTTAAAATGTCTTTGTTCATGAGTAGTTTGCAACTTCGGGATATTTATTGTGTTGGTAATAGAGGATCTTGTTGTTCTTGGAGGTTGTGTATTGTGTTTAGTGGGTATGGTGTGTTTAAAATGGTTAGAAGGTATGTATTTATTTTAAAGTATACAATTTAGGGTATAATTTAAAAAAATACATTATCAAGTTTTACAAGAACGTTAGTAAATAATTCAATTTTCCAAAAATATTTATTGTAAATACATTGGGTTTTTCAATATGAATCAAATTATTGATATGTAGTAGGTGTTGTACTTAATAATTGATTTAACATCAATTTTCTCGTTATTAGCTAATAATGTGATTCAAATAAAAGCTTGTCCCTATATTAGTTTTATAAGAATCATTTAAATTTCGTTCACCTATAGCACAAGCGTTTATTAGCTTAATTTAGGGAACGTAGGAAGATGTAAATGTACTTGTCTAACAAGGACATATTCATTTAAAAAAAAATATCTTTGAAAATAGTTATTCTAAAATATAAAAGGAGATAATCATAAAATTTTAACAACAAATTTTATGATTATCTCCTTTTAATAGACAGAATTCCACAGCAATAATGTCCTTTAGTTCTGTTATCACATCATATATATGTATATAAAGAAATATGAAGAATTTTACTAACGGTCAGTGCTTTCAGATTTCTTATTTTTATGATGATTTTTATGTGTTTCTCGGTCTTGTAAAAGTTTTTTTATTATTATTGTGTTCTCGTGATTACCCCTAATAAGTGTGCTTTTTGTATTACAAATGATTTACTATATAAGTTTTCGTATATAAACACGAGGGAGTTCTCTAAGCTCGTAAACTTCTTTTGCCGTATACAAAACTAAGAAAAACCATACATTTGTATAAAAAATTTGATTGCTGTCATTATACATATAATGTCGTTCAATTAGATATAGTACAAATGAAAGAATTCGATAGTTGGGCCACGTTCTGCGCACGTAGATGTTGAAACAAGTCAAACAAGTATTTGACCCAGGACGAGATGTATAATTAAAGGCTGATTTGTTAATCCTGTATGTCAGAAGATGGAAAAACTTGGCGTTGTTTCAAAATGTTGGAGACATTTATTGATAATGTTACAATAAACTTGAAGCACAAAAATTATAATCATACTAACATAGTAGATTTTTTGTAATATTTTCATGATTTTTCTGAAAATTTAATTAGTGTGCCATATTTAAAAATAACAACAAAATTAATACACTTTGAAATTTGTGTTACACACTAAACTCCGTCGAAACCTCGACCGGTTTCGGAGAGCACCTCTCCGTCTTCTGAAGTTCACTTACAAACTCCACTCACAACAGTTCACAGTGAAAATGCACAATTTCATAGTGAAAATGCATATCTTCAATAAGTGTTAACTGTAAAAATATACATTGGATGCTCTCATATCAAATTGTTGACAAATCGTTTATTACAAAAATAGCAAAATTTTATTTATTATATTTGTATGTAAATAAGTATAGACAACGTCAATCAATATATTACAAAACTTGACAAATCGTTTATTACAAAAATATCAAAATTTTATTTATTATATTTGTATGTAAATAAGTATAGACAACGTCAATCAATATATTACAAAACTTGACAAATCGTTTATTACAAAAATATCAAAATTTTATTTATTATATTTGTATGTAAATAAGTATAGACAACGTCAATCAATATATTACAAAACTTGACAAATCGTTTATTACAAAAATAGCAAAATTTTATTTATTATATTTGTATGTAGGTAAATAAGTATAGACAACGTCAATCAATATATTACAAAACTTGACAAATCGTTTATTACAAAAATTGCAAAATTTTATTTATTATATTTGTATGTAAATAAGTATAGACAACGTCGATCAATATATTACAAAACTTTGAAAGAATGCTTCAAATATATTTTTTTCATTTACACAGAGAAATTATATGATTTGAGAAAAACATCTGCCAGATAAAGATGATTTTTTTTCAATTAAAATTATTTTAATTGTTACCATGTACAAAACAGTTTTATTGAGTGAGTTAAAAACGAAATTTCAATAAAACGAATATATTCTTAATTATATAAAATTACTTAAAAATATGTAAAAACACAAATTGTTAACTTTTTTCCACTTACTTAAAAATTTTGACCCCTGACGCGATACGCTCAAAGATTATCTACTAAATGGAAATTATTAGAAAAAAGTTAAAAAATAAAAGTAATTTTATATAATTGATAATGGAAATCCATCAAGAATAAGCAGTCAAGAATTAGAAATAATATTCTTAATTGATATTCTATGTACTAATATTTATTTCTTTTAAAATGTAGAAACTCAGGTTGAAAATCCATACTAACGAGTCGCTCACTTGCACCTGACTCCATTCAGAGCATAAATCTTGAAGCTTGTTTCAACTTTTGAACATGAAGATTTAATATTATAAAAGCGAAACTGTTTTATATTTTACATGACGTCTCATAGAACTTTACAAATTTTGCAGATTAATATATTATAGTGAAAATTGTGAAATGAATTCAATTCACTTTTTTTCGTTTATTTACTGGAATGAATAAACGAAAACGAATATATCTGTCAAGTTTTCGATTTCACGACCAATTTTTTTAAAAAATAATTCAAAGTATATATTAAATTTATTTCTAAAAACAAAAATAAAACACCGTTTTAATCCACAACGAGTACAATTTAATGAGCCTAAGCGCTTTCGCTAGACACAACTAGCATCCTCAGAGACACAATTTATACTATGTATAAATCGTGCCTCTGAAGATGCTAGTTGTGTCTAGCGAAAGCGCTTAGGCGCTATACTATGCGTACAATCGCTGTACTATGCATAAATTGTGTCTCTGAAGATGCTAGTTGTGTCTTGCGAAAGCGCTTAGGCGCTATACCATTCGCACAATCGCTATACTATGTAAAAATTGTGCTTATGAAGATGCTAGTTGTGTCTAGCGAAAGCAATTAGGCGCTATACTACGCGCACAATCGATATACTATGTATAAATTGTGCCTCTGAAGATGCTAGTTGTGTCTAGCGAAAGCGCTTAGGCGCTATACTACGCGTACAATCGCTATACTATGTATGAATTGTGCCTCTGAAGATGCTAGTTGTGTCTTGCGAAAGCACTTAGGCTCATTAATTTGTACTCATTGTGGATTAAAGCGGAGTTTTATTTCTGTATTTATAAATACATTTTATATTTTCTTTATAGTTATGAACTTACAATGTGTTAACGAAAAAAACATATATTTTTTTCAAATTTTATAACCTTGAATGCATTAAAGGTAGTATTTTTGTACATAAGATAATTTTAATAAAACGGATTGAATTCTAAATCACTCAAATAAACATGATTGATACTTCTGATGGACCCCGATATAATCTTAAAAGTGTCTTTTTTTAATAATATTTTTTTTCGTTTCTATATGGAAAAGAAATTACACAAATTTCCGTGACCCCTGCAAAAACAATCATAATTTCTAGTTTCTAAATACTTATTTATTGATATTTTGTCTCGTCTTTTAAAAATTTAATGTAATTAATTTACATACATTTGAAATATTTTTTTCCATTGTATAGGTATACCTATACCTACTTATACTTAATCATTTTACTTTGTTGCCGGGTTGATTTACATGTGGCAATAAGCTCACCACTGTAAAATTATTAAATGTATTAAAAAAAAATATTGATAGATTGACCCGATGTTAAGATTCGGTATTTTTATTTATTTGCTTCGCTTGGAAGTCAGTAGGTACATGTGTTTCGGTTTAGTCCGGATATTTAATTTTCAGGTTTGTTTTATCCGTGTGCCGTGGTACAGTAAAAACGCATTATTGTCTGATAAAATCAAATTCACACTGTACCAGTGGGGGATGAAAAACATCCGTTCTACTTCGTAAACTCTCGATGGAAAATATACAGTCAAACTACAATCTTCATATTTATTTATTTATTTATTTCTTAAGGTTACATACAGTTTTTTAATATAAACATAAATTTTCAAAATGAATTAATAAATACAAAAACCAAGATTGTAACGCCAATTACTATGCTACGGTCATACAATAAAAATATATAACTATATATAATATACAATAATATTATAACTTTATATAATTATATACCCATAACAAAAATATATTTGTATAAAAAAAGGAAAATTTCTGTGGGTATATACATACAAAATGATAAAAAATAAAAACCTTACAAGGATAAGAAACAAAAAAACAAAACAAATCAATATTAAGTAAACATAAAATAGATGCATATATCCAATATATCTTGTTTATTTTTTACTATTCATGAGAATTGTGTATCTGAAGAAAAAAGCGTCCAGCTCATATTTATACTTTAATTAACTTCTCAACGAACAATTATCGACTAATCCTGTCAATAATTTATTCTTACTTACTTACTTACTCAGCCTCTTCTTGAGTCCAGTATTGGACAAAGGCCTCCCGCTTGGACTTCCACTGGTCTCTATCCTGTGCCATCCTTCGCCATTCAGGACCTGCCACTTTTTTGATGTCATCGGACCATCTGGTCTGGGGCCTTCCCACGCTTCTGTTTCCCGTTCTTGGCCTCCAGTCCATCACAATTTTTGTCCATCGTCCATCTGACATCCGAGATACATGACCCGCCCAACTCCACTTTAACTCCGCTATTCTTTTGGCCACATCCGCTACTCCTGTGTTCTTCCTAATCCATTCATTAGTTTTGTGGTCCCTTAGCTAGCGAGATATTTAACATTCTTCTTTCCATCGCTCTTTGTGTCACTCTTATCTTTTCCATCATTTTCTTAGTAAATGCGGATGTTTCAAAGCCGTAAGTGAGCACAGGGAGTACACAAGCGTCAAAAACTTTTTTCTTTAAGTGGATTGGGATATTTTTAGATTTAAGAACATTTGATAATTAGCTGAACGCTGCCCATCCTAGACCTCTTCTTCTTTCTATTACAGCTTCTTAATTATATCTTCCCAGTTTCACGGTGTGACCGAGGTAGACATATGATTCTACTCTGCCAATATCTTGACCATCAATTTTTATGGGTTCTGAACCTATAGAGGACATAATTTTTGTCTTATTAATGTTCATTTTTAGTCCCACTCTAATGCATTGATTCTTGAGGTCTGTTAACATTAATTTAATTTATTGCTCTGTATTGGCAAAAAGGACAATGTCATCAGCGAATCTAAGGTTGTTCAGTTTTTCTCCGTTTATGTTGATACCATAGTTGGTCTAGTCTAATTCTCGGAAAACGTCTTCTAATGCCAGGGTGAATAATTTGGGCGAGATCGTATCTCCCTGCCTAATTCCTCTTTTTATATTAATTTTTGGAGTAGGCTCATGTAACTGTATTGTGGAAGTTGCTTTGTCATATATGTTTTTCAGGATACTAGAATACCTATAGTCCACTCTGCAGTTTTCCAAACCCTTCATAACTGCCCAAATCTCAACTGAATCAAATGCCTTCTCAAAGTCTATAAATGCAAGAACCAATGGCATATTGTATTATTGTATTGTATTATAATTTATATACCATGGTATCTTTTTATATTTTTTTTGTATGTTTTTTCGTCCTTCAACGGATTCCCAGTGAAATAATTTTTCCTTAATCAATTTTCGCGTTCGAAATTTTTATTTTAAACTAGCTTTTATGTCCCGCCGTTGGCCAAGAATGTAAAATTGTGAAAGAAAAAGCAATCGTTTTTATAATATTGTCACCCAATTATTTTGCAATATCAGACTATGAAAAGTGGTTTGAAATTTGATTGAGTTTAAGTATTGTAAAATGTTCAAGTGATGGCCACAACCCATTCTTTTTTATATATTGCTATAAAGTGTGAATGAAGTATAATATTTATACAATTTCTGCTCGCATGGACTATGCGTAATGGTTTAAAATATGACTGTTTATTAACGTTGTAAAGAGATTGGTTTGGCCACAACCCCCATTTTTAAATATTATCATCTAAAACAAATTGTAATGTGTACCTATTGAAAATTTAGTAATTTTCGATGTTGGGATGTGGTTAAAATTTGATTAAACAAACGTAGGTACTGAAAAGATCTAGTATTGGTCACATCCCATTCGTTTTTATATTTTTTCATCAAGTGTGCATATTTTTGCTCAATTTGACTGAAAGTCTTCATTAACGAAGAAGAAGAAGACTTGAACTATAGTAAATAGTTTTTAATTTGAATATAAATGTTGTGAAGAGTTCAGTAATGGCCACAACCCCCATTCTTTAAATATTAGGTGTTGAAAATTATTCAAAATAGGATGATATAAATAGTTTAAATTTAATTAAACAAAAGTATTGAAAAGATTCTAGTGCAGGTTATATCGTCACATCCCATATCCCATTCATTTCATATGTATTTTCATCAAGTGTGCATATCGTTAATAATATTTCTGCACAATAGACTATTAGACTTAAAACTAACCCAAAAGACTAAATAAAAAAGAGAAAAATAAGTATAAGACTATAAGAAATAGTTTGTATAAAAAACTATTCCAATGGTCTACATAAAATAAGTAAAAATACATATACCTAATAGAAGAATTAGACTATTGGAAATAGATTGTATAAAAGCTCACCCAAAGGTCTACAAAAAAGAAGAAGAAGAATATTTAGACTATTGGAAATAGTTTGTATAAATACTGACCAAAAGGTCTACATAAAAGAAAATGAATAAGACTATTGGAAATAGTTTGTATTAAAACTCTCCCAAAAGTCTACGTACTTAAATGAAGAAGAATAATAATTAGACTAAAGGAAATAATTTTTATAAAAAAATGACCCAAATGTATACATAAAAGAAGAAGAAGATGAATTAGACAATAGGAAATAGTTTGTATAAAAACTGCCCTAAAGGTCTACATAAAATTAAGAAGAAAAAGAATTAGACTCCAGGACCCGCCGCTTCAGGCCCTTCAGTACCTCCCGTCCCTTTAATCCCTCATTACGTCCCTTCCCATCAGGTCCTTCAGTACCTTCCGTCCCTTCAGGCAGTTTTATACCTCCCGTCCCTTCAGGCCCTTTAGTGCCTCCCTTCCCTTCATTACATCCCGTCCCATCAGTCGGTTAAGAAAAGTTTAAATCCAGAAACCATCCTGGAAGAACCGCGAAGAGATGAAAGAACCTTCTTTTCCCAGGATGCTCTACTTAATAGGTAAAATGACTAAATACACGAAGAAGAAGAAAAAAGTTTAAACCCAGATACCTGCGAAGAGATGGAAGGACAGTTGGACCTTCTTCTCCCAGGATTCTCCAACTTCATAGGTAAAATGACCAAAAATACACGATGAAGAAGAAGAAGAAAAAAGTTTAAATCCAGAAACCTGCGAAGAGATGGAAGGAAAATTGGACCTTCATCTCCCAGGATAGTTCATCTTCATAGGTAAGATGACCAAGTACACGTTGAAGAAAAAGAAGAAAAAAGTTTATATGCAGAACCCGTCCTGGAAGACCTGTGAAGATGGAGGGACAGTCGGACCTTCTTTTCCCAGGATACTCCCCCTTCATAGGTAAAACGACCAAATACACGAAGAAGAAGAAGAATAAGAAAAAAGTTTAAATACAAAAACCATCCTGGGCATACGCTCGACAATTCACCAAAGTTTCATTACAATCGGACAAACGGTTGATAAATAAATAAATAAAATAATTTTCCTATAGGAAATCAGTATAGGTATATTATTGTTGATTTGTAAGTAAATAGTATTAGGTAGGTACCTACCTACAACAACCTTCTAAAGAAATTCGATTCCTAACAAATTTTATTTGAATATCACATTCTTTCTGTAGCCATGGAAACGATTCGAACACGTAAGTAATATCGAATGGTTCGGATACATTTTTTGAATATGTAGGTACCTACATTGGTTTGTTCGATGCCATAAAAATGAAAATTGTCAGAAAAATCAAATATTATTTACAAATTATACAATTTTATTATGCCTATATCTTTACTAATAACTAACACATTTTTACAATATATGTCTTAAAACTTGCCGTAATGTCTTGTGTTTCATTTTATTATTTCATAATTACATTTATTTCAAAGGTTTATTATTTTCAAGAACATATTCATTCGGTGGGAAAATGAAATATTGTATGAAAAGATATTAAAATGGCGGCGTTTATGTACAAAAGGCTTACTTTAAAAATAAGTTAAACATTATAATTATACCAAATATTCACCATGTTTTTCACTTAAACGCTAAGTTATACTTCAAAATATATTTTTTTTGTGTAAATACCTACTTCTAACTTTTAAACTAACAGATATTTGCGTGCAAAATGTACACTTTTTTGACAGATATGACTTGGAAAATTTTGTATGAAAAAAATAATTATTTAAATATTTTTAAAATTCAGCATTTTTATCGCATTTTTTTTAGCGTGACACTGCATCAGGTATACTGGTACACGTTCGCACAAAAATTAGATTTTTAGATGCTCTTGGTTTTTCAGAAGGCGTGAGACAAACACACACACACACACACACACACACACACACACACACACACACACACACAGACACTAACATTTTGATTGCTTTATTACTTTAGACTAGCTTTTATGTCCCGCCGTTGGCCAAGAATGTAAAATTGTGAAAGAAAAAGCAATCGTTTTTATAATATTGTCACCCAATTATTTTGCAATATCAGACTATAAAAAGTGGTTTGAAATTTGATTGAGTTTAAGTATTGTAAAATGTTCAAGTGATGGCCACAACCCATTCTTTTTTATATATTGCTATAAAGTGTGAATGAAGTATAATATTTATACAATTTCTGCTCGCATGGACTATGCGTAATGGTTTTAAATATGACTGTTTATCAACGTTGTAAAGAGATTGGTTTGGCCACAACCCCCATTTTTAAATATTATCATCGAAAACAAATTGTAATGTGTACCTATTGAAAATTTAGTAATTTTCGATGTTGGGATGTGGTTAAAATTTGATTAAACAAACGTAGGTACTGAAAAGATCTAGTATTGGTCACATCCCATTCGTTTTTATATTTTTTCATCAAGTGTGCATATTTTTGCTCAATTTGACTGAAAGTCTTCATTAACGAAGAAGAAGAAGACTTGAACTATAGTAAATAGTTTTTAATTTGAATATAAATGTTGTGAAGAGTTCAGTAATGGCCACAACCCCCATTCTTTAAATATTAGGTGTTGAAAATTATTCAAAATAGGATGATATAAATGGTTTAAATTTAATTAAACAAAAGTATTGAAAAGATTCTAGTGCAGGTTATATCGTCACATCCCATATCCCATTCATTTCATATGTATTTTCATCAAGTGTGCATATCGTTAATAATATTTCTGCACAATAGACTATAAGACTTAAAACTAACCCAAAAGACTAAATAAAAAAGAGAAAAATAAGTATAAGACTATAAGAAATAGTTTGTATAAAAAACTATTCCAATGGTCTACATAAAATAAGTAAAAATACATATACCTAATAGAAGAATTAGACTATTGGAAATAGATTGTATAAAAGCTCACCCAAAGGTCTACAAAAAAGAAGAAGAAGAATATTTAGACTATTGGAAATAGTTTGTATAAATACTGACCTAAAGGTCTACATAAAAGAAAATGAATAAGACTATTGGAAATAGTTTGTATTAAAACTCTCCCAAAAGTCTACGTACTTAAATGAAGAAGAATAATAATTAGACTAAAGGAAATAATTTTTATAAAAAAATGACCCAAATGTATACATAAAAGAAGAAGAAGATTATTTAGACAATAGGAAATAGTTTGTATAAAAACTGCCCTAAAGGTCTACATAAAATTAAGAAGAAAAAGAATTAGACTCCAGGACCCGCCGCTTCAGGCCCTTCAGTACCTCCCGTCCCTTTAATCCCTCATTACGTCCCTTCCCATCAGGCCCTTCAGTACCTTCCGTCCCTTCAGGCAGTTTTATACCTCCCGTCCCTTCAGGCCCTTTAGTGCCTCCCTTCCCTTCATTACATCCCGTCCCATCAGTCGGTTAAGAAAAGTTTAAATCCAGAAACCATCCTGGAAGAACTGCGAAGAGATGAAAGAACCTTCTTTTCCCAGGATGCTCTACTTAATAGGTAAAATGACTAAATACACGAAGAAGAAGAAAAAAGTTTAAACCCAGATACCTGCGAAGAGATGGAAGGACAGTTGGACCTTCTTCTCCCAGGATTCTCCAACTTCATAGGTAAATGACCAAAAACACACGATGAAGAAGAAGAAATAAGTTTAAATCCAGATACCTGCGAAGAGATGGAAGGAAAATTGGACATTCTTCTCCCAGGTTAGTCCACCTTCAAAGGTAAAATGACCAAATAGACGATGAAGAAGAAGAAGAAAAAAGTTTAAATCCAGAAACCTGCGAAGAGATGAAAGGAAAATTGGACCTTCATCTCCCAGGATAGTTCATCTTCATAGGTAAGATGACCAAGTACACGTTGAAGAAAAAGAAGAAAAAAGTTTATATGCAGAACCCGTCCTGGAAGACCTGTGAAGAGATGGAGGGACAGTCGGACCTTTTTATCCCAGGATACTCCCCCTTCATAGGTAAAACGACCAAATACACGAAGAAGAAGAAGAATAAGAAAAAAGTTTAAGTCCAAAAACCATCCTGGGCATACGCTCGACAATTCACCAAAGTTTCATTATAATCGGACAAACGGTTGATAAATAAATAAATAAAATAATTTTCCTATAGGAAATCAGTATAGGTATATTATTGTTGATTTGTAAGTAAATAGTATTGGGTAGGTACCTACCTACAACAACCTTCTAAATAAATTCGATTCCTAACAAATTTTATTTGAATATCACATTCTTTCTGTAGCCATGGAAACGATTCGAACACGTAAGTAATATCGAATGGTTCGGATACATTTTTTGAATATGTAGGTACCTACATTGGTTTGTTCGATGCCATAAAAATGAAAATTGTCAGAAAAATCAAATATTATTTACAAATTATGCAATTTTATTATGCCTATATCTTTACTAATAAATAACACATTTTTACAATATATATCTTAAAACTTGCCGTCATGTCTTGTGTTTCATTTTATTATTTCATAATTACATTTATTTCAAAGGTTTATTATTTTCAAGAACATATTCATTCGGTGGGAAAATGAAATATTGTATGAAAAGATATTAAAATGGCGGCGTTTATGTACAAAAGGCTTACTTTAAAAATAAGTTAAACATTATAATTATACCAAATATTCACCATGTTTTTCACTTAAACGCTAAGTTATACTTCAAAATATATTTTTTTTGTGTAAATACCTACTTCTAACTTTTAAACTAACAGATATTTGCGTGCAAAAAGTACACTTTTTTGACAGATATGACTTGGAAAATTTTGTATGAAAAAAATAATTATTTAAATATTTTTAAAATTCAGCATTTTTATCGCATTCTTTTTAGCGTGACACTGCATCAGGTATACTGGTACATGTTCGCACTTAAATTAGATTTTTAGATGCTCTTGGTTTTTCAGAAGGCGTGAGACAAACACACACACACACACACACACACACACACACACATACACACACACACACATACACACACACACACACACATACACTAACATTTTGATTGCTTTATTACTTTAGATAAAAAAACAAATTGATGCGAAAAAGTACAAATTAATCGTTTAAAATGTATTTTCTGCATAAATTGACAGTATAATTGTTTAAAAAGGAATTTTAAACATTCAGAATAAATTTTAACCGTAATAATCTACGGAATATCCATTTTGAATACTGATAAAATTGCTTTCAAAATGTCATAATAATAAGCAAAAAGATAAGAACAGGTAATGTTTTCGTTTGATCGCATTATTTAATTATATATATATATATATATATATATATATATATATATATATATATATATATATATATATATATATATATATATATATATATATATATATATATATATATATATATATATATATATATATATATATATATATATATATATATATGTTATAATATTTTTATCTCGGTTTTCCCGTGTCAGTAGGTCTTGACTAAGACCATTTGTCTTCCGACGTTTCGCCTGAATATCACCAGACAAATGGTCTTAGTCAAGACCTACTGACACGGGAAAACCGAGATAAAAATATTATAACATATTTCACCCGTGAAAACATCAAATATAACATATATATATATATATATATATATATATATATATATATATATATATATATATATATATATATATATATATATATATATATATATATATATATATATATATATATATATATATATATATATATATATATATATATATATATATATATATATATATATATATATATATATATATATATATATATAATGTATAATTTATCATTATTATTTTTTTTATAAAAAAGATATTCAGTCTTTGTCAAAAATCCCATCTGTACTGTAAAATAGAGGTTATAAATACGTATTAAGCTTAAACATATTTTTTTGTGTTTCATAATATGTCAAGTAAGTTGTTAATAGTCGATACGTATTATGTAAATAGATTTTTTCAAACTGAATTAATTTTTGTTTCAGAATTCAAAATGGATTATGCTTTGAGCCTCGAAGAACGTGAACAAAGAATGGAGCTGAGTGGGGTGATTGTGTTTTCTGAAGAACAGCATGAAAGGATAAATACTCAAAATAGGATGAATTATCAAGAACGTGATCAGAGAATGGAGCTGAGTGACAAAGGTTAAATACTCAACTGAGACGTGAAACAGGGTTGTGCGGCCGCGAAGCGGCACAACCGCCGCAAAGCCGCGTAACAGCCATTGGGGGTTGGGACGCGACAGCGGACAGTGGCTGAGCCCCTAGTGTAAATTTAATGAAGCAATCAGTTTTAATTCATGAACAAGCCGTACATAGCACCCAGTACATAACACAGAACATAGCACACACACACACAGATACATTGTGATGAAACTTTCATAATACAATCTCAGCATGATACTAGTTGATAATCTGCAATAAAAAAAGAGCCTTAAAAATTGCAAAATCATAACTCCCCATTATATCCCTTTGGATTAGTGAGGAGTAAAAACATACTTTTAATGAAAAATATACAAGTACACTAATAAACTACATGTTGGTCAGTATTGGGAGAACGCAAGCGTCAAAGATACTGAAACACGTATAGTTTATTAGTGTACTTGAATATTTTTCATTTGAAGTATGTTTATTTTTACTTAATTTAATAAACTATAAAGAGTATAAAAATGCAGGAATTTCGTTTTTTTTCTCACAATATTTTCACTTATTTTTCGCTATATTTATACTCCCTTCGTCGCGTCGGTTGCCTTGTTTATTTCTTTTAATAGTCCTTACCACTTCTCCATATTAATTTCTTATCTGCTATCAAATGAAAACATTCTTAAAATAACAACATGCATAATTTTAAAATAATACTATTCGCAATACGAGTGAATATAATCGTAGTTGTTGTGTATATTTATCATCCCAAGTGTATCAGTTACAGGACGCAGTCAGAGAATGGAACCGATTCCAATATAACGGTTAACTGGGTGGAGATCTACTGGTAAAAACAATTGTATACAACTTCATGAAACCATTATGTGATTTTGATAATAATTTTAAACCAGAGTTTAAATCATTAACGGCAATAGTATCTAATGCCATAATCCTCACTATCAAGTCACTCCACAAAGTTATCAATTTTTGTATAGAAAATTTTTAAGAAATGAGTGTGTTCAATATTTTTTTTTTAAATATTTTATTATGAAACCTTGATGAATGCCCTTTTATGAAAGTGATGTACATTTTACCAATTTGAAAATAAATTTCAAAAAATCAAATTTTACGTTTCCTGAGCTTGGGGTCACTTTGAAATATTTGAAAGTTAAGAAAATTGAGAAGTACTATTCAGATATCCTTCAAAATCTAATGGGGGTCTAAGTGAGTATATATGTATATGAAAAATTCTATGTTTGAGGCACCGCCTTAGAATTTATTACCGCGTCAAGTTCACCAATGAGGTTCAGCACCCATTCTGATTGTTGCCATTTTTGGTGAGACGAGACCGGTGTGTAGGTATACACGCATGTGTCGTGTATCCTTTTATAACGTGATGCACACCCACACACCTGTCGCTGGTAACTCCACATATACATATGTAATTTAGTCACCTGTCACTTATTTTGGATGTTGTTTTTATTTGGTATATGTTATCATGCCTTACGACAAATTGGTATTATCATGCCAGAAATAACTGCTGAAATGATTAGTACATGTTAACACAATGAAATTAAAACAAAACATTAACCTGTTGTTTCAAAAACGATACCAAAAAAAACTCCTTTTCAATTCATATAAAATCTTGGTTAACATTACATTAAAATTGTTGTGGTGAACGTTGCGCAAGCGCATAAAGTGATCACGTAAACCAGCCGATGACAGGTCGTAAGCCCTGTAGGTGCCTTGATTTCCCGGTTCTCCTACAATAAATATTCCAACTTCGTCTCTATTGAGATAATTAAAAATCTGTTAAAAAATATCTTTGACTCCCGACAGGGAAAAAAAAATCCAATGTTTGCGCATATGCAATAATAAAAATATTCGATTACTTACGCATTGGTACAAGTAGGTAAATAAGACAAAAATGACCTTATAAGTCTGGCGCAATTCAGGGGTGACTTCTATGCGAAAAATGCATTGTCACCTCAGATATAAGAATTGTAGCTTTCATTATTTACAAAAAACCAATTCTCTCAATATATGGCGTTCCAACAAAATAAATAAAAATAATAAGATTGTTGTTCATAATTTCACCCATAGATGGCTGTAGTAAAAATTCCTTATTTTCAAGCGAAAAGAATTTCAGTATTACAATATATAGAACTTTCAAAAATTGAATTGATAGGGATCTCATTAAAAGGCATAATTGGTGAACGTTGCGCAAGCGCATAAAGTGATCACGTAAACCAGCCGATGACAGGTCGTAAGCCCTGTAGGTGCCTTGATTTCCCGGTTCTCCTACAATAAATATTCCAACTTCGTCTCTATTGAGATAATTAAAAATCTGTTAAAAAATATCTTTGACTCCCGACAGGGAAAAAAAAATCCAATGTTTGCGCATATGCAATAATAAAAATATTCGGTTATAAAAGAAGTTTATAAATAGATGGATATCGAAACAATAGATGTGAAGGAAATTGAAAAAAATCAACAACATCGAAATATCAAAAATCAAGCTGAACAGAATTCTTAGCTTTGAATCATGTTATTTTCTTTTAAATAATTTTCTTTTGTGTTTTTTTAGCGTTGAATTTTTATTTTAAAAACAGGTAAAATTTAACCAAAATTTAATTGAATGGGTAAAATCATCTGCTTTTCAAAAAACGAAGGTTCTCTTTTCTTGAATATTATGATAGGAGACGTGCTAACGGTCTCATTCGTGGAAAACATTTTTCGTTTTTATATAAATTTTTAGATATTCGATAAAATATTCAAATGCCAAACAATTTTGTTAACATAAAATTTGAATAATAAAATAGGTAATTATTAAATATTGATTCCACAAAATAATCTAAGTAGGTATTTGAAGACACGACATTGTTTAACACCCCATACTCCGTCATCCATCTATATTTACCTCTACTTTAAGTTATTAATGCTGGAGTTAGCAAAATTTTAGATCTGTGTGGGGTAGCAAATCAGGTAAAAAATTTAATTCCCGTGGGAATAGCAATTATTATTGTTGCTGATGTAAAATATGCTCATCATCACGGAATATTTGGCCAAAGTAGCGACTTTGCGTCTCTTGAAAGTAGTCAGCAACTACTTCTTTTTCTCCGTCAAAATTAAAACTCTTTCGTTGGAGACAGTTGACCCATAAGTTTTTCATCGACATATTTTAACAATTAAATTCATACAAAAATCCGAATGACATATATAAATAGCATCGCGTGTAAACGATTTCCTATCGCTGTGAAATAGGATATACCCAGACTGGTATAGACTTGGAGACCCTACCCAATGCAAATGTCCCACCGAATGGGGACAATTTCTTTTATGGCCGTCCATGGCGCGAGGCGACGCGACTGGATGCAATCACAGATAAAAAGTTTTACTATTACTGAATACGTGCAATGCTAAATTGTTTCTTGAATTTTCCATTCCGTTCCAATATACCAATACAATTCAACATTCAATATTGATATCTAACCTTAATACAAATCAAATGGTGGAAACCATTATCATAGGGGATTCTGTTTGTTTGTACTATTGAGTACGTGGAGAGTAAAATTTGACACCTTACGCATATCATAGATAATTCGCAGTAGGTATAATTTTTCTATAATTTACTTCTCTATTGTAAAGCTTTTGAAGATATTTATTTATTTTATTTATTTATCTTTTTGTACACAATATTAATAAATATATTTTACACTGGCGGGCTAATTGCCATTAACCAACCAAATTACACAGTATGACAGAATTGTGCATGTACAACAACAAAAGAACAAGAGCAAAAGAAAACAAAGAAAAGTAATATAACACTAAGATACTATTAAAACAAAAAAAATACTTCATACCAAAAAAATATAGGGTAAGGACAAGGAGAGAGAATCAGGATCAGGTGTTCAGGGATAAACATTCCTTCTTTAGTTTTAGTTCTTGAAAATAAAGTCTACTTTACACGGGCGCTGTTTTCAACGGGTTTCAGGTTTGGCATCAACGCGATGGGCAAAAAAATAGAACGTTTTCTATTTTTAACACGATTTTCATCCCATTTGGTAAAAAAAAATCTGTAAAATTATTCGCTGTCGTCGTTACCGACGAGTCAAAATGGCTGCCGTTTGCGTTGACTTTTACGTGTGACATTTGCTCGCGATGCATTTTGTTTCTTTGGAAAGTGTCGAAACTTTCGATATACATTTATATTATATTAAACATTTATTATATAATTTTTCGATATACATACATTTATATTATATTATACATTTGCACATTTAATCGTGAAAACTGTGTAAAGCACTGTAAAGCGATGCTTCTAGTAACCCCTGTTTTGGATTTTGAATGCTGTTTTAAGCGTTGCGTGTAAAGCGATGTTTGGTGTAACCTGTATTTTGGATGCTGTTTTAAGCGTTGGAAACCGGGCCGCGTTAAAAATAGTGTCCGTGTAAAGTGCACTTTAGACGACGCAATATCCGGACCAAGGCTATTCCATAATTACGCATTTTTGGAAAGAAATTAGTAGGTACATTTAATATTTTTAAGAAATATTTTTTATGAAAGTAAACGATTTCTTCAGCGAAAGGGTCGAAAAAAGACGATTTTCCTGGACATTCGCAATCAGACTGGTTTGAGGAATGAGGAAAGCTGTTTCGTACCGTCCAAGACCAAGATATTTTAACCAATTGATCGTCAGTGTAGGATGAACCTGACCTGACATGGGATGAAATGAATGTTTTTATAGCTTTTATGTCTACATATTTTTGGATTTCAGGGGTGAAATCGTATGACATCACCACACAAAGTATAGAATAACCTTAAAAATCTCAATTATAAAAAGGTATGCTCGTGAATATTCAACAACGTGCAAAATAATCAAATGCACGGATAAAGGGAACTTAATAATATGTAACTCGTTTGTCAGCAAAAAAAAACATCTCGTACACATTTCATTGTAAATATCTCAAATTCTAATATATGCACGTAGCTCGCAATTTCAAACGAAGTGTTTGAACAGAAATCTTGCTGTTCCTTTAGCCATCAAAAAAGCTCACATTGTACCAAAGGAATAGAAAACCTTTGATGCAGATGCACGTCACACGAACACAGACAGATACATAAAGAATTACATGTAGCATAAGTAGATAAAGAAACTAGGGTGTGTTAGTTTATTTTTCTTATTTATTTAGTTTCCTTACATATATACATGTATTTTATGACAACTAAAAATTAAATTTCTTTATGAACTATTTCATACTCGACTAAATTTTTTTATCTTTAACGGAATAATCCCAAATAATATGAGTTATCGATTTTCACATTATTTTTGTGACAAGTCATATCACATTCGCTCATACTAGATACAAATCTAATGCTATTAGATACACCTATTTTTTTAATATTAAGAAAATTGAGTAAGAGCGCTTGATGATACTATCTAAAAAAAGTGCTTAAATATATTTAAACTCTAAATATTTTTTGATTTATATAGAAACTATGCAGCATAATATTTTTTCTTACAGAAAATCAGGAAACTGATGCCCGTTACTTTATATTTTTTCCTGGAGATAGATTGGGGGTCATCAGAGTCAAAATATGTAGAAATCCATTTTTTAAATCGAACCGGAAGTAATGCTTAATTGGTTCATTGGTCTCCATAGAGACAAATAAAAAAGCTGACGAGGGAATAAAAGTGATAAGGTGCATATTTTTGGAATTTGATCGTTTTAACTTCATCAAAACTGGTACATTGTTTTTTAACAGATTTTTAATTTTTGACTCCCGACAGGAAAAAAAATCCAATGTTTGCGCATATGCAATAATAAAAATATTTGGTACATTGTTGTTATATTTGTGTTTTGTTTTCATAATATTCAGACACTACACTATATGAATTTGAGTGGTTTTCTCCAAAGCGATTTTTGGGAAATGCCTCGTAGGTTCGTTGATTTTTTTTTATTATATCAAAAAAAAAAAATAAAGTTTGAAGTGTATGAAAGTATGAATCAATATAATTTAATGTGAATGGGAGTGTACGAAAAATTATTAATTTATTCCAAAGGAAACTAACAGTTTTTTTTTATTTTTTACATAAAAAGATAGAAATATAAGATAATAATAAACAAAGAAACTAATATTATCACTTAAAGTACCTAGTAAATTAAAAATATAAGTATATAATCACAGTCACTTCACAGAAAAAAAGATGGATGTGAAAAACGTGAAAAAATAAAAATATCCTTTCATTTCTGTTTGATTTAAATTAAACATATCTAAATGATTAAGGAAAGTATTAAAGTTTGTATAAATTCTTCGAATCAATTTGTTCTTACCAATATTAGAACGAAAAGGTATAATTAAAAATGTATCATTTTGCCTACTATTAAAGGATTTAACGCTGAAGCAGATAAGCTCAAGGAGGTCAGGGCAGTCTGTTATATTTTATTTTCCAACTGTCGATTCGTTCAAGAGAATGAAATTCTTTTGGAGGAAGAGGCAGTTTAAATCCAAAACGCGTGTATAAAGGAATTGTATGCAGGGTCTAAAAAAAAATATGTTCCATATACGGATTTACTCAGAATTCGGAGTAGAATATTTCGTGTGTCTGTGTTATCAACTTTTGAATTTTTGGTTTATTTTTCCATATATCTCAGAAACCATTAAAACTAGAATGCTGAAAGTTGGTACAAACATAGAAAAATACAAAATATCAAATTGATTTTTTTCAAAAAAATTCCAGGGTTTCTCAAATATTTTTTATTCAAAATTTTTTTTTGTGATCAATATATGAGTTTAACTGCCTATATTTCCATTTTTTTTTAAAAATATTGAAAAAAGCCGAAACACCCCAACTAGATAATTTAATTTTCTATAAAAAATATTCCCATTGTATTAGCACATCTCAATTGTTTTTTAACTTTTTTTATGAAAATTGAATTTAGTGACGACATCGCTTCATACAATTTGTATGGCAGTCGCCTATACACAATATTTTTTTTTTTTTTTTTTTTTTTTTTTTTTTTTTTTTTTTTTTTTTTTTTTTTTTTTTTTTTTTTTTTTTTTTTTTAACATGTCTACGTAGGGGACGCCAGCTATTAGGATTTGGGTCCATTTTACTCTTCCGAAGAAGCGCACTACGTAGCGTTGGGAGGGGTTTGCAATCTAGAAAAGAGTTTATTAATTCGGATTTTAAAAAGACCCGGGTTGTACGAAGATGGAAACACAGAATTCGGAAGATCGTTCCACAGTCGGGCTGCTGTGTTAATAAAGGAGTTCGAGAAGCGACTTGTTCGTATATGTTGAAGGTCCACTGTGAATGGATGCTGCGATTGAGTGAAGCGAGTGACTCTGTTGCGAGTGGGTGGAGGAGCGACCAAAGATGCAAGTTCTTCTGAGCAATTCCCGTGGTAGTATCTATAGAATAAACTTAAAATACCGACTCTGCGTCTGTGTTCTAGTGATTGCAATCCATCGGTCAGTGATGGATCATCAATCAGACGTATAGCACGCCTTTGGACAGCGTCGAGGGTATTCAGTAGGTATTGGGGGGCGCCACTCCAGAGGTGACTGCCATATTCAATAATTGGGCGAAAAGTATAAGAAGACTTAATAGTTTGATAGGTACTTAAATCTCCAAACATACATACATACATACCATCATGCTTTTTTCATATTCTGGGTAGAAAAAAGGACTGACCTCCATACTGTCCTATCTTGACATAGTTACATACCTACATGTGCTGTATAGAAAATAAAATATTCAATAATTTGGATTTATGGGTTTATAGTTTGGTACTTATTCTTCAACTATACCTACATACTATCGCTATCGACATTTGAATCTCATGTGTTACATGCAACTAGTGTATAGAAATGTTGCTTCTATGATTATAGGTATATGTTTTCATCATAATTTTATGTGACTATGGAGTTCTATCATTTCGTGACAGATTCAAACATTGAAAAAAATATATAGTTTTGTGTATCTTATGTTATGATTGTTTGGTAATTTCAACAGAGTTTATTGCTTTTATACATAAAACGAACAACCCATGCACAAAAAGTATGGAAGTATTTGTTGATTTTGCTATCATAGATAACAGTTTTATTTAAAATTAATACGATTAATTGTTGGTGCAATACAGACAAAATTTCCGTTTCACGACAGACAATATTATTATTATAATTCATTTATCTGAACAGGGATACGTGATTAACTGAGTATAATTGACAAATATTTTTCGGTACATGGCTTGTACCTACATACCTATATTCATTTTATAACCAAATTATCAATTTCATATACAAAGCAGCTTCGATGGTATTTTCCATCAATAACTAATTGAAAGTCTATCAAAATATTAACCCACATTTATTGAATTTATTATGTCACAAGTTTCAATAGCCAGGCTTTTATTTTAGCAGTAAGCTTGTTTCATTTTTACTCTCCACACTATGGAATAGTGGAGAGTCATGATTTCACAATTTTTTTATTAGTGTTTATTGAATCTGTATTGAAAAATACCTGTATAAAAATATTTGTGATAATTTGACATACCATCAAGAATAAATGTGGTTGTATGTCAAATTATCACATTTGTGATAATTTGACATACCACCATGCATGGTATCATCTTATTAAAAATAAGTAAATAATCATTGCACAAGAAGTAGGATTTGAATAAAAATGAACGAAATAATGAAACTCTTGAGATAATATTTAATATTTAATATTTAATATAACACAAAGAATAGGTTTATATAGGCTAATAAATAGATAAGTTTTTGTTTTGCGCAACCATCTTATATCTTGTATGTTATATTATTTTAAGTATAGATTTTGTCTTGAGAACATGTCGAAAAGTCTAGAAAATAGACTTGGTGAGAATCACAACCGATGATTTTGTAATTATTCTATTATTCGTGTTATTTATATTTTCAATAAATGGTCATCATGGTTCGTTGCAAAATTAATTCATATTATGCGCTGCACTTTATATTTTGAAATTATTTTTGAATTCAGTCGAGATTGGAATTGCGTTTTTAATTATCAGTTTAACAACAGACCTCGTCAAGGGGATACCACTTATTAACTATATCATTATTTCATGGAATCATTTTCATTTTATTAACAACCTGCTATTCTGTTGTTATGAATCCTCACGCTCTGAGCGTACCTAATGTACCTATATACAGACTATAGAAGCAAAGTAGGTACCTATTTAACTAGAATGGCGGAGTCATCCACTAGCCTTGTTCATTTAGGAACTCACAGCTGGGTGGGTAATAGGAGGTAGGTAAGGTACATCCTTAACCCCAACAACACAAGGGAAAATGTGAATGGAGGGTCTATTTGGGGTGGCGAGTGCATTGTGATATCTGCTGCTTCTACGACACCTTTTATATTACCGCCATATAGACCGGGCTCTTTGAGGACTGCGAGATATATTATTTGTCGTCAAAGCCTACGACTGAGGCGGTGTGGAAATGCGAAATATTACTCTCGAATGTTAATGCCCCCAACATATCATTATAATCGAAATAATATTTTCAGGGCGTCAATTGTCGTTCGCGGAAAATCGTAAAATATTAAAAGACACCTTCCTTAAGAATGAGCATTTCACGTAGGTGGAGCTATTATTATATTCTAAAATGTTTTTAGATACTACTGGGAATGTATAAATTTACAGACCTCTGTACAATTGTACAGATCAGCAGATATTCTATTAAAAAAGCATGGAATATTTGTAATTTCTCTAGCAGCCTTATTGCGAATGATGATAAAATGTGTGATAGAATAGATGTACGTGCTGAATTCGCGTGGAACAAACAAAGACATTATAGATGTAGACATATTGTAAAATAGCTTTAATTCCCACAACATATTTAAGATATATTGTGTATCTTTGTTGAACATTTTTTTATCGAATCGTTCAATTCATACATATACATTATACATATATATTTTTCATTGTTTGTGCACAAAAAGGTGGGTTAAAGGTGGGGATCTTAAGGTGGGTTTAAATATTATGCATTGATAATACTCAAGTCTCAATTCAAAATCAAAATAAAAAAATATTTTATTTAAGAATTTTAACTATTTATAACAAGTATGGCAGCCGTTTTGCGGGGTAGTTCTTCTGTGATTGAAGTAGTTCTTCTTTTTCCTCCAGGGGGCTGAGTGTCACGCGGTGATCTCTAATCGTAATATTGTAATCGAAAATTAACCGTTCTATTATTTCCTGACGTGAGGAATCGACTTAAATCTTCCTGGATTGTCCCTGACTTTTGGACCTCCCAATTTTTCACAGGACGCGGAAATTTTAAAAGTTATCTTCACCGATTTAAAATTGCCTCCTCTGCCTCATGTAAGTTCTGTCAATACCCGGACCAAACTTTGGAAAATATGCCGTGGGATTTTTGCCACCCAATTGCGTCCTCTTATAGATCGGAGCTCATCGTTGTTGTCCGTGGACCTCTTCAAGGTCCCATTGGGCATGCGGATTTTGTGATCTCGAAGAACAATTTTAAAACCTTCAAGAAGTTCTATAATAGTAATGGTGCCTTACTATTGGTTGATTTCCATTAAGTTTATTTTTTGAAGAGTTCTTAGTCACACCTTTAATGCTTTAGATATAAAAAGACCTGATATCGATGGCAGTCCACAAGTGTGAATCTTCTATTCACATTCGTCGATTGTTCTTTTCATACTATTGTGCCAAGATTGTTAATCCAGAAGGCTCCATGAGTTACTTTTCGTGCTATGCATTTTTTCATCGTTCAGTTAGTATTCTGTGAAGGAGTCGTTTATAGTTCCCATATGCAGAGCGGGTGGTGGTTCCGAATAGCGAAAACAACAAGTAGAAAATGAAAGAAAAACTTTGAAAGCTTGTTCAAGACTTATACGACAAGAATTACAATAGTATATTTTGAAAGATTGTAAATCTTTAACAATATAAATTTCTTAAAGATTCTGATATATGGAGAAAGTCATATATAAAATACATAAGTTCTTATCTTCTAATAAAAAAAACATCTCTTATCATTATTGGTCACGGAGAAAGTTTCAATCGTATCGGTTTCTATTTAAATGTGAGAGTATTTTTATCAATACGATGTTTCGATCCGATGATTTCATTATTTGTGACGTATCGAGTCATGAGAAAGTAAAGCGACGTCGTTGATAAAAGTGATGAGAAATTCTATGAATAGAAAAATCAAATACAAAAAATAACAATAGTTCTCTGATATCGAATCCCTGGAACACATCGCAACGTCATGCTCCCTATACATTAGATACTGGCGATGTCTTTTAGTGTTCGATTCCCAGGAGGTGAGGGAAAATGGGAAAACGGATAGTCTTTAGCAGGCATTTCATAGGAACAATTTTCATAGCCTGCTGGGGAATAAATCACTAAAGGTATATTTAAAATAAAACTCTTTTGGAAAATCATTAAAAAAATATTCAAAGGTTTTGACAACAAATTAGCATTAGAAATTATATTTTTATAAACGTAGTCGACAGGTTTAAAGAACTCAGTATGAGGCTGTATACTCCAACGAAAAATAAAGTAAAAAAGTAGATGCAATAGTAAATTCCAATGAAGCAACAATAGCAGAGTTTTATAGAAACACCTCAGTATCAAAAATTTCAGCACAGTTTTCATATGAATTTTTTTGGGAACTTATTTTATCTCCAATGAAAGAACTGATTGTGATGGCAGATTCATTATTAAAGATTTATTTAAAATTTGCACAAGATAAATGATAATCCGTTTTTATTCTGTCCATAGGCTCCGTAAATGAACAAAAAATAGAAGTATTGGGAAACTCTCTAAATATAATCTCTAAGATGGTCGAATGATGTCTGTTTGCCTGAAAGAACCTGAATGTACAGGGAATACGACACATGAGTGGAAGGAAATGGAATAGGCATATACCAAAAAAACATGGCTTTGGAAGATGAGAAAATATGGCCTTCAACGAATAAAAATGTAAAAATATGTATTTTTTCCATCAAATCTTCCACAAGCAATAATGTTGTATGTGTAAGAAAGTGATATTTTACCTATGAGCCCCAGCCCGGCCCATTGTAACTAAGGAAACTTTTTCGATATATTTAACGTCATATTTCCCCCCGAGCTCGCTTTTTGCTTGACTTATGTTTCTCATACCTGAAGGAAGACTGTTTTTGTTGCTTTTGATCATTTTATGGAAGAAATGACAAACGCTTGGGACGAATAAACAAGATTACCTGAACCTTTTTGGCCCACACGTTTTTCAGACTTTTGCCTTGTGTTTTTCCTAATATCGTGCAGTGAAAGGTATTACCTATATAAAAGTATGTATTTTTTTGTTTCAAGGGCGGAAGGTGAGACTTTTCAAAAGTGTGATCAAGGTTGAATAAATACATTTGAGTTTATTCTATTTTCAAATTCTGCAGTAATTTTTGATACAAAATACACACTGATTAATAAAAATAAATACATTTTAGTGTATTATATTTTAAAATTGACACAAAATACATACTGATTATTAAAAATAAATAGATTTGAGTGTATTCTATTTTCAAATTGACACAAAATACATACTGATTATTAAAAATAAATACATTTGAGTGTATTCTATTTTCAAATTGACACAAAATACATACTGATTATTAAAAATAAATCCATTTGAGTGTATTCTATTTTCAAATTGTGCAGTACATTTTGACACAAAATACTGATTATTAAAAAATGTTTGATATTCCCTCGCAATGATAAAGAGTAGTTAAAAAATGAGAAAACACAAAATTATCCATCTTACTGCAATTTAATATTGGGCTGAAGATTTTTCGTTAGAGTGTGCATGCATATAAACGAAAAATAGTATATTGTTGATTCTTTCGTAGGATCTAGATTATCATTGACAGTCGATTAATTTAGAATCAATTGGGGGCTTTATTCTATAATTGAATTTGATATCATTGGTTTCTATATAATTTCAAGACATCAATATTTTTTTAAATAAAACAAGTATTAGATATATTTTTTTTACCATGTAGCACGACCTATAAACGTATGTATTATAAATACTGGGTAACTAATATTGATGTTTTCCAAGAATATATTTTTTTTATTTTGATTTTTATTTATTTATTTACTTATGATAAATATGAACACATATATACTCAACAACGAATTTATTTGACTTCCGACGACCGTTTCGGCTTACAAGGCCATAATCAAGTGATTGATTATGGCCGTGTAAGTTGATTATGACCTTGTAAGCCGAAACCGATTGATTACAGCCAGTTGATTATGGCCTTGTAAGCCGAGTTGATTATGGCCTTGTTAGCCGAAACGGTCGTCGGAAGTCAAATAAATTCGTTGTGGAATAAATATGTGTTCATATTTATCAAAATTATTATGGATTTCAACAGTTTGGAAGCTGTGTCTACCGACAGATTGAAAACTACTGTTATTTATTTACACAATATACGGCATTTAAGCCACTTATGTGCTACAATACTGAAAAATAATTACAAACAGATAGATACAAAAAAATAGATTCCGTACAAACAGTATGAAAAAGTACACACAAAAAAGATATCAATGGAATAAAATAATTAAAAACGATAAGAAGGTAAAAACAAATGTAGCAATAAATCAACAGTAAAGTTCGCAGCTATCGATATAGGAAAGTCTCATTTTTTTATAAACCGGCAAGCTATCCCCGAAAATATCTGCAACGACACACAATTCATTTCCAAACCTATGCAATCTAGGTATTAGAGAGTTTAATAAGTAATTCGTATTTATTGTTTACTTACAATAACATAAAAATATTATACTTGAAACATGATATAATTCACTTGAAATAATATATGGAATAGCAGTGATTGACAAACTTTAAAAATTAATTTGCAATGTAAATAAATATATAATATACTCTTAGATTATAATATATGATACAGATACCTAGTCAGCGCAATGAATGTATGCCAACTAAAACTACGCTGAAACAGACGAATTTCTAGTACACGTACACCTATCGATACGCACACCTACATAATACGTAGACCAACCGATCTACCACCTCATACACACATGTAAAAAAACTTGGCATACATTTGAATTCGAAATTTGTACTACACGCGGCTTTTGTACATTATAATTCTATGAAAATACCATTTTAAAAAAATGAGAATTTTCCATGTGTATTTTTCATGTCTCCCTGGCAAATCATTTATTTTAATAAATATTGAATAACATATTGATTGATATATGTATAAAAGTTAGTAGATACATATTTTGATAAGAATGTATATTTGTAAGTATATACATTCAATACAAAGAACCTGTTGGTAACTATTTTATGAATTGCGAAGATCCCCACAACCCTTATCTCGGTTTCCTTTGCTCGAATCAATACTCATGTGGAGAATGTTTACTTATCTGAAAACGTGTTGAGTAAACAAAGCAAACACACCAAGTTGTTTTCACAAAAAGTATTGTGTTTTAACCTAGAATATTTTACTTCACAATTTCTAGTGTGGTCTGAAGCACTCTCGACAAACACCCTTGTGTACCTATCTATATTGTACTTTTGTATCCAAACACAATTGTTTATTTGTAATATTATACTTAAAATGTACGGTGCGATATTTTAATGTTACTACAACAGGTATGTTACATAAAATTTTAGCGAAAATTCAATGATTTGTTGTATATTTTTAGCTTTTGTTTATAAGACTCCGTTAAAATGATGAATTCTATTAGGTTGAGGTCTAAAATAAGTGAATTATGATGTAACTAGCCATATATGATTATTTTTTTTTGTGATAAGACCATCACAATTCACTAATATTGAATCCCTAGGTGTATCTAATATATAAGACAATAAAGTGTAGTATATTAATGTTACGCCTGATTAGCAGAAATCATTATAGCTTATTGGATTAGGTATTTACGGAAACTTACTAATGAGGAGTTTGGTGTTCTCCATAATTAGATATGAATATTGAATAAAAAAAAATAAAAATAATATATTAGTAATACTAGTTAAAATATTAGTTGTACCTATATAAAGTTCTCACGTTATGAAAATAAATATATAAGAATTGTACTTCTTCTTTATATATATTACCATATTGTATTGACTTTCAACATTGTGTACAGCATTTGAGTACGCGTTATGCGGCAAGAACTAAATATACCACATAATAGTGAGAGACGATGCAATAGTTTAATGATATTTTTAATTGAGTGATTAATTTCAATGGACATGGAACTTCAAAACTTTTTCCGAAATCCTGTGCGAAGATTAATCAAAAATTATACAGATTTTTAGTGCTACGTGCATCGTATGCTTAACCAAGAACAATGATTAAAATACCTTAAATAATTCATTTAATTTGTTAAAACCTAAAATGAGATGTATAGTACGACCATTTACAAAGCAATCGCTTCTGGAGAAGAAGCGATTGTTTCGAAACTGGTCGTATTGAATAACTGTTTCGTGATTTCAACAAGGTTCAATACAAATATAAATATTTGATTTAAGTTGGTTTCATTTGATTATTTATTTTGTTTTATGTAAGGCACATCGTAAGAATATTATGTTGTGTAATATGTATTTTTATCCAGTATTTACATATTATAAGTAAAAAAATTAAAACAAAAAAAAAATACTGCAATGAAATGACGCAATAGAGAATGTTGTATATTTCATAGAATGAATAACCTAATGTACTTTTGTCCCTTATCATGTCGTGCCATGTAGTAATTTTGAGAACGCCCCTAAGAAATGTCATCCTTTTATTTTTGCAAGCAACGGTAAAAGGGAAAATTTATTTGCATTTCGGATAATTTTTCCCTTAAATGATATTACGCAATTGTCCACCCAGAAGTTAATATTATAACATATATGATGAAAAAATAAAATCAAATTGAATTGAAATTTTTGTAAAACATACACTGAAAAAATGCCAATTTGGCGTAATCTTAAAATATCATGATGTAATTATAAAATAGGTGCGGTCTCCTAAAATAATAAAATAATAGGTTAATATTACGCTATCATTGAAATGTGTAAGATGGAATCAAATTATTTGGGTAAATAACGAAGTATTATGATGCTCATCATCTTAAAAATTGATCACATTAAATAATAGTTTATTTTTTCAAATAATAACATTGCATTATAACATTTGACGGTGTATTGAGAAATACATAAGAAATGATTTAAAAAGGGAAAGAAGTTCATATTTTAAAATAATATGAAATTCTCTTATAAGAAAATCGGTGATTGTTTACTAATCAATAAGGATCATTATTAATTGTTTACTAATCAATAAGGATCATTATTAATTGTTTACTAATCAATAAGGATCATTATTAATTGTTTACTAATCAATAAGGATCATTATTAATTGTTTACTAATCAATAAGGATCATTATTAATTGTTTACTAATCAATAAGGATCATTATTAATTGTTTACTAATCAATAAGGATCATTATTAATTGTTATGAAAATTAACTCATATCCAGTGTTTTTTAACATCGAAATATTTTTAGAAATTAGGTGACAAGATTATGGGCGATTATTTCAAACTGTGAAGAAAATAAAGTATTTCGTACTTAATAAATTCGGGCAGTTTTTGAAGTTTGACGAAGCGTTTAACCGTTAAAGGGGCCTCTGGGATATGCTAACTGTGCTTGACTTTCCCCCCCCCCCCAAGTAATAGAGAGAATTGTCTGCAACTACTCTTCTTATGGAATTCAAAGTTTATTCAGGTGCTTAAGGAAAATGAAAAAAAGCGCAGGAGTAATGAAATCTCGACGAGATTCTGTTGTAGTTATATATAATAAGAAGTCTCTGACTAGAAGTGGAATAATTATATTATTTGACTTGTGCATCACTCAGTACGGATTCTCTTTTATTTTGAGGTAAAGAAAACCTTTCCTTAAAGTAAACTTGGTAAAAACTGTTGGTCTGAAGTTCCTTTAGTTCTTATGTTGTAACATGAATATAAGTATTTCCTAGAAAATATCTATTTTACCAGTGAATGTGGATATTTAAAACACATTTATGTATATTTCAAGAGCCACTGGTAAAACATGTATGTTTGGAAAAAGTTTATTTTATTTTATAACAAATATTCATAATCAGCTTTAAAATTATTTTACATGGGCGAGCATGTGTTTTAAAACGGTTGGCAATATATTTCAACTATTCAGATTTTACGAAAATGAAAACAATTTATGTAGACTATGGCAAACTGTTAAATAAATTTGCTTTCGGAAATTTATTTATTTAAGTCTGAATTAATTATGACTAATTTGATTGAAACGATCATTGTGCATGTATGTGTATGAGAAGGTATTATAAGAAATAATATGACGCAGAAATTATGTGTCAAAGGCCACGTCGCTTAATAAAACAGGAAGAGATTAAGGGGACATATAAGGCTAAACTTAGTGACTGAAAACAATATATATTTTTAAACAGCCCAATGCACTATGAAGTTACGCGTTAGTAAGGGTAAATATCGCGTGCGTTAAAAAAGGTTTATACGTGATTTAAATTATCGGAAACCCCAAATTTGTTGATTTTTTGCATTTTTAGAACAAACCTTAGTTGAAATGAAAAAACTTTATCGGTCATTCACTTTGATTTTATGCACTCTTTAAGCGTATAAAAGATTTATTTCTCTAATACATATGGTTATGGTGTAATTTTAAAAAAATGCATATAAAAAGGATCTTTTTAATCATTTATTTATGGGAATTTAGGCTGAATATTAAAATTATGTGACGAACATTGAAATGACTTTCGTTGTCGTTGAAATGACTAATACTATTTTTTCTAGAAACACACTGTTTAACATAATTGAGGGATTTGATTTGAAATTGAGGTGATTAGGTTTATATGGCCCCTTAAACCTAATTGATGATCTACGAATATATAAATGATATTAAAATAAAGATATATTCTAAAACATGGTATTTTTATATATTTACAGATAAGTAATTATATAAAAATAACGCTTGGCAAATGTTGATGGGTAAATATTACCACGTCTGACGTTTGAACAAATTAAACACAAACAACTGCAGTTGTAAATTAGTCAACTCTGGAATTGAATTTTATATGACCCCAGAATATAGCAAATGAGTGATGGTGAAGTGTGTAGCTTTGGAGAACTATGTATGTACCCACCTAGTTACATAAATTATTACACTCCTTCATCATGACCCAACTTGCTTCTGACTTTTAATGAAGTCTACATTTTTCATTTACCAACACTCTAATGACGTCCTTGTTCTATGAGAAATGGGCAATTTCAGATTTATAATACAATGATTTAATGAAATTATATATTTCGTAACAACGTGAATTGGATTTTTTTTATTATCATTTTAAACTACTGGATAAACGATTTGAATTCTTCATACATGAGTAGTGACAATCAAAATATTTCTTTTTTTTTCAAGACTTTGTGAACTATCGTTAATAATTAAGTAAGTACCCAATTTCTCGCAAAAAAATATAAGTATTAAAATATCAGTAAATTCTGACGACTTTTTACTGTTCCATCAAGTACAGATTTTTTTTTTAAATATTGGCACTAGTTTATTTGAATTAAAATAGATAATATTTACAACCTTTTTATTTTTAATCTATGACGCGAAAACTAACAAATGGTTTCAACATTTTTTGTAATAGTATGAGAAGGTCAAAACATGTTCTTACTTTAAATAAAACATTTTATGACAAATTTTTAATGTTTATAAAATTTATCGATTTACATACAAGAAGGTAGACTAGGTATGCGTTTAACTGCCTATATTTCTAAAGTTTATAAAAATATCGAAAAAAGTCGAAACACCTCGACTAGACAATTAAGTTTAACATTCTAGCAGTACATCTCAAACGTTTTTTAACAATTTTTATAAAAATTGAATTTAGTGACGACATTGCTTCATACAATTTGTATGACAGTGGCCTATACACAATATCTCACCAATAATTTGATACTTAATCTCCAAACAGACATTCATACCATCATGCTGTTTTCATATTCTGGGTAGGAAAAACAGACTGACCTCCATACTATCCTATCTTGACATACATTCCTGCATGTTTTATATAGAAAACAAAATATCTTAAAATATTTATTGATTTGTGTTTATAGTTTGGTACGTATTCTTCAATTATACATACTATCGACACCGACACTTGGATCTCATGTGTTACGTGCAACTAGTTTTACTATAAAAATACCTACTTTGTACATTGCATTTAAATTTGAAAACTAGGATCTTGTCGAAGAGTAAGTTTTGCAAGTATTCTCAGTTCATTGAAAGTTTGCTCGTTGCTTATGATTCCATTCAGATTCGGTGGCTTAATCAAATCAAGTCGCCAATTTTGAAAGACTTGAAATCGTCCCTGTTTAATTAAGATTCATAATATTCAACCCGAGCATTCATGGCCTTCTTCAACCAAGAAATTTACCTGCAACTATTTTCTCCCTCTTTGTACATAGTACCTACCTATATTATACTGTAGGTACTGTAATGCTTTCACCACCATGCAACTTTATGCAAATATCAAATCACCTTTCCTATTAAAGGTTCTGTAAGGTTCATTGAAACAAACAGTGCACTTATTTATAAAAAGTTATTTTTATGAATTATAAATATTATTTTATAATCAAAACAAATACACTGTTTAATTTTCAATATTTATTGTTTATAACAGTAAGAAAGTTTCGCCAAGAAATCTTTTAAACTATCCGTCGATAAATACTCGTACTGATTATATAAGATTATAAAAAAGACAAACTAACACGAATAATTAAAACGCTCTTTACAAAAAACATGAATCATTTGGTAAATAACGCACTTTGTTACTAAACATTCTTTTCAATATATAAATACAAATTGAATCTATTTTTATTACCTATGCTTCCCACACATAGGCTTCGCTTTAATGGGATACTAAAATATTTCATATTTTGACACATTATATGTCGTTATATAACTATTTTTGTTAGGATGAAAATGTGTGGTTGGTTGGAATATATTGACATATGGCAATAAGCCCACCATTGTGCACATGTATACAAAATGTTTTAAATAAATAAATAAAAATAAAAAAAAACAATAAATAAAACAAAATATTAGTGTCCGACCGAAACTTCGGCTTCGGCTTCGGCCACCTTCGGCCAAAAAAAAACACCTTCGGCTTCGGCCAAAAATAACCCGAATTTTCGGCCGAAGACGAAGCTTTTTGTCAGCCGCTAAAAACAGTTAAAACTTGTAACATGACATGTGTAGCGGGTGTATAGATTCGGCCGGGCCGGTGTCGCGTGCCGACTGTCGACAGAAACAAAACACCTAACCGACTAAGTCACGAAAGCAGATTATTTATTATTTTAATCGATTTTTTTAGTAAAATCAAACCTTCGGCTTCGGCTTTGGCCGAAGGTTACGGCTAAGGCCGAACAATCGGCTTCGGCTTCGGCCAAAATCTGACCTTCGGTCGGACACTACAAAATATAAACAATACAAATAGGTTAACAATTCAAAAACGAAATAATATTTCTGGCGCAGTTCAGGTCACCTCATTTATTTATTTACTGTTGCTTTCATTGTTTACAAATAAACTAATTTCTCAATAGATGGCGTTGCAGAGAGGGCTTTTCCGTTGCTTCATAGATGGCAGTAGTGTGGTTCCTTGTTTTCGGGTGAATTGTTGCAAACTGTTTAGATGTGTGGAGCATTCAAAGGTGGCATTGATAGGGGAGCTGAGTGGGAGGGCATAGTTGGTGAACGTTGCGCAGGCGCATGGGGTTATCGCGTGAACCAGCCGATGACGGGTAGTAAGCCCTGTGGGTGCTTCGAGTTCCTGGTTCTTCTACGGTATCCCAACTTCGTCTCTATTGAGATGTTAAATAAGGTTTGTCAATAAAAAAATAAAAAAAAAACAATAATATATCTCGCAATTATAAATGAGTCTTAATAACTATTTAATCTGACTACAGTGAAAAGTATTTTATTTATAGAAATTATGACTAGTCATGGGAAGAGTCTTCTTCTTCTTCTTCTTTAGCCGTCTCTCCACTGCTGGATGTAGGCCTCTTCAAAATCCTTCCATTTATTTCGGTCCATGGCTCGTCTCGGCCAGTTTCTACCCGCAACAGGGACAATATCGTAATATGGGAAGAGTACTTACTTACATTGTATTATTAAAATAAACATTTTAATAAGAATTTATATGTACTTGGTTTCAATATATTTAATAAATTATTATGAACGTGAACGATGAGACCCTTGAAAAGATCACTGCAAGTTTTCTAGGCGACCGGCGACAGAAAGAATTGCTAATTTCTTTGCTTAACTTATTAAGTATCGGCGTCACTCGATATTGACGTCAATACCCATGTTACCCGAGGGGGTTATGTAGCCTCGCCACACACATACGCCATTTAAGTGAAATATATTATTTCCTGGCGGAATTGGTGTACAAGTATATTTTTGAGAATTTCGTACAATGCATTGATCCCCGTTGCCCTATCATCTAATCGAATAGATATAGTAGACTCTGGAGACTATCGACAATCGTCCAGGGTGGCCGGGAGATGGGCGCTTTGAGATTACGTGATGCTGGAATCTCGACAAGTGGAAAGTAATAAAGGAAAAGGACCATCAGCTAACCAAGATCACACTCTGAGAAACGATTTTATCTGTTTTACAGAGTCACGTGCTGTTCCTTGAAAAATAATTTATATGTTTTTTTTTGAAGCAGCGATTATGTCCTTGATCAAGCAAGTATTATATTGACTTGTTTGATCAAGGACATAATCACAGAGAAACGATTTTATCTGTTTTACAGAGTCACGTGCTGTTCCTTTAAAAATAATTTATATGTTTTTTCGAAGCAGTGATTATGTCCTTGATCAAGCAAGAATTATATTGACTTGTTTGATCAAGGACATCATCACTGAGTAAAGATTTTATCTATTTTACAGAGTCACGTTCTGATCGTTTAAAAATAATTTATAATTATTAATTCAATATATAATGAATATTTAAAATTAGTTGATTAAATATATATATAGGTAAATTAATTAATTGTATAATTAATTTCCAATAATGAAAATTACTTTGACGTTTGCAGGTGTAGATCATTTTATAGAATAAGATTTAAGAATGTATATAAATGTTTTAACTAATGCCGATAATATTAAATTTTTATAGATAATAATTTACCTCGTCTACATATACATTTTTTTAAGATTTATAATAATAATACTTTTAATGTTTTAAATTTTTTAATACTGACGGTATTTAAGGTATATTTTATTTGTATAAAATACACCTTAAAAAAATAACATAAGGGCCTAGTCAACCTAAACGGTCGTCTGATACAAGGAAATGTAAAACCATAGTCGATTTTGTTCGATTTAAAAAATACTTAGGCTAGGTAGTTGCAATAAAAGTATCAGTAGTAATAGTATTGTTGAAATACTTTTATTTCATAAAATTCTTCATAATTGCGTCATTTGACGGCATTAGATTTCAAAGAAATAACCAAAAGTATTGAATAATTTAATGAAATCAAAGTATTTCAACTATATCTTTGTTCGAGAAACACAGCCCTTGTAAAAATACTTTACTTGAAATAATATTCAGTTTAAAACTTAGGATTTAATGTATGTGAGATTGGGTGTCTAATTTATGAATCATTTTCAACTGGGTTTCTTTTAATATTTTCATTGAAGTGTTAAAATATGTTACGTAGAATGGAATATGTACGAAAAAAACAACTTTTTTTTAATAAATTGGGACGTTCATTTAAGAAAAGACGTAAATTTGAATGACTTGTATGGTTGGAGTACCTTTCACGACTCGCTTTACCTTATTTAAACATCGAGTTTACGGTGAAGTCTGAAAATTAAAGATATGTATATACATATATACATATCTGTAGGCGTGTACATATACCTACATTACTCGTCTAAATATACACTGTGAATACTTCACCGTAAAAGCAAATCTATGTTTTGATATGAGGAAATAGATGAATATACGGTGTGTTAATTTTTTGTATAGGTACTTCATTTCACTAAGAGATAATTTTATGAAAAACATGAAAAATTAAATATTTGTTTTGTTTAAACATCGATAATTATTGCCATTACTAGTTATAATTTACCATGTTCGTACCACGAATGAACTTTTTGGTGGTAGAGTGGTTAGCGCACTCGGTTAGTAATACAGTGGTCAAGTTCGAATCCTGCCACGACCGATTTTGTTCACCTGTAGCACTAGCATTTATGCTTAATTTAGGGAACGTATTAGGATGTACATATATATACCTGTTTCTAGGACGTATTCATTATTTAAAAAAAATGTATACAAGTATTCCGTATTAAGCATAAATGCTTGTGCTATAGGTGAACGAATTCGGTCGTGGCAGGATTCGAACTAAACGCTAACCGCTCTTCCACCACCCATCTGCTTCTGCGCTTTCACCTCAATACGATCAAGAAAATGCGATCGTTTTGAAATCGGTCAAAAATGTTAAAAAATGGAAAAATAAAATTATGAAATTGTTAACAATTGTTATTTTTTTATTATTATAAAATTATTTAGTCATTTGTACGAAGATTTAATAAGTTATCCGAAAGAAATATATTAAATTGATGAGTATGAAAATTGTTATTTCTACCTAAAATCCTGTTTAAACTCTGTTTCTCTTTGAGAAAATGATATTTTCTCAGAAGCGTGTGCTCTCGAGTGTTTTGCTAACCTCAAGTGTTGAAGAAGAACGTCTCATAGTTGAGCTTGGTGTAGAGTTTCCCCTCCATTTAAGGCGTCTTCCAAAAATTGACGAATAATGTGTTTATATTTTGTTAGCAAATACTCTGCGTGTGTCACAATACAATTCGAAACATGTTTTATTTATTTATACAGAAACACCACCCTTAAATAATTATGTCACACTTAAACAGAATGTTTGTGCTCTGTAAGTGGTTGCGAGAAATATTGAAAAACAAAATTTCGAAATGTTTATTTAGTTTGACAGTAACAATTATATTTAAAAATTACAGATAACATTTGTATTTGATATAAGAAATCAAGACAATGTGACAGTTTGTTCCAATATACACATACTCCGAATACAAGGTATTCAAAATAAGTTTTTAAAATGTATAAACTATCGTACGAGGAATATATTTCCTAATTACTAGTTGCATGTAATACATTAGATCCAACTGTCGATAGCGATAGTATGTAGGTATAGTTGAAGAATAAGTACCAAACAATACAAATTATTTAATATTTGAAGTTATTTGGTTTTCTATACAACTTATGTACCTAGGTAGTCAAGATAAGATAGTATGGAGGTCACTCTTCTTTTCCTACCCAGAAAAGAAAACAGCATGATGGTTTATATTGTATGTTTGGAGATGAAGTATCAAACTATTAAGTTTTCTTTGATATTGTGTATAGGTGACTGCCATACAAATTGTATGAAGCGATGTCGTCACTAAATTCAATTTTTATAAAAATTGTTAAAAAAAATTCCAGATGTACTACTACAATGTCAATATTTTTTATAGAAAAATAAATTATCTAGTTGAGGTGTTTCGGCTTTTTTCGATATTTAAATAAAAATTGGAAATATAGGCAATTAATCTCATAAATTTATCATAAAAAAAATATTTTTCTTAATAAAAAATGTTTGAGAAACCCTGAAATATGGGGGTCCGGACACACACACACACACACACACACACACACACACACACACACACACACACACACACGCACACACACAAAACTCACATAAAATGTTCTACTCCGAATTCTGAGTAAATTCATGTATGGGAACATATATGCTGCGAGGCCTCTAGTTGGTGTTATTAGCATGCAAAAAGTCCACTACGCCATACAAAAAGTTCCTTTGTACACGCATCTTGGCTTAATAATGTCGATTCATTCAGAGAATTGAATTCTCATGAACGAATCGACAGTTGGATGACTCTGCAGCAATTTATTATAAT
Source organism: Molanna angustata (assembly GCA_963576475.1). Lineage (NCBI taxonomy): Eukaryota > Metazoa > Arthropoda > Insecta > Trichoptera > Molannidae > Molanna > Molanna angustata. Next base: position 19,602,641 of record OY754971.1, on the reverse strand, counting down.
GGATGCTAAGTGAAGTAACATTTTTATACAAAATAATACATAGTTTAATAGACTTCCCTGACCTCCTTGAGCTTATTTGCTTCAGAGTTCAACCCTTCAATATTAGACAAAATGACACATTTTCAATTATACCTTTTCGAGCTAATATTGGTAAGAACGAGTTGATTCGCAGAATTTGTAGAAATTATAATACTTTTTTCAATCATTTAGATATATTTCATTTGAAATTTCACTTTTTTAAACATTAATGTAAGGATGCTCTTATTTATTCACGTGAGCATTTTTGATGTCAAAAAAAAACCTCCCCACTCCCTTTCTCCCTACTTCATCCTTTCCTCAAACTCCTAGTATATATGTGTGTATGTATATGATATTTTTTATTTTTTTTTATTTCTATTAAGTGATTGTGTTTATATGCTTATATGTATTTTTAATGTATTACTTTAAGTGAAAACCTGTCATTAGTTTCATTGTTTAATATTTTCTTATGTTTATTTCTATTTTATGTAAAAATAAAAATAAACTGTTGGTTTTCTCATTAAGAAATAAATAAATAAATAGATAAAATATTGTTTTTATGCTTTGTCAAAAATATTTATCACTGACCTGGTTCGCTTATACCTACAGCACCCAATGACGTACCACCACCACAATAACTTATTTTCTCATTTCTTATGACTTGCTGTTTGTTTACTGTATGTGTGAGTGAGTGTGTGTGTGTGTGTGTGTGTGTGTGTGTGTGTGTGTGTGTGTGTGTGTGTGTGTGTGTGTGTGTGTGTGTGTGTGTGTATTTTATATAGTTCAGTATATTACGTGTGTATGGAGAGTGCCTGTGCATGTATTTTAGGAAGTGTGTGATCAATTGTGCTGAATTCACTTTAAAATAATGTTGTTTAACTTACAAAACCAAAGAATGCACCCAATAAAACACAGGGATTATCCCTAGCATATTGGAGAGCAAAAGCTCTAATTGACAACAAAGCGCAAGAGAGTGTAATGGTCTGGATGTGTATGTGTACCCTTCCATTGTCTCTGTCTTAAATAAATATGTATAATATTTTTTATATATATGTACCTTTAATATTGTTGTCAAACCTCTATATGTAAAATGTCATGTTTATTATATATAAAAATAAATAATATAAACCATCTGGATGAGTCGTCTATCTGGAGGATATCAATGGACAGTAGAACCTCATCATCTCTGGAGGCATAGCTTCTGCATTTAAATATTTTATTAACTTGGTCATTTTTGTTATTTATCAATATCTTAAAATGTTTTAGAAACAATTGCCGAATGTACATAATTGTAAATTTATTGCAAACATAATTCTAGATTTAGTTCTGTGGTTTTATTTAGATTTTTTAGTTTATAGTTAAGGGAAATTACGAACATATTGTTTATTGTTTAACGATTCGGTAAAAGCTTGACTCATAGTGTTATCTTTATAAAATTCCATACGAAAACGTAAATTAACAAGCTCCGAAGTTTTCCAGTGTAAACACGATGCTAAAATTATTATTTTCCATAATTTTACGGCCTTTTCCTACACGGAGTAAAATTAATTTTAGTTGAAGGAAGAGTTTACAAATTAATTCATCCCTCTTTTAATCCATGGTTAACTTTTTTGAATATTAAATTATATTTTGATAGCTGATGTGAGAGTACCTGCCGTATCCAAATGTTTTATTATTATGTAGGTATATCTAACAATAATATAACTCTATAATGATGTACGTCAATAATCTAGTACCTACTTTCACTGGGATATTTATTAAGAGCTTAAGGGTGCTTTGTATGCAGATACTATACAGAGTTCAACAAAGTTCTCATTTGAAAATTTCTAATACGATTATAATTTACGGACAGCAATTTGTTAAATATTATAAATGTACGTATGGAGAGTAAGCAACAATAATTAATGAAACACATGTACGAAGTGAATGATTCTTCTGTTTCCTAAGCTTGTTTCCGTCCACTTCTGGACGAAGGCTTTCTCTATCAATAAACGAGTGGGTTGTGCCCAACACTAAACTCTCTACTACGTTGTTGCGTATAGAGAGAAGGGAAAATATTGCACCTACCTTGGCAGCCTTCTTCCTTCGTCTTGTGTAGTGTCTTCACGGAGGGCACTACACCAACCTCTATGACACAACACTGATTTACACTTTAAAACTTCCTCTGAACACGGTTCAGGAATTCAAAATAGCGCACGGCGCGTGGTTTCGATGATTGATGCGAAAAGGTAGAAAATATGTATATTTTCTCTTGAGTCGACTATATAACTTTCTGTCACAGTGCAATGCGTTCACACACGACGAGAGAGTATTGACGATTGTTTTTGTTCCTATGTAGGTAACAATATTTCAGGGATCGGAAAAGGTTGGAAGTGTTGCCACATTTACCGAACATACGTAGTAAGCGTACATTTTTTTTCTTGAAAGGTGGACAATCTCAATATACATTTTTGTGAAGTACATTTCTATTAGATTATAAAAGAAATATAAGATTCCCAGTGGACAACAGTTTTCACAGTAACTCACAGTATGCACTTTCTACGTGATACCTGTTAAGAAACTGATATAAACAAAATGTGATGAGGCGATGGATATGTGTCAGATAGAAGAATGCGGTGTCCGTTTCTCACTATAACGTTTCTCACTTCAAGATATAAGTGAAGTGTAAAAAAATACACTTGTCTATAGACACACCATCAATATGAAGTTAATCACTCAATTTTCTCATATATAAGGAACTCCTGTTGTAAAGATATTTCATATTGATATAATATTCTTTAAATTTTGGCAATTCTTGAATGCTTTTTTGAAAAGTATTTTTATATTGCATCAAAAATTTAAGCAATATAAAAAACAACGACTTTCCAGACCGTGAGAGCATTTTGTAAATTATGACAGATTAAATCATAGAGAAAAAAAAATGGTGGTTTGGACATATAGAAAGAATGAACGATGAACGACTGACCAAAAAAATATATATGGGTGCAAGAGATGGAGTGAATAGCAGAGGTCGCCCCTAAAAGGGATGGCATGACCATGTGAATGATATTTTGAATGAAGGAAACATAAAAAGTTTGAACAATCGACGAGCATGTATGAGACGATGCATGGATGTAAAGGAAGCCAGAAATGTGTGCAAAAATAGAGAAGTATGGCGCTCGATTCTCTCTGCTTACCCCGTAAGGGACATGGCGTGATGGTATGTATGTATGTAAATCATAGAGAAGAAATTAATGAAAAATAATCAAATTCTAATTTTATGGACTTTAAATATACGATAGCAATATGATGTGAATAGTACTTTTATAGTTTGGGCTGTAGAGAGGACTCAAAAAAAGCTTAAATGATGAAATCATAGAGAAAACGTATCAACTCAAGGTCTATGCATTTTACACACATGGTATAAATATGAAGTCGATCGGACTTATTGTTTGGGCCGTGGAGAAGATAAAAAATAGATACGGCGTACGCCATACATACAAATACATCCATGATTACTACGAAACTCTCTACATGACCCATTGAGAAATTGATGTAAAAAAATGTAGTTTTTTTTTACTTTTTTCTGTTAACTTTTTTCATTCCGTCATAACCACTCGTTCTCATTGTTTTCCTGAAAGAAGACATGACATCTTACATGGATTCTTCAGTCAAGGCAGCAAACTCAAGGAACTGGAGGTTTACATCGAAGGTTTTGTATATATTACTTAATAACAATTCAAACTCATCAAACAAATTGTAGGTACCTATATTTTTACGTTGTATTTGTCAAAAAAAATAGGTAGAATGATTTGAATGTATTAGTTGAGTCATCTTTATAGTATTTTTGTTCCTGGTGACAGTCACTTATAATAGGCATGATGACTAATTTTGAAAAACTATCTCACGATGTTTTTACGCATTCACTGTTTTCAAATATATATACATTTCTACATAAAATAAAGGTTTAGTAGCAAAAATCGCCATTTTAAAATCAAATTTGACATTTACGCCAAAAAAAGCTTGTAGTATCATGGCGGCTGCCAACCCTGACGGTGACGTCATGGTATCATAAACTGCATATCACTACTATATGTAATATATGTGTTCTAAGACGATTTGTGTATTTATAATCAATTCAAAAGTGCATAAGTGTTGTGCGGTCCCTAAATGTACAAACACGACGAAAAAAACACCTACTGAGGTATTTGTTTTCGTCCCACGCGAAAAAAAAGAGAAATAAGTGATTAAATTTCGCACGGCGAGACACAAGTGAATTTTATTAAGTACGCGTTTACAATGAAGTACAGTATTTGTTCCCCCACTTTTAGCTCTCAATAATATAATATTTACCATTATTTAGGCAATAAGCATATAAAGAACTTCATTAATGTCCAAACGTCAAAATAGGCCATCATAAGTTTCCCGCGTATGTTTTTAGCTTATGAACACATAATGTAGAGAGAAGAAGGAGCATATTTTATCGATTTTCGAGATGTAAGTTGTATTTAAATTACAGATAAATAAAGTACTTATATGTACTTATTATTAAGTTTTTACGTTTCGAAATTCTGATGAACAAAAGTCTTTGTTCGACGCAAAGAAATATCCGACCATCAAAAGTTCCATTCTAGTTAAGAGTAGTTAAGACAGGCAGAAAAATAACTACTATGGCTGCTATTGCTAAAAATAACGATAGCAGATAAATATAGCTTGTTATGAACACAATACAAATAACGAGCGCTATGTAATAATTCGTATGCTGCTAAAATTGTAACGATGTTTTAAAACGCATGCTTCGCGTAATCGCCGTCGTTTCGCAAATCGCTTCATTGCATGAAAAAAATATAGCTTGCTAGTTTAGTTTGGCAGTGACCAGCATCATAACATGTCGAACGTTCGTCAGCTCACCATCGCGTGACAAAATTGTAGAATACTAAAACTAAATTAGTTTACCATACGTTGCGAGCGTTCATTATTTATTTATTTATTCAATAAAAACTAAGTTACATACAAAATACAATTAACATAGGCCCGATATTACAGTCGGCCCTCAACTCATTGAGTTTGCCAAACTCAAGATTAATGTTAAGGGGAGATTGAATCCATTTCCGTATTACAGTGCAATATGACATGTCAGTTACTAAATCTTCAATTATAGACATATTTCACTTTTTCTGTGGTTATTATCTGTCAAATTTAAATAACCTCAAATAATACGAAATACAAAACGGGACGCTACGACTTTAAATACCATTGTTTTATTATCCAACATGGTAAATTTAATTTTTTTCACCAAAATAATGCTTTTAAATGCCCGTGTTCGTTTCAATACGGCTGTCAGTTTGTTTTGTTGTGTGGCGCCACCTTCGATACAACACTGAAACTACACACGTTGCCTAACGCCTCTAGTGATAGAAACTGAAACTACACGAGTTGCCTAGCAAATGACAGTTGACTCACAGTTAAGTACTTAATCTGCCAGAAACGTTGAGTTAAATATTTGTCGTTTTAGTGACGTATTTGAGGGAAGATTAGGTCTAAACGGACACTGTAATACGCTATATTTTTGTAAAACTTGAGTTTAGCTCTTAAACTGACACTGTAATACCGGCCCATAGTGTCCCCCGATAGGTAGGCGAGTATCTAGGTAAATTGAAACTATTTGCTTTGATGAATACTTGTTCCATTTATATTTAATTTGTTTTAGTTTTAAGTATCTAATTAAAATATTAATATATCGATAACACCAAAATAAACATAGTCCAGACCGACAATTAATGCGTATATTGTATTGAAGACTATCAGAAGAATTGACGCGACCATACTATGACGTCGTGCGCTCTGATTGTTTTTTCTCATAAAATGGCGGACTAACACATTTTGTATTTTTATATTTATAATATTATTATTATTCACTCCTATAAATTAAAAAAAAAAACATTTTTTAAATCTTTATAACCTATTTTATTTTTTAAAATCATAATTTCAATGATTTTTTTCTTACAGTCATCACACCTATTACATATTTTAATATATTAATCATAATATGTATATGAATCATAACAGTTATCCCATATGTATATTAGATTCATCATAATACATTGTGTATTTCCATTTCAACCTCATGTAACACTGTACAACTCCCACAAACAATATAATTACATCATTTTATTTTATAATCAAGCAATGAAAGCCACCAAGTTATTTATTTCTGAAACGTTAAATATTCTCCACCACGTTACAATACTCGGTGCGTGTTATAACAGATGCGTCAACGATTCAATAGAGCGGATAGCGATATTATTTGGTTTATTGTCCCAAATAAACCAAATAAATCAATAAATAAAAATAGCATGTTAAAAATAAGCAGCATATTCCATATAGCTTGTTATGAAAAAAATAGCCATTTCGAACAACACAACAGTTGACAGTAACAAACACAATTGACAGTGACAATATGGTGACGTCATGCGCTCTGATTGGTGTTTCACATAAAATGGCGGACAAACATATTTTGTATTTTTATTTTAATAATATTAATATTATTCGCTCTTTTAAAATGAAAATAAATATATTTTTTCAAATCTTTATAACATATTTTATCTAATAAAATCATAATTTCAATGATTTTTTCTTACTGTCATCACGCCTATTATGAACTCCGAGTAATTTGAGAAACGAATTTTCGTGATGTAACGTTGTATGAAGTGAATAGTATAAAAGTTAGTAATATTAAACATGGGTTCGAGTCGCAGTTATACATAAATTCCATCACTAACAGATTAAGCTCAAAAGCTCCGTAACTTTCTCGCATAAAGCTTTTGACAAACTTATGGCTCGAGGGTGCTTAGCGATAAAAAAGATTTTATATAACTTCAAGTATGAAATATGAATGCAAAACTTTTGAAATTTCACAAAGAGATTACTTTGTATGAAAATATATTTATTGGATTGATTTTTCATGCTGCCATTTGAAGATTCATAAATTATGTAAGATTTATTTATTTATTTATTTATTTAATATTGGTTCTCGGGCAACTAACAGGTACTATGTCAAATATTAATTTAACACGCACCCAATAACAAGTTACCACATTCTGGAGACTTACGATATTAATCGTCTCACAGATCCAGACTGTAAACACAATTAAAAATTGTCTATAATGACACCAAGGAATTTATTATTAAATCGTCATTCTTTAAAAAAATAAATGATTTATTCTTAGCTGTTCAGAAGCAGATTCAATTTATTTTGCAGTAACATAGACCAGTAATGAAAGATCGCAACAAATCAAAGGATGCCAAAGTTGCCATTCATAACGCAATCGTAGTACCAACATTGACGTATGCAAGTGAAACCTGGACATGGCTAAAGATTCACGAAAGCAAAATAAATGCAGTTGAAATGAGATATCAAAGATGAATTTGTAAAATAACGATGTATTTGACAGGGTACGAAACGAGTAGCAAGCAAAGAATGTAAGTTGAAGAAAGGTGTAATTAATAGAATTAATATGGGTCGATGGCAGAGTGGTTAGCGCGCTGGGCTAGTTATCCGGTGGTCGCGAGTTCGATTCTTGCCTCGACCGATTTTGTTCACCTATAGCATAAGCATTTATGCTTAATTTAGGGAATGTAGGAAGATGTATATGTACATGTTTTACGAGGACTTATTCATTTTTGATTAAAAAAAGTAAACATATTGAGATGGTTTGGCCAATCTGAAAGAATGAATGAGGATCGCCTGACGAATAAAATATACCAGACGGACAGGAATGGAATAAGAGGTCGAGATCGCACAAGATCGGTTTCATGACCATGTGAACGATATTCTGAAAGACGGATATGTAAAAAGCGTGATTAACAGATGAACATGCATAAGACGATGTATGAATGTTGACGAAGCGATGGGTGCGTGTCAAAATAAAAAAAATGTGGCGTTCAGTGCTCGCTGCCTACCCCATGAGGGACATGGCGTAATAGTTTGTATGTATGAATTTTGATATATTTTATTTTCGTGCAAACTAGTGTAAATACCAGTGTGACTTTGCTACCAATTTTCTTCGAGAAATATACCTTTACCGCCAATTAAATTCAAAAGAAAAAACTATATATTCCGTTAAAAGAAAAGTCGAAGAAAAAACACTATTCAAATAAACAAACAAAAGAACGAAACTAGAAACAAGAAAGGTAATTGAAGGACACGAAAGGATTTTTCTTAAATATTTCAACAAATTAAGGTTAAGTTACAATATTCAAGAAGGGCCAACTTCAATAGAGTTTAACAGAGATTGAGAATATCAAGTGTAGGTAGTACGTTCAGCATGTCTATGAGATGAGCCGTAATTTTACATAAAAACAACATTATTTCGTATTGATTTTTGTAATTTAATGATTATTTTTTACTTAATCAAATTCAATACTACTTTTATGCTTTGAAAATGTTCATAGAAATGTGTGATTTATATTAATCATTTATAAAAATATTTTATTATATTTAATCAATTGAGAGACCTTACGTTTGCTCTGAGATAACATTTGCACTTAGAAAGAAAACTTTTCATTTGCTCTCATACATTTCCATTTTACATATGCATACACAATACCTACACACCCTCACAAATTTACTTACACCTAATTCTTGATATATATAAAAAAATATGTAGCAAATTTCATTATATATTTATAACCTCTAAACAGGTTCATTTAGTAATAGTTTAAGTGTATTTTTAAATATGGAAACTGTTTGAATGTAGAAAAAAAATCAAATACACAAGTCAGATCAAAGTTTAGCTTGCTTGCAGTAAACATTTTTCGTTTCATATTAAGCTTTCGCCCGTGTTCTTAGTGGTAGGTTTACTCATCAAATTAACCCTTTAAGAAAACAAAGAGGGAGTTAGAGAGAGGCTCTTAAGAAACAAGCCTCGGAGCATTCTTTGAACGCGCACTAGATTTACGCTTTCAAGAAAACTCACGATAGAGTTTGTGTATAAGTACGATTTCCAAAGAATGTAAACAATAAAAAAACAATTTTTATCTTGATTTGATAGAAGATCACATCGTATATCTATGGACCGATATCTTTACAAATTTCGGTATCGGAAATTAACCTAAGTACAAAATTTCCATTCAACTCTGGAGCTTATATCTATATTATTGGACCCACATTATAGAGACGAAGTTGGAAAATATATTTTTAGGAGAACCGGAAAATAAGGCACTTGGCTTGCGATCTGTCATCGACTGGTTTACGTGTTTACTTTAAATGCTTGTGCAACATTCACCATTTATATAATTTTTTTCGTAAAAAATATTCGGTTTATGAAATACAATTTGCTATGTGAATATATTTTTTTTTAAATTAATATGTCCTTGTTCAACAAGTACATATACATCTTCCTACGTTCCCTAAAATAAGCAAATAAATGCTTGTGCTATAGGTGCACGAAATCGGTCGAGGCTGGATTCGAACTCGCGACCACTGGATTACTAGCCCAACGCGCTAACCACTCTGCCATCGACCCATCTCATTTAAGTGGTGTTTCAGGAGAATGTGAGGATGAAGGAGGCTGGCTGGTCCCGAATAAAAAAATATCAATTTAATGTATTTTACGAAGCAATCTATATTAGAGATCTTGGCACCAGGGTATACGTCAAGCATTTATGCGACGATTCATGGATCTAAAGAAATTCAGGAATGTGTGCAAAAATCGTGGAGTATGGCGCTCGGTTTCTCATTGCTTCCCCGTAAGGGACATGGCGTGATAGTATGTATGTACTCACCAGAGTATAAATAGAATTTTACCTCTGGAAAAAATAAACTCCAAAGAAATCTTCGGTTGTAGGTACCGACCGCCGTGGCACAGCTGGTTTGGCTTGTGTGCGGGCGTCTTGGATTCAATCCTCAGCAAAGAAGAAATTGATTTAAGGGGTAGGGTAAGGCAATGTAGGCAGGTCAAATGCAAACTTTGTTAACTATTGTATGAGAATGAACGTCCTTAAAGATTACAATCGTGTGCGTCCAAGTTAGTGTATTTGAATCGAGCGTTACATAAAATACTATGGTTTATTTGATTTTACAAAAAAGTGCGAACATTGTGTGAAAACGTATCGAGCCAATGTTTAGATTTATAAAATACCTATCATTTAAAAAAACATGAATGTTTCTAAGCATTATAAGTTTTGAGTTATGGATAAAAAATCTGAGAAAACAGGTATTTATAAAAAGAATATTACGAAAAAATTACACAAGATAAAATAATGTGTATCTGGCCAAATATAGACAAATAATAAGATAATAATATATATGTTTCTTGAAGACGTAGGTAAGGTGCAATGAGCATCCAAAAAGTACCGCATATAATTCTTCCCTGATCTGGAAACACTGGTTAGTTGGAATATATTGCCATATGTTAATAAACTTGTCACTTGCAAGGAAGTGTTTATTGTTATTATTGTATAAGTATATGATTTTCCAAACATTTTTTACATATATTTCTATTCGATTACCAACTTAACTGCTTACATATATTTTCACCCAAGACTATAAAAAGCTCAATGGTGCTTGGAGATATGATATATATTTTTTACTCTTATTAAAACAACACCGAATCCAACTACATACTTTACAGTTATTTTGTAAAACCCAAAACACAAATCTACAGATAAATTACAGTTACTGAAACATTCTCTTCACCCCCTTAAGTCTTGCACCCTGTACTGAAGCGACCGCAAAACCTGTCCGTATGACTGGCCAGCAAAGGATTTATAGCTCACCTTCAGCAAAACCTGACAAGATACGGTGTTGTGGTCAGTGCTGAACTTGGATTTCGACTAAAGTTACAAACTTCATTGTTCATCTTGAGACAACAAACAACGCGGTTATAAAATCAAGTCACTCCGTTGTTCGTTGTTTTTATTAGGTGAAGTTTATTGAAATCGCAAGGAACCTTTTTGGTTAATAAGTGCTAGTATAATGAAATTAAAATGATAAATTTTCAGTCTGTTTACAACTGTTTCACGAATGTTTAAGCTTTCGTCAAATAAACCAGAATATTTTGTTTTTTAATGCAGCCAAATTGAGCAGTTTTATTTGAGGAATGGTACCCATTATTTGTATCTATATATACTAGTTGCATGAAACACATGAGATCCAACTGTCGATGGCGATAGTATGTATAGTTGAAGAATATGTATCAAACTCTTAACACAAACACAAATTAATAAATATTTTAAGATATTTTGTTTTCTATAAAAAAACATGTAGGTATGTATGTCAGGAATGTCAGGATAGGACAGTATGGAGGTCAGTCTGTTTTTCTACCCAGTATATGAAAACAGCATGATGGTATGTATGTATGTTTGGAGATTAAGTAGATATCAAATTATTGAGTGAGACATTATGTAATGTATATTATACTGCCTTACAAATTGTATGAAACGATGTCGTCACTAAATTCAATTTTTATTAAAAATTGTTTAAAAAAGTTTGAGATGTACTGCTATAATGCAGGTACGTATTTTTTATAGAAAATTAAATTATCTGGTTGGGGTGTTTCGGCTTTTTTCGATATTTAAAAAAAAATGGAAATATAGGCAGTTAAATACATAAAATTATCATAAAAAAATGTTTTTCATTAAAAAAATTATTTGAGAATTTCTGGAAATTAATAAAAAAAATTGAGATTTTGTATTTGTCTATATTTACACCAATTATCAGCGTTCTACCTTTTATGGTTTTTGAGATATAAAGACTGCCGTGGCACAGTTGGTAAGCCGTTTGGTTTCTGTGCGGGCGTCCTGGGTTCGATTCCCAGCTGAGGAGAAATTTATTTAAATTTATTTCTCACGCAAATATTTTTTCTCTGGGTTGGAAACACTGGTTAGTTGGAAGAAATTGCCATACATAATAAACTCGAAACTTGCGCAGGGTGCAAGGAAATGTTCATTATTATTATTGTTATCATTATTATTATACGTGATGAGAAATCTTTGAACCGCTATTCTTTAACTTCACCTGTTTGTCTGTACTGGTATTTTGCAATCGATTTTTAACTAACTTCACGACCAGTGAGAGCTCTGAAACATTCAGAATTTGTATATCACCGATGACAATGAATATTAAAACTGTTTTCAGTTTGATTAATTTAATATTTGGATTAAATTGAACAATTTTGTATTTCCGAACTTGAATTATGATTGTTATACATGTTGCATAATATTCAGGCATTATTAGATCGATTTCAGTTTTCTTTTAATTTAATGAATATTGCGTGCATGGGGTTTATTCTTCAGAATCGACTGTAAAGATTGGCGTTCCGCAGGGATCGATATTGGGTCCATTTCTTTTTTCGTTTTATATTATCTAATGATCTACCTTACGCAGTGCAGGAAAGGGCAGACATCGTTATCTTTACCGATGAAACTTCACTTATATTTAATACCGCTCGACAAAAAGAAAACTTGGAAATTGTGAACTCAGCTCTTGATTTTATTTTACATTGGTTCACTGCTAATAATTTAGTCCTTAATTAAAAAAAAAACTAAATGTATTAAATTTGCGATTCCTAATGTTGGACAAACTAACATTGATTTGACATTAGACGGTAATACTCTGGAATTCGTGACGGAATCCATCTTTCTGGGAATAACACTAGATTCAAAACTACAATGGGGTCCCAAAATATCAAAAATGACAAAAAACTTAGCTCTGCAGTATTTGCTATTAGACAGATCAGGCAACTGGCGGACGTGGTAGCGGCTCGATTAGTTTATTATAGTTACTTCCATATTATTATGTCTTATGGCATACTATTGTGGGGGAAGGCTGCCGATGTGGAATCAATATTTGTACTCCAAAAGAGAGCTATATGTTCAATATACAGACTTGGTTCTAGGGACTCACTGAGGGAGCTCTTCAAGAAGATCAAGATTCTTACAGTCACTAGTCAATATATTTATGAAAATATAATTTATGTAAGAAAAAACTATAATTTGTTTACCAGAGTTGAAGAACTCCATAATATACTGACTAGGAATAGAAAAAAAATATATATACCTAAATACTAAATATAGATTATCTAAGGTTAGCAATTCTTTTTTGGGTCAATGTATTAGAATTTACAATAAGATTCCACAGAATATAACAAACCTAATTGACAGAAAGTTTAAATCTCATATTAAAGAAACACTTATCAGAAAGGCATATTATAGACTGGATCAGTACATGAATGACAAAGATGCGTGGTGTTAATCACGGTCTGCTTGTGTTTGTTGTTTAATCTTGTATCAATTTATATGTTTGTAATTGTCAGAAAGGCATATTATAGACTGGATCAGTACATGAATGACAAAGATGCGTGGTGTTAATCACGGTCTGCTTGTGTTTGTTGTTTAATCTTGTATCAATTTATATGTTTGTAATTGTCAGAAAGGCATATTATAGACTGGATCAGTACATGAATGACAAAGATGCGTGGTGTTAATCACGGTCTGCTTGTGTTTGTTGTTTAATCTTGTATCAATTTATATGTTTGTAATTGTCAGAAAGGCATATTATAGACTGGATCAGTACATGAATGACAAAGATGCGTGGTGTTAATCACGGTCTGCTTGTGTTTGTTGTTTAATCTTGTATCAATTTATATGTTTGTAATTGTCAGAAAGGCATATTATAGACTGGATCAGTACATGAATGACAAAGATGCGTGGTGTTAATCACGGTCTGCTTGTGTTTGTTGTTTAATCTTGTATCAATTTATATGTTTGTAATTGTCAGAAAGGCATATTATAGACTGGATCAGTACATGAATGACAAAGATGCGTGGTGTTAATCACGGTCTGCTTGTGTTTGTTGTTTAATCTTGTATCAATTTATATGTTTGTAATTGTCAGAAAGGCATATTATAGACTGGATCAGTACATGAATGACAAAGATGCGTGGTGTTAATCACGGTCTGCTTGTATTTTTTGTTTAATCTTGTATCAATGTATATGTTTGTAATTGTTTTTTTTTTTATTTATATACTTTCTGACTTTCAACATGTGTGCAAACTCCATTTACGTTGAAAAAAAAATTATTTGATTTGATTTGATATTTAAATTTATTTCTCACGCAAATATTGTTTCTCTGGGTTGGAAACACTGGTTAGTTGGAAGTAATTGCCATACATAATAAAATGGAAACTTCCGCAGGGTGCAAGGAATTGTTCATTATTATTATTATTATAAAAATAAAGTAAAAATTCAAAGGTTGATAACCCCTGACTGAAACAAAAATTCTGAGTACAAAAGTTTTGTAGGCTTATAATTTTAGACTCTGTGCATTGAGCGGATCAAAGTTATAAGGGGACCCACACACACAGAGACACACTAAATGTACTACTAAGAATTTTTAGTAAATCCATATATGGAAAACATATATGCTGCGAAACCTCTAAGTTGGTGTTTTTTTACTTCAAAGTTGAAAAAACCGTGAAAAATATAGACTATATAGTATCTAGACTTGATACTTTATCGATATGTTAAGAGAATAAAATTCTCTTGATCAAATCGAGAGTTGGAAAGCATGTGAATTTATTAAAAAATCGTTATTAAATTATTCTATGTTTAATTTATAAATATTTATTTTTTTCATAGTTGAATAGTTTACATATTATTTCGGCCTACCTGGGGTATGTTTTCCAAAGCCATCTCTTATTCTGGTTAGTTGTACGATATAAGACGTTGGTATTCTTGGTACCCACCTATTACCACATTACCCACCCACCCACCTATTATACGGTTATGTTGACTAGTAATAACATTACATTGCACCTTTCTCAGCATATCAAATGCCTCGACCTAGAATTCATTTGCTTGTTACCTGAAATGAGGCGAAACACTCTGTTAGCAGCGTGGGGTGAGTTTTACAGAAATTCAAGGAATGCCTTACCTACTTTAAGATATATGTTCGTCGTAAAATAATATTGCTCACTAAATTTACTGTAAACTCGTGAAAAAATATTATAAGACTGATGTTTATTGTGTTTGTGCTGTATTAAGAAACATTTTTTTTAGAAATCCACAATGTTGAGTATGTGTTGACCTGCTAAACTATTACGTCACACTTAACATGACGATCATTTAATCTAAGAAGGAAGAAAATTGTGTACCTACTAGTTGCATGTATCACATGAGATCCAACTGTCGATGACGATAGTATGCATAATTGAATAATACGTACCAAACTATAAACACTTAAATACAAATTAATAAATAGTTTAACATATTTTTTTCTATATTTAACATGTTGGTTTATACGTCAATATAGGATAGGACGTCAGTCTGTTTTTTCTACCCAGAATATGAAAACAGCATGATGTATGTTTGAAGATTAAGTACGTATCAAACTGTTGAGTGAGATATTGTATAGTGTTTACTGCCTTACAAGGTGAGGTGTTTCGGCTTTACGATATTTTTAAAAACTTTGGAAATATAGACAGTTAAACACATAAATTTATCTTTAAAAATTATTATTCTTAATAAAAAAAAATACTTGAGAAACCCTGAATTTTTTTTTGAAAAAAAAAAATTTGATATTTTATATTTGTCTATACTTTACCTTACTAGTCGTCGTCCTCAATGCTGAGGGTAGTGGCCATCATATACTCTGCTGCGGACCATTGCTCTCCAGGTCGTTCGGTCCGTTGCCATATGTACGGCTCTATGGAGTGTCGAGGCAGGGATATTTTGTTTTATTTGGTCGGACCAGCGTATCGGCGATCTACCTCTCGGTCCTGTTCCCGGCGCTTTTCCGACCATAATCAGCTTTTCAAGGCTGTCTTCCCCTCTACGAGCTATGTGACCAAAAAACTTAAGTATTCGTTCTAGACATAGAGACGACAATCTCACTGTGATGCGCAGTTCTTGAAAAATGGAGATGTTTGTTGTTCTTGCTGTCCAGGGAATTTTCAGCATTCTTCTCCAGCACCACATTTCGAACGCATCTATTCTGTCTCTATCTCTGGCCCGCAGAGTCTATGATTGTACTCCATAAAAGAAAATGTATTTATACCAATATACAGGGTTCTGGTTTATATGGTTTTTGAGATATATGGAAAAATAAAGTAAAACTTCAAAAGTTGATAACCTCTGACATTAACTTATCTAAATTAGTACATTTAAAGCAGCGGTCGGGGAACCGGGGTAAATTACCCCAAATGGGGTAAAAATGAATTTTTATTTGATCCAATTTGAGAATTTTATTTTGTTTGTCTATTACATACTTAAGTCTATTTTCATGTAACTTTTTTTTATTTTCCGTGTAAATTAATTCAGTAAATAATGTTTTTTTAAATATACATTGATTGTCTCTTTTCAAAAGGGGGAGAAGGGGTAATATCGCCTTATGAAAAAATTTTTTGGGGCAATGGTTAAAAAAGTTCCACGACCGCTGATTTAAAGGAAGAGTTTTATTGGATTATCCATTTTGTGTCCTCTCTACAGCCAAAACTATAAGTCCGATCGACTTAATATTTACATCATAATGTGAAAAGTGCATAGACCTAGGGCTGATTAGTTTTTTTTTTTTTTTTTTTTTAATTTTTTTTTTTATTTTTTTTTTTATTTTATTTGGGACACTTACAGACATTGACAATC
Organism: Molanna angustata; assembly: GCA_963576475.1. NCBI lineage: Eukaryota > Metazoa > Arthropoda > Insecta > Trichoptera > Molannidae > Molanna > Molanna angustata. Next base: position 19,586,003 of record OY754971.1, on the reverse strand, counting down.
GCATACAAGAAAGTATATCATAATAATTTTACATAATGTCAATATCCAATTGGAAGTGAACACAACATGCGAAGTTCATAAATTATTTACACAAACATATTAAAATATCCAAGATAAAAGCAGTAATAAAAAACTTTAAAAATAAGACATAATTATACAAAACCTATAAAAGCATAAAAAAGCAACAATAAAAATTACAAAGTAAATATAGAGAAGCATATATAAAACAATGAAAAGTAATGAAAATTGTGCATATAACAAAAAAAAGGGATGAAAACATCAACAGAAATTCTCCTCTCCACTCAGAATCAATAGCATTCTTTTTTTAAATACCTCTCTTGTGTTGCAGAAGATATCAACTATGTTGGAGTTGCTATGACTATTGTAAATACGGCACATGCGATACAATGGATTATAAAATGATATGTTAGATATACAGAACCCTATGTGAAAAATAATTGGGTTTCTTAGTGATTTAATATTGACGTTATATTTTAAGTCATTGACCAGCTGTGTGTCCATCACATTATTTATTATATTAAATAAACATGCCACGTCCGCCACTTTTCGTCGAGTACTCAGCTTAGAAATATTAAAAAAAATCAATCTCTGATTGTAAGTTAACATGTAACGACCTATACCGGCTCTATAAGACAGAATTTTTACAAACTTCCTTTGGACAGATTCTAACATTTCAGTGTATACATTATAATGTGGACACCATACAGGTGACCCGTATTCCAGAACACTTCTTACTAATGATTGATAAAGATATTTTAAGCTTTGAGTATTTGAGAAGTTTACAGTGAGTCGAGTTATGAACCCTAGCATCTTCAGTGATTTTTGAACAGTATTTTCAATGTGTGGGCGGAAAGTGAGTTGGGAGTCAAAAGTCACTCCAAGATCTTTAATTACATTTACACGTTTGAGAGGTTTATCAGAGAGTGAATATACATTTTCAATTTTCTTATGATTTCTAGTAAATGTGATTACGTGACATTTATCAATGTGTAGCTCCATTTCGTTTTTAATGCACCACAAATTTAAAGTGTCGAGGTCTTTTTGTAATGTTAGACAGTCAGACATGCATTTAATGACATGAAAAATTTTCAAATCATCTGCATACAACAAAAATCTACATTTTAAAAGATGAGAAAGATCGTTAATGAAGATGTTGAATAAAAGTGGTCCCAAGTGGGATCCTTGAGGTACCCCGGAGGTCACGGATACAGGAAGGGACTTGAAACCGTTCATTATTACGAGTTGACTTCTATTTGATATATATGATTCTAACCAGCGTAACAAATTCCCATGTATTCCAATGCTCTGAAGTTTAGCTAAGAGGATTAAATGACTCACTTTGTCGAAAGCCTTACGAAAATCGGTGTATATGGCATCGACCTGAGTGCGAACATTAAATGAGTTACAAATGAAGTTACTGTATTCTAAAAGATTTGAGGTTGTGGATTTCTTACGTACAAAACCATGTTGGTGTGGAGAGAGTATATGGTGAAATTGATGAAAAATATGCTCATAAACAAGAGATTCAAAAACTTTACCGAAGCAGGATAAGATGCTTATTGGTCTGTAGTTTTTTGTGTCATTTTTATTACCTGACTTCAAGATCGGAGTGATGTGAGCTACTTTCCACATTTTGGGAAATGTGCCTTCTTGTAAAGATTTACTGTATATGATGTGTAAAGGAGTAGAGAGTTGCTCGTAACATTTTTGTATGAAAAATGGCGGAATACCATCAGGACCTGCACCCTTATCAGAATCAAGAGATTTGAGCTTTAGTTTAACATCTAATAAGGAAATATTCACGCAGCTTAATGAATAATTATTAGAATGATTTATATGAATAGAGGTGTCACTGGGATTAGGTGGATTAAAAACAGAAGCAAAGTATTCAGAGAATAGTTCAGCTATTTCCGGACCAGTATTTGCATTTTTCTCATTTAAGTGCATACATTTTGGAAGACAATTAGATGTGCGCTTGGCTTTGGCGAAACCAAAGAATTTTTTCGTTCCTCTTGGCAATGATTCCTCGACATCTCTTATGTAAGATTGATAACAATCTTTCATCATAGCTTTAGATCTTTTTCTAAGGCAAGAGAATGTATCATAATCCCCAGGATTACCAAATGTTTTTGCTTTTTTATGAAATTTGTCTTTTTCTTTCAAGATTTTAATAAGTGGTCGACTAAACCAAATTGGGTGACCACTGGTTCTAATTCGCTTAGTAGGCGTGTGATTGAAAATGACAGACCCAATTATGGAGTAGAATAGTTTCAGTGAGTCATTACAATTGAGGTTATCTATGATTTTCCAATCAATATTTGATAGTTCTTGACAGCAATTTGAGAAATTTGTTTTTTTGAAGTCATATTGCAATAAGTAAGGATTAGTTTGAAGGTATTGTGTTCTATCAAATTTAATTTCAAGTTCAAATGGGGGGTGATGATTATCAACTTTGCTAAGTGGTAATGTTGAATTGACTTTTATATTATGAGAATCAGAGAGAACCAAGTCAAGAATTCGCGAGTTGACATTAGTGATAGAATTGAATTGGGAGAGATTAGAGAGTAAAATGAATTCGGTTAGAATATTAGCTTTAGCCCCGCTTATATCGATAGGAATAAGATTGCGACAATCGAGTTTTTGAAGCCATTTGACTGTGGGAATGTTAAAGTCTCCCAGTATTATATTTGTGTGAGAATCGACGTTAGAGGATATGTGGTTCCGTTTATCATAGTTGTTAATATAGTCGTTTAGGATCTCTAATGGTGCATCGGGTGGAAAATAAACTAATCCAAGGTTAATTGACTTTCTACTGAATTCGTTTACCCTTATGTTGACCCACAAATCTTCAGCTTTAGTTTGCCATTGCGTTTTTTGAAGTGCTGCGTATTTTTTATTGATAGCGATAATAATGCCGCCTCCATCTTTTTTTTTAGAATTAACGAAGTCACGGTCCCGTCGGAACACAACATATCTATTGTCGAAAATTTCTTCGTCAAAAATGGATGGATTTAACCAAGTTTCTACAAAACATAGTATATCGTAGTTGTTATTTAATATTTGTAGGTATACATCAGTGAGCTTTGTTTTCAACCCTCGAACATTTTGGTAGTATAAAGTGATGGCCATTTTATAAAATTTTAAACAAAATATGAAAGAAATAAATAGAAGCAATAGGATAAGAGTTCACGGTTTTGCGCTAAGTTTGTTAAGGATATCTTTGTTATTAATAAAAACTGGTGGAGAAGAGTCGTTCTTTCTCACAAATATGCCTCCATGCTTGACCCATACATAACGATAATTGATATCTTTAGCGGTTTTGCGCGCAGCTGCATGTAGGTCCTTGTTGGTAGGAGATAGGTGTTCACACACGTATACAGCGGACTTGTTTCCAGCGAAGCCAAGGTGTTCTGCATTGAGTTTATTGTTAATATTGGTTTTATTAAAATTCCTGACAGCTGATAATAATTGATCTCTTGTGTGAGGGTTCGGCAGAGTGACGATAATGTTCTTTGGTCTTACTGTGTCATGTCCAGGTTGACGTTGAACACGATGATAGCCAGCTATAAGTTCGTCTTTCAGAGGGAATGAAACGGTGGTACATAAGTTTTGAATCAATGTTTTTAAATTTTCATTGTTTTTGCTAGGAACCATTTGAATTTCAACGTTGCAATTACGGCTCGATTGTTCTATTGCATCAAGCTTTTTATTAAGAGAATCACAGTGATTTTTGAGAAAATCGTTTTCCTTGGTAAGATGGTCAATTTTAGTGGTATTTTCATTACATTGCTGATTCATTCGATCGTACTCGCCAGAAAGATAAGATATTGTTTTCAGTAAATCAGTGTTTTGTTTTAGGACATCGTCGAGCTGTTTCTTATTCTCGCGTAATTTATTTTCAATGAGTTCGGAGATGCTGTTTTTAAATTGAAAAAATTCGCTACGAATAAACTGTAGTATATCTGAGGGCATAGTGTTGTCTATGGTTATGGGACTGGCCGCGTGGATAGGCATTGTATTGTTTTGATTCCGCCTCTGTGTCGTAGGTACATCGCCGCCAGTGTCAGATAAAGGCATATAATTTAAGTTGTGTTTTTTTGAATCATGTTTACATTTATTACATTTCCACGAATCTATGCTTTTTGTGGAAAGTTTTTTGAAATTATTTTGCGTGAGTCCTGCGCAAAAATAATGGTATATACTGTGACAAAAATTGCATTTCATTTTGTCAATAACAGCGATGAAATCAGCGCATTCCGTACATTTTAGTTTGTCAGCCATATTGCGTTATGTATATTATGTTGGTCGAGATACTATTTTGTGAAGACAGATACTATAGTGAAGGTGTAAAATACAAATTAAATCTTATTCATGTGATGTGTGGATCAGTTTCTGCATCCAACTTCGTGCACTTTTTCAAGAACGAGTACAAGTACTATGTGCAGTGAATTATGATTAATATTTATTCAAAACATTGAGTTTTAAGCTTTGGTTTTAGATGTCACTATGCTCCACTCCAAACAAGTAGACGAGTAAACAACGACTATAAACAGAGGTATGTGTAGTGGATAAGAAATTTCATTCTTGATAAAGTATTGAACACATAATGGAAATTAAAACTTTTAATATATTTTTTTTTCCATATACTGACATTCCAGACTGTGGAGTTAGCAAATCACAGCAAGAGCAGGTAGATACAATCACCAATAGCAACACGATATTAAAGTTTTTTCAAAATTCGACCTTATAAACACAATTCATTCACTTTAATCACTACAATTTGGGTTTTGTTTTTTCACAAATTTAACTCCTTTACGCGAAGTGTACTCAGTAACAACATTTATATCAAAAGTTTATATCTCCTTTTACACAATGCACAAGGACTTAATCTCAGTTATACTATTTATTCAATTATTTTAATATATGTTGTGGAGCGAAAAAAAAAGATGCACGTACTGTGTTAACAATCAATATATGTTTTCCATATATATCTGTTAATTTCTTCTGTATGATTTCATCTGCCCAAATATTCAAGATGGTCTCACAGTCTGGAAAATCGAGGAATTGTTACACTGCTTTAAATTTTGATTCTCAAAATTAAAAAAAAAATATGGTTTGCCATATCAGTGTGAAATAAATTTCATATTTAAATAGCTAAATAGCTATTTTAAATTAAAATAGCTTCTGTATGGGAAAATTGAGTGATTAACTTCATAATGATATTGTATGTGTCTCTATAGAAAAGTGTATTTTTTACTCACCACTTTTATCTTCCTCATGGGGTAGTCAGTGAGAGCCTAACGCCGCATTCTTCTATCTTGACACATATACAATATACATCGCCTCATTAACATTGATTCACTGTCTCATACGCACTCATCTTGCTAGTAATGCAATTTTACTTAAAATTTCTCAACAGGTATCATGTAGAAAGTGCATACTATGACTTTTGTGACAATGTTTTTGTGTGTTTGGTGTATTGTGAAAACTTTTATCTTATATTTGTTTAAGAATCTAATATAAATCTTCATAAAAATGCATTTAAATATATTATTGTCAACCTTTCAAGAAGATAAAATGAACACTTACTATGGTGTGAAGAGTTTAGTGTTGGCTATAACCCACTCGTTTATTATGAAAAAGGATCAAATTTCCTTATATGTATGTTACCCTATATGCTCAAGTAATTTTCAATTTTATTTTTGTGTTTTTATTTATAATTTTGTCTAAAAACCTCATTGACTATGCGGCTACTGTTTTATTTTAAATAAGTTTCAAACAATGTCTAAAATCACAAACATAGTAAGTCAGGTTTTATGTGTATTTAAAGCTTGACAGCGAAAGTTACGTATACAAAAATATAAAATATACTTATTATTGCGTTTGCAAAGTTGAAGTGATTTTCACTTTGCATAGCTCTTCTATTTGATCCAGGTCCTAATGGATCACTATTAAAATTAGCTATTCATTGTTGAATGGCTCTGAAACCTTTCACACTTCCAGCGACGTAGTTCGTGCACACGTATACCTACTATAGATGGCAGCACTTGTTCAAAGTGCTAAAAGTTGTCGATCCCAACAAACTTATTGAATATTCATCAGGTTGATGTGTCAACTATGTCGTTGTCACAATGGCGCCTGAATTCATCTTAGCAAAATACACCAACATTTTTTTTTTCAAAAAATCGGGGCACACATATTTTTTTATATAAACTGTACACTATAAGATTATGGAATAGTCTAAGTCCAAATATTGCGTCGTAATTCAGCTTGTATTTTCAAGATAAAACTAAATAAGCAATTTTTATCACTAAGCACCTGATCTCAATTTCCTCTCCTTGTTCTAATAATAAAAATATATTTTTACATCTCGATAACAAGCTTATCGGGTTGACGCTACTATCTATATTTCAATCCGGAACCATCCAAAACAAATTTTGAAAATCGCTTTGAAATCGTTATGGCGATTTCGGAGATAAAAGTGTATGAACATCGTGAGGCGAGATTTTCATATATTTAGATTATATCATACAATGAGATCACTAGTAGTCATATGTTGCTTAATAATTTAATTCTGATTGATGCCTATAAATTTGACAACAATAAGATAACAAAGTTATCTACGTATTATTAAATAATATTTTTTTAACTCGTCATGCTATAGAAATATGAAGTTAAGAATAAAATTTATCTTCAAGATACTTTCAGTTTGGTTGTGGCCCATATTATCTTTTATTATTATTTTGAAAAACCAAAAATTATATTATGTTCATCGAAAATTAAAGTATCGCAAGCTCCGTTGGTAGATTTTAACAAAATGCCACCCGTAAGATGAAGCCATTCAGACCTGATGAAATCTTTAGGATCTCATTCATTATGTTCTTATTTAATGTTACAGGTATTTTGTATTCAAAGCATTTACTTACAATTTGCCAATCTTCTTACCATTTATTATCTACGTCGTACTTAAGATTTGCATGACAAAACAAAGAACATTACCTGCGTGAATGCGTTACGAACTAATTATTTAAGATGATTCAAATGCGTATGTAAATATTATATAGGTATGCTCACTAATTTGTTAAAACTAGCAAGATCTTATTACCCAGTGTAGATTAAATTCACCAAAAACAAACGTTTTCCTTTGGAGTAAGTTTATTTGATATAAATAAATTATAAATTCACATCTCCATATTGTCAACAACATCAAAGGATTTGGTCCTCAAACGTTGAGTAACTAAATTGAAACTAAAAGTTATGAGAATATTGAGAATGTTCGAATAGTACAGTGAACGATATTGAATGTCTTCATTAAATTTTCTATGGATATTGTCTACTGTGCACAAGTCTATAGTCTCATAAATATCATGTTTATATTATTTTTTAAAGATATACCGAGATCTTTGTGGTGGTAGTGAAATTATATTTTATTTGAACATCGAATGATTTTGAATGTCACAGAAATTGTAACAAATCCCGATATGATGACTTTTAAACGTTTCAATGGAACTTGACTATAACACTTACTTATGGTTTTGAAAAATAAAGGGTGTAATTTATCAAAACAATACAAAGTATCGTCTGTCAGCCTTTCAGCTAATAAGAAGCGTCAATTTCGAATCGTAGCAGAGAGACCAATAGAAGGCGTCGAACTTTCCAGATACACCACGGATAAGCAATTAAGAGGAAGATTGAGGACATGCGAAACAATTCCAGTCTCTTTTTTCTCCTATTCATAACTTATGTTTATTATTAATTGAAGTTGTATTTTATAAAAGTTGTAAATATATCATGAGTTATCCATTATTTCTCTGCAATCTACACGGTACGAACCTGGTACCATTTATATAAAACATCTGAATATAATATGATTATTTTAATATTTATTTAATAAATATCTTTAAATTAAGTTAACACGTGTGTGTAAGCATATGTAGATTCGATTTGGTAATATATTATTTATATACTCACCTGATATGACTTCCATTGATTTGAAATTTGTTTTATTTTTTCTTTAATATTAATATGTTAAAAATATTTTGATTGTGTGGTCACCCCAGCATTTACATCCATGTACCTTGCATAAATTGTACCAGTTGGGTGTCTATATTTTTGATGTGGAATAATATTATTGTCACAATAATGATTTAAGGTACCCAATCGCGTATTAGTAAATATTGTATTTTTGTGTGGTGGCGCATGGATGTAGATGTAACGTATCAATATAATATTGTAAATCTCCAACCTCGAAACAGGCGTAGTCCTAGTGAGGTTGAGATAGTATTTATAGATAATGTAAGAAATATCGAGATGGTATAAAATAAAATATATAAATAAATCTGCATATTATTAGGTATTCAAAACCCGAGTAAATTTATCAATTAAATCACATACACACATATATGTTTCAAACTCAGAAATACGATCGTAAAATGTCAAGTTAAATACATGTTATTGAAAATACATATTATTTTGTCACTAGGCAGTGTTAGTTGTTATCTAAAGTTGTGGAAGAACCTTAAAAAATTGCACCTACAGGCTTATGTTCAAGAGCTGAGTCAGAGAAATGAATTCTCTGGAAGGCATCTCACACTTTGGTTATCTGAAGACAGTGTAACAACTCCCTAAAGGAGTTGGAAAGAGTCATCAAAGCGACTTGCTATGATCGATGCTTTGGTGTGAGTGGTCTTTTTAAGTGGAATGCACTGCCTCCAGATTTCTGTAGATCTCAAAATAAGAGTATATTCATTAAATTATTGAAAGCATCTTTGTTTCGTAGAACACCACAAAACTGACCTATCAGCGCCCTGGGAATAATCTTGGATCATTAAACGGCGCAGTAAATAATCATATAATTAGTATTATACGTTGTCTAAAGTAAAAAGATGCCTGAGCTAAATATGAAAAAATCGGTCAGAATTCTAACCCACATCCACTAGATTGTTTTCCAGTAACAACCGTTTTGTAACCAAAACTTTTAATTTTTAATATTTATTTAATTAATTTATTGAACTTGAAGATATAAAATATATTATTATAGTTAGTTATTCAAATTTCCTCTCTTTAGTACTTTAAGCGCAGTTTCTGCCATGCAGATTTTAGAGTTCTCCGGACTCTTCATATTTATTTTTATTTTTTATAAAAAATGAATATGTCCTTGTTAAACAAGTACATATACATCTTCCTACGTTCCCTTAAATAAGCAAATAAATGCTTGTGCTTAGGTGAACGAAATCGGTCGAGGCAGGATTCGAACTCGCGACCACTGGATTACTAGCCCAGCGCGCTAACCGCTCTGCCACCGACCTATATGTTCTTTATGTGTTTTTTTCAGATTTTTTCATGGGGCCGTTATTAATCCCCATAAGCAGAACGGGTGGTGGTGGAGAAAAAAACAGTTATTCATCTCACTAAGCTTGAACCTGTATCGTGATGAATGATCTTATAAATAATCAAAGTGAAATGTGTCTATCTATAGACAATAAATAATATGATCATTTAAGCATATTCAGAACAACATATCAAATATGAACTAAAAAAGATCTATTACAAAATAAGTAAAAAAAAATTAAAACATATTTAGCCATCATGATCGGCTCTTCTTCTTTTTCTTCGTCAGCCCTTCTTCATCCAGTTATGGACATAGGCCTCACTTTGAGACCTCCACAGCTTCCTATTCTGGGCAGACCGCATACTTCCGCCTTCAGCTTCTCGTCTAATAACGTCAGACCATCTTGTTTGGGGCGTTCCAAGAACACTTCTTTTGCCCGGTAGGTCACCATTCCAGCATTATCTTAGTTCATCTGGAATCTGTGGTTCGGACGTCATGCCCTGCCCAGCTCCTCAGCATACCCAGCATGGCTATTTGTGTTACTGCTAAATTATGAAGCATTCTGTTTGTAAACACAAGAGTTTCAAAGCCATACGTCAGTACCGTGAGAAGGCAAGCTTCAAAGACTCTCTTTTTAAACAATAATACTGATCGGCTCACAAACTCACAATGTTGGAAGCAGAATATATAGGTATTTTTAAATGTTTATTAATTGATATTTAATTTGAAAATTTATAAAAAAAACACCAAAAATATACTTACACGAGCAAAAGAAACTATATTTTCTCCAAAATTTCATCTGAGTTTTAGATCTCTGATCTCTGGTTCGTAGTAAGACAAAGCCAATATTTCAACTGATTATGTATTATGTTATTATGTATCTTTAAAATAATCTTAAATTTAGTGGGGTTATTCAGGCATATATACTTGAAACGAACAATTGATTTGAACAATACTGTGGTTAACGATTACGTTATACGAGCGATCATTTATGTTCATTTTGGCGGTATACTATAATATAATATTGATAATAATTTATTGACAGTGACATTCGGATATCTTAAAAGGAATATTCAATTTCTCCGCCTCTTGATTGAATCAAAGTGGCTATATTCACTAATGCAATATATTATTTATCTGACTCAGGAATCAGAATTGTGAATGTCACATTTACAGGACCGTTATTCAGGTCAAGTTTACAAAACATGGGCTTAATGCTCTATTCTCAAAGGTTAACAAGGTAAACGAAAATGCTATCTTATTCTCATCTCAAATTGATTAGAAACTAGTATTAGTATTATTTATTTGTATTTTAGTAATATTTATTTAAAACTAGTGATTTGTGACAAATGCGAAAAATATATGTGCAGTGTATCATGCACATTTTAAACAAAAATAATTGCATAATTTTGTAATTCATTTTTTTTAATAAAGTTGATGATCTTCAAATGCAGTTATTAATATCAAACATTTTCATCCTGTATAATTTAATTTTTTTTACAGATAAGATCATTGTGTAGCTATTTTGTCATCTACGAAAAACTTACTTGCCTTCATAAAGTAATCGTCTGGCTTCTGTGCGGGCGGCCTGGGGTTCGATCCTCAGCAGAGGAGTAATTTATTAAAATTTATTTCTCACGCAAATATTGCTTCTCTGGGTCGGAAACACTAGTTAGCCATATGACAATAAATTCGCTACTTGCGCAGGTTGCAATGAACTGTTTATTATTATTATTAAATCAATATTACACTCCATACAAACTTATATTTTGTATCGTGTACAAAAGTAAAAATCACAACGTAGATGAAGACACAATCATACACCGTATGCCAATTACAGTAAAACAGGGAAACTAAAGAAATCATAAACTATTAAATAAAGTATAGTGGGAGAAAAAATGTAGAGAAATGTACGTACCTATATCAAATTCACTTTTGCTCAAAAAAAATGTAAAAATAAACCGTTGACAATGACTTTTTAAGAAATTTGATGGCGTTCTTTTGGGTATCGTCTGACAACTAACATGCCTTGCATTTTAAGGCCAGAAATAGCATTTCTAACGTTTGTTAAAATGTGTAGGTATGTACTTTTGTATGTATATATATATATATATATATATATATATATATATATATATATATATATATATATATATATATATATATATATATATATATATATATATATATATATATATATATATATATATATATATATATATATATATATATATATATATATATATATATATATATATATATATATATATATATATATATATATATATATATATATATATATATATATATATATATATATATATATATATATATATATATATATATATATATATATATATATATATATATATATATATATATATATATATATATATATATATATATATATATATATATATATATATATATATATATATATATATATATATATATATATATATATATATATATATATATATATATATATATATATATATATATATATATATATATATATATATATGTTGGTTTTGATGTTTTCGCGGATCGTAGAATATGAATTATCATTATTTTTCCGGATAACCAGTAGCAGCCAATATATTTATGATGGACTTTGAAGAAAATGCACTCGAGAACGCCACGCTAAAGCCGGTCATTTGGTTGCGATACGTGGACGACATATTTATAATATGGCGACATAGCGAAACAGAGCTCGACGAATTTCTTCACTACCTAAACAATTTACACGATAGTATCAAATTCACAATCGAAAAATAAATAAACAATAAACTACCTTTTTTGGACGTATTAGTGGAAAAAACAAACAGCGGGATTCTAAGTTATTCAGTCTACAGAAAACCTACACACACTGACAGATACCTTAATGCAACATCTCACCATCACCCAGGACATTTAAATTCAGTAGTAAAAACCCTAGTCACCAGATCAATTAAGCTAGCTGATAAAATACACGCTGAAAAAGAAATAAATAATCTACGCCAGGCTCTCGTCGCTAACGGGTACAAAAAATCTACTATCAATAGGGCAATATATGGAAAAGAAAACAGAAAAGCTAAACCCGAAAAAGAAATAAAAGGAGTAGCTTTCTTACCATATATCGCAGGGATCTCTAATAAAATTGGCCGCATTTTAAAAAGAAATCAAATAAAAACTATATTTAGACCACAAGGAAAAATATCAACTCTACTCAGAGGAGTAAAAGACGTTATACCTCTAGAATCGCATGGCATATATGAAATACCTTGCGGTTCGTGCGAAAAAACGTACATTGGTCGCACGAACAGGAAGATTTCGGCAAGAGTAGCGGAGCATCAGTTGGACGTCAAACAAAAGAAGCCCACGTCAACTTTGTCCAACCACGTGTTGACCGAGGGGCATAAAATTGATTTTGATGGTGCAAAAACACTCGTCCGCCAAGAAAAAGAAATTTGCCGAGTCTTCCGCGAAGCAATAGAAATAGAACGCCGTGAAAATTCCATGAATACACGTGACGATTCGCTTCGACTACCTGCAGCTTGGAAGCCTCTGATAAACCGGATAAGTAATATTAAAAATAAAGACTGTAAAGAAATCAACAATACTTCTAACATAGAGCCGCCCGCCACCGTTACAAAAATACCTACACGTCGATCGCCGCGTATCATAGCCCTCCATACACAACATAGCGAGCCGCACATAGACCGTCCACAGCAAGCCGATCGACCGGCAGGGAACCTACCACACCCCACCCCCCTCCCGAGTAACTACCCCGCGACCGCAAGTGAACAGTGTCGTAGCAGAGTGAATACACCTAGCTGTACTTCGATACACAGCGAGCCGGCCGGTACCAACGCACCGCCGCCCCCCCACCCCGCTCGACGTATAACACGAAGCAGCGCTAAGTCGTCGTTTTAATAACATAAATAGACAACACGACAGCACGCTAGCGTCATTATCTTCGTGCACGCGCTCGAGTTAATAGCCTCGATAATGCCCGATGTCATTCGGGCGAAACGTCGGCAAGACAACCAAAAGCCACAGCGGATTATCCGGAAAAATAATGATAATTCATATATATATATATATATATATATATATATATATATATATATATATATATATATATATATATATATATATATATATATATATATATATATATATATATATATATATATATATATATATATATATATATATATATATATATATATATATATATATATATATATATATATATATATATATATATATATATATATATATATATATATATATATATATATATATATATATATATATATATATATATATATATATTAGACATGTACGATGTGGTTATTTGTGTAAGTTACAAGTGAGTTTACTATAAAAAAACGTTTTTAAAGAACATGGATAAGCAGAGTGGTGAGATTGACGTGCGTAAAAATAAATTTATTTCCAATGAATTGGTTAGAACGAGCGTGTATAAAGAATTGTTTCGCAGAAAAGTTTCATGGCCCGGGGCATAGATTGGGGGTAGGAACGGCACTGAGCATTGAACACCAAGAGTGGGTTGGGTGTTATTCGACATTGAATTAGAAGACGTCAGATTGGAGGAACCCCGCCATGCCCGGGGCTGTGAGACAGTAACGAGGGTTGGGATCATTGACAGAAAACAAGGGTCTACGATTGCTAACCAATGACATCAAATATTCTGATCCAGCCAAAACTCCAGCGTCGTGAGATCGAGTTCAAATAGAAATCAAGGTAAGGCGATTACTTTGCCACTTATATTAATTGAATTTGGAAATATTACTCCAGTCAGCTATTCTTACGCCTGTTCAAATGAATTGCATCCATTACTTAAAGATTTCTTTCCTTCGGAAGGTCGGCTAACTGACCAGTTTTTTCATTTGATTTCTTGTGAGATAAACTAGAGAATATTATTTGAGGTAAACTATATAAATGTATGAGCAATAGAATAGAACCTTTTCATATTATATACGTCTAGCAAGAATACAATAAATCGATAACAAAATTAAAAACAACAGATGTCCTAATACAAACAATGATTTCTTAAATAATAGTATGGGATGTATAATATCAAGTGTTATGTACATTGTACATGCATAAACTATGCAAGAATACTCAAATTGATAATTTGAAGCAATGAGATAATTTATAAAACCTCTATTACAAATTTATCCAAGGTCCAAAGAAAACAAAAACCTATTCTAAAAAAATACTAATAGCTGTTTTAAAGCAAAATCAATTATGCTTGCAATAAAAATTATCCATCGCAGAAAACCAAATAAAATTATGAAACGTTGATAAACTTAACAAATATCTTTACAAATACATTTGCGTGGTAAAAATAATTACAAGTCATTGTTGAAAATTAAAAAAAAAAAATCGTTAATCATAATTGAATCTGTTTATAATATTTTGTGGATTTTATTGTGTTAATTATTTTTTTATTTTTATTTTGTTTTTTTTTTATGGACTAACGTTTAAAATTATTTTTAAAGGACAAACAAAACTGAAAACCTATTAATTATTTTCCAAAATCAATCTCAATTTAATTTAATCAAAACAGATACCTACATACATAGGTACCAACATATCAACATCTTGAAACTAAAATGAAATTAATTCTATGGTTAACTTTTAAGTTGGTAAATTTAATTCCGAAGAAATGAACTGAGGTAGAACTCTTTAATAAAATAGATTATTCCAATTCAATTAAAATGGCAGTTGGAATTGAATTACAATTGGCTGAACAGTCTCATTCCCGAGAACATCATTAAGTTCTTTCTATTGGATACCACTATCGGACCATTTCAATTAAATATGCAATTCTTGAAAAGGAGAATCACATCAGAGAACATGGAATCATAAGTTGGTGTTTCTTTATCGAATATTATGTTTATTACCTAAAACAATTTTGGTTGAAATATATTTCAGTGAAAATGGAAATAATAAAGCACATTATTGGTATTATGATATACTTGTACTTACTTACTTTCCGTGTCCGGGTTAAATTCTGCCACTCCAGTAAGCCGCGACTTTTATCGGTATTATGATATTATGTCTTTTTTTTATGTTATAATTAAATGAAATAATAAATAAATAATAATAACATTCAGAAGCCATATTACCTACAAGACATGCTGTGTTTATTCATATTACCCACAAGACATGCTGTGTTTATTCAAACTACTGATAAGCTCTATTCGAGTAAATTTGCAAATATAGGCAAATATACAATTGTTAAAGATGTGTTATGTTGATTTGATTTTAAATGTAATTCTTGTTCATAGGTGTCCAGAACATCGTGAAACTGCGCAAAACCGAGTCATGGAGGCGAACTCTACAGTAGGCCAAGACCCGACCAGGGTTGTAGAGCCACGGATGATTATGATGATTCTTGTTAAAATTTTATTTGTTGTTATTTTTTATATGGGGTTAACATTTTTATATTCAAATGAAGAGCTGATAAATTCGCAGCTCAGCAGATCGAAGAGTTAAGCCATATTTTGAAATATTTTATCTAGGTTATATTTTGAATGAAGGATTTGATTATGCGCGATACAATCAATTTGAAGTCAAAAGAAAACTTTCAAATATATCATGAATCATTGATTTATTCCGTAGATTATGCGATTTGTTCTTTGTAAAATGCCCGCGAACAATTTCATTAAAAATTCATACATGAATCGTTCAACAACCAATTACAACAAATTCAATAATTCGCAAACCCTGAACATTTTTCATGATAACTTAGGTAAATTTAGGTCCCGGATGGGGCTGTTGTTGGTGTGATCTATTGGGGCGAAATTGAAAATCTTCGAGGTTGTTCCTATCCCTCTATTCCCTCTCCTTTCCTTTATTTTCTTTATTTTATTTTACTTCTCGGGCAACTAACAGGTACTATGTCAAATATTGATTTAACACGCACCCAATAACAAGTTGCCACATTCTGGAGACTTACGATATTAATCGTCTCACAGATCCAGACTGAAAACACATTTAAAAACTGTGTCTCCACCGGGAATCGAACCCGAGACCTTTGAATCAGCAGTCAGATACCTAACCGACTGAGCCATGAAGGCCGACTGTTCTATAGAGGTTTGTACCCCAAATTCTTTATGAATAAGTACTTTTTTATTGTTATATTTTGTATTGTAAGGATCACTCGTATTATCTAGCCATTATTTTGATTGTATAAAAGCAATATTTATTTAAAAGCATTATTAGGGAACTTAACTGGTTTTGTATATATATATATATATATATATATATATATATATATATATATATATATATATATATATATATATATATATATATATATATATATATATATATATATATATATATATATATATATATATATATATATATATATATATATATATATATATATATATATATATATATATATATATATATATATATATATATATATATATATATATATATATATATATATATATATATATATATATATATATATATATATATATATATTGTTTTTTGTTTTCCCACAAACTGTATATAACTGTCTGTTCCCAGAGTTAAATAAAATATTGGTATTAATTTGAGCTTAAAATGTGCTCATGTAGATTTAGATAATTTTATTAAACTTTATTTTATTTATAACTTATGTAGGTACCTAAGCCTGATGTTGTTTGAAGAAAAAACTTTTATTAAAAATGCACCTTTGTTTTCCTAACAATCACAACTTTACTTAAGTTTTTCAACTTCGGTAAGTAGGTACTTAACTGTGTGAAGCAAAGTTCAAAATCTCTTGTTAAGCTTGGCACCTACACTATTGAAATTTTTACAAGCCTTATTTGTTTCCTTTCAATATATATGTAGGTCGGTACCAGAAACTTTTTCATCGTGTTCATTTGAGTCCTCATATTTTATGCAATTTATTTATTTAAGAACATTCAACAAAGAGTTTATACTTGTTTCAACAAAGAAATAGTATTTATATGAAATGCGTTTTGTAATATTTTGAATTTAGGTACAATATACTCGGATATACATATATATATATATATGGTTGAGAAAAGTGTTCATTAATTATGTCATCGTTTCAAATAAAAAAGATCGAATTATTTATAACTAGTTGCATGTAACACATGAGATCCAACTGTCGATAGCGATAGTATGTATAGTTGAAGAATAAGAATCAAACTATGAACCCATAAATCCAAATTATTGAAAATTTTAACACATGTTGGTATGTATGTCAAGATAGGACAGTATGGAGGTCAGTCCTGTTTTCCTACCCGGAATATGAAAACAGCATGATGGTTTTGTATGTATGTTTGGATATTAAGTACCTATCAAACTATTAAGTCTTCTTACATAATTGTGTATAGGCGACTGACATACAAATTGTATGAAGCAATGTCGTCACTAAATTCAATTTTTATAAAAATTGTTAAAAAAAGTTTGAGGTGTGCTAACACAATGCGAATATTTTTTATAGAAAATTAAATTATCTAGTTGGGGTGTTTCGGCTTTTTTCGATATTTTGAAAAATTTGGAAATATAGGCAGTTAAACTCATAAATTTATCATAAAAAAAATATTTTTCTTAATAAAAAATGTTTGAGAAACCTTGGAATTTTTTCGAAAAAATTAATTTGAGATTTTGTATTTTTCTATATTTGTACTAATTTTCAGCGTTTTAGCTTTTATGGTTTCTGAGATATATGGAAAAATAAAGTAAAAATTCAAAAGTTGATAACCCCTGACTGAAACGAAAATTCAAAATTTTGAGTATGAAAGTTTTGTAGGCCTATAATTGTTTATATATTCTAAAATTCTGGGCTATGTAAATTGAGCGCATCAAAAGTTATAAGGGGGGGGGGACACCTACACACACACACAGATACACACAGACACACGAAATGTTTTACTTCGAATTCTGAGTAAATCCGTGTATGGAACATATATGCTGCGAAGCCTCTAAGTTGGTGTTTTTTGTTTTCAAAGTTGGAAAAGCCGTGAAAAAAGTAGACCTCTGCATACAATTCTCGCGTATCCTGGCTTGAAACATTGTCGATATGTTAAGAGCTAGAATAAAGTTCTCCTGAACAAATCGACAGTTGGACTATCTTATTTGATTTATTATATGTTATTGAATATTACTGATACTAAATCCCGATAAAACGTTTGACATAGTGTAGGTACGATTCATTGATGTCTGTTCACTCCAAAATATACGTGTAGCCTTTTCATTATTAAATAATTCAAAATTAAAAAATATATACGTGGTTCTATCATATAATGCAATAATTTAAAAATCTTTACTTCATATTTTCCAAATGTTTTGAGACATTCTTTTGATGGTCAAGTTCAAATCGAAAGATAAATAAAATATACAATTACATATTGCTTTAATATTGATACAAATGTTGTAATTTGTCATTTTTATTGAATCATAAAACAGTTATCATATATTAAAGTAATAAATAATCTATGAAATAATAAAATATAATTTTCATCAGCAACGAGGAGGAGGTAGGTATGTAGGTTAACCAAGAGATTTATTGTGAAGTTTATGAACAGTTTTCTGATTAGGCGCCGTAGACCGTGAATCAGTTTCAAAACTTTCCTCTGACTTGAGAAGTAATATTGAAGTATCGCGACAAACTCAGTCACCAAAAGAAAATGCAGGTGGCAGAGTGAACGACTTTTACCGGCTTTGGGGCTACTACTTATATTTTTATACAAAACACTTCCGATATTCAATAGCTTAGGAGTACAAAACTTGTATGTTTTTTTGTCCTACATGGGAAAGTGGAGAGTTGTGATTTCACAATTGTGTAAGCGATTAACTACATAACTGTATTTTAATTCCTCATATATTAATACCACTAAATAAATGCTTATTCTATAGGCGAACGAAATCATATAATATTTTATGGGTGAAAAGCCTTAAGAGAAAAAAAAATCATATAATAATATAAGGGATGACTGCCAAAATCAACTTGCACTTTTTCATGTGTTTATATAACAAGTTTCCAATTCATTTAAACTAATATTATTATTATTTGAAAAAAAAAACTATATTTACGTACGTGGTAATGTTAGAAAAATTTATATAATGGATAAACTGTAAGTATAACGATTATCCTTTTATTTTTCTACAATAAAAGAATATTTAGAATAACTTTATTGATTTCCGCCATTCAACTTTACGTTCAGTCATAAACTACCGAAGTCAGGATATCTTTTAATATCCGGTAAATATCCGGGGATAGTAATGATGAATTTAATCTGTTTTCTCATTACGAATAGAAATAAGGACTTGGAGGAAATTGGATATAAAAAATAATCGCTTGGATTGTGACTAAAAACATTGCATTAATACTGAATTACATTATGTCAACGGAAAATCAATAGTTTTTATTTATTTGAATTTAATTTTATTTAACAATAAATTGCGTTTGACATTGCGTATACGACATTGGCAGTATGAACGAAAAAATGTATGGTTTAAAATGAAATATTTTTTTATTTAATTGAATCTATTTGAATCATATATATCTAAGTAATGTACCTATAGTTTTTAGCTTCTTCACTCCGTCACACTTCTCCATGTGCTCAGTTTGCTTGAAAGGGGTCCGAAATTTTTGGTTCACATAATTTTTGCTTCCCGTATTAAATAAATATTTGAAGACAGCTTTATATTTTTATGCAATTCTTATAATTCAATTGATATTTTCTGAAGCTACACAATAAATAAGTAAACTTTTACTAATATCACCATTCTGACGATGCTCCTCGAAGAGCGATACCGAGGAACGGTAGTTGCATTTGTGAATTAAATATGTATATTTTTAATTATTATATGTAGATTGATCTCGGTTATGATCCGGTAATTTCCTTCACAACGGAGCGTACCTACTCAAGTTGTGAGGCTATGTGTTTGTGTGTCTGTGTGGTTGTGTGTAGTTGTTTAAAGTGGTACCTGTAGAAATTTTCTGACTATTGTGCATGTGTTGATAATTGTAGTTTTTGTATGTTGGTGATTACGTATGGGGGTAACTTTAGTATGTCTATATTTTTTTGGAGAGTTTTTGGTATGATGCCTGTAGACGATAATATTATTGGGACTATTGTTACTTTTTCTTGTTTCCACTGTGATTTTATCTGTTCTGCTAAAGGTATGTATTTATCTATTTTTTCTAAATGTTTCTTTTGTATATTTGCTGTATTTGGTATCGATATTTCTATTAGATATGTGTGTTTATGTATTTTGTCGATTAATGTAATGTCTGGTCGGTTATGTAGGTTTGTTCTGTCTGTGATTGTCTCTATTCCAGTATAGTTTGTAGTTATCATTTTCTGTTACAGCTGGGGGTGTATATTGATACCACTTGGGGTGTGTTTCGATAAGTTTATGTTTGTGGGCTAGTTCCAAATATATGTGTTTGCAGATGTTATCGTGTCTTATTGTATATTCCGTCGGTGCAAGAGTTGAGCAGCCACCTGTTATGTGTTCTATTGTTTCTTTTTGTAATTTGCACTTTCTGCATGTGTCGTTTGTTATTGTATTGTCTTTTATAATATGTTTCGTGTAGTTTTTTGTTTTTATTATTTTGTCCTGAATATCTATGATAAATCCTTCTGTTTCTGCGTATAGGTCAGAGTGTTTGAGCCAATTATTACTAAGGGCTTTATCAATATGTTGTTGTTGTAGATGACTTGGGTGTATTCCATGTAATGTTTTATTTTTCCATGTTTCAATTTTTGCGTCATGTGTTGTTATTTCTAGATTGCGTTCGTTGTCGTTAAGTGTAAGTGGTGAGTAAGTGTGATCTATGTTTATGATTTCGTTGTGTATTGGGCTATTTCGTTTTGTGTAGAAGTATTGCCTTAAGTTATTTATTTGTGTATGGTGTAGATTTTTTATGTCTATGAGTCCTCTTCCTCCTTCCTCTCTTGGCAGTGTGAATCTTTCTATTGCTGAATGTTCGTAGTGAATTCTATGTTTTGATGATGTTGTTCTGAGTTTAATGTTGAGATCGTCGAGTTCCGTATTGGTCCATTTAATTATTCCAAATGTATATGTTAGTACTGGTATTGCGTATGTGTTTATTGCTTTAGTCATATTTTTTCCATTTAGTTGTGTTTTGAGGAGGATATTTAGTCTTTTAAGGTATTCGTTTTTGGTGGTTTCTTTTATCTTTTTATCTTTTATGCTTGGGTTCTGGAGAATTCCCAAGTATTTATAAAATTCATCTTCGTCCATTGCGCGTATTATTTCATTCGTATCCTTCAAGGTGCTTCCCGTGTGTTCCTTGGGTTTACCTCTTACTATTGAGCATGTGTTGCATTTATCAATACCGAATTTCATTTTTATGTCATTACTAAAACGTTCAGTTTTATAAATTAGTTGTTTTAGTTCGTCATTATTTTTGCCATATAGTTTTAAATCGTCCATGTATAAAAGGTGGTTGATTTTTATAGGATTGGTATTTAAGTTGTGTGTTGTGATTTTGTAGTCAAGTTTGCTTTTGTTAAGCATCTTGGAGAGTGGGTTGAGGGAGATACAGAACCATAGTGCGCTTAGGGAGTCACCTTGAAAGATTCCGGTTTTAATGTTTATTTGTTTTGATTTTATCATTTTGTTGTTTAGTTTTAGGTATATTGTCGTGTTCCAGGTGTTCATTATTTGTTTTAAAAATTCTACAAGTTTTATGTCAATTTTGTATATTTCTAGAACTTTTACTAACCATGAGTGGGGGACACTATCAAAGGCTTTTTGGTAATCTATGTATGCACAGTACATGTTCCTTTTCTTCTTTATCGCCTGATTTGTTATGGTCCGGTCGATGATGATTTGTTCTTTGCATCCTCTGCTTTGCTTTCTGCATCCTTTTTGTTCTTCTGTTAATATGTTATTTTGTGTTAGGAAAAGATCTATTTTTGTAGTTATTAATTATTATTATTATTATTATTATTATTATACTCAGTTCAAAATAAGGTCAACATCTTCGTCAAATTCATATTTGATTAGTTGATCTGTTTTTACTTACCTATTTCTAATATCGTACCGTTGGATAAACGCAGACGAGATGGTCAGATATCAAAAAATTGACAGGCATTTACTGGTGAAGACTTAGATAGACGCGAAGATCCGTAAAGTAGGTCAATATTTAAAACTGAAACTGAAAGGAAATAAACTGAATTAAAAATTGTTATTATATTTTTATGTGGGATAGAAGATAAATGCTGTTTATTTAGAAAATCAACATTAACAACATTAGTTACTCATGTACATATAAAAGAATGACTATTTTTTCAAATCATCGTAATAATGGTGGACACATAAAATATTCATTCAATCATTCATTCAAAACACTTCGGCATGTTCAATAAAGGGTAGTGCATTGATTTATAAACGAAACACGACACATGCGTGTGTGTGAGATGTGATCTATGTGCATGCATGTACCTGTATATACTTAAAGGTTTCACTTAAAAAATGTGATAAAAATTGAGAAATATATTTTAAATAATTAAATTTTTTATACTTAAATGTTCATCAAGAAAATTAATGTCAAAAATGTGTATTTTTTGCGCGCAAATATCTGTTTAGTTAACAGTATATTGTACGTATTTATACGAATAATATTTATTTTCAAGAATAACAGCATTAAGTGAAAAATATGGTGATTATTTTGTATATTAATAATGTTTAACCTATTATTAATATTAATAACGCCACCATTACGAAGGATTTTCAAACAATGTTTGATACTCCATACTATACAAAATGAACTTAATAAATGAGATTACAAAATTATAAAATGACGCACAAGACATTTAAACCAGTTTTTAGACTCAGCCATAATAAAATTGCATATTTTGTCATATAATATTCGATTTTTCTGACATATTCCGTTGTTTTTCGTTTCCATGACTACACACAGAATATAAAACCTATTCGAATGAATAAAATTCGAATATTCATAGAGCTTTGTTATAGTATGTTGTTGTACATAGGTTGTATAATATAGTAAAGAAATTCCATACTAATTACTAATATAACATATTGTTAATTTTCCTTATCGATGACCAATTTTCCAACGATCAAATACTCATACAGATATTTTAATGTGTAATATTATAATAACATGCTTAAAAAAATGAGTGGATTGTGGCCAACACCAGACCACTCATAATGCTTTTGCCTAATTAAATTTTTACACATTTCCAATCATCCAATATCGCTAACATTTATTAAAAAAGATACAATTAACTAAAAAAACATTAATTTATGTAACAATAATGTTTTCTTTGCTTTCTGGTAGAAAAATGATTTCATGAACCCAAATATCAAACGAATTGCAGATTTGCAATTTCCCCTTATAATATAACCCGCATCTTCCGTCTTCTTAATCCATTCAACATGACCCTCTCTGTTAAACTAAATCAATCTTCTTAAGATATGTGTATTTGATAATACCGTCCTCATTCTGTTATATTGGAACAAGGGTGATTTTGACCTGAATAAAATGTTTGCACAGAAAATTTACGTGCATATAATATATACATAATGTTAATTTTTTTTTATTTATTTACTTATTTATTTATTTATTTATTTATTTATTTATTTATTTATTTATTTATTTATTTATTTATTTATTTATTTATTTATTTATTTATTTATTTATTTATTTATTTATTTATTTATTTATTTATTTATTTATTTATTTATTTATTTATTTATTTATATAAAATATTATGTTTCAATACACATATAAATGTAACTCACAAGTAAAGTAATTTTTACAATGTTTTTTTTTGCAATGCCTCATCAAAAATATTACAATCTTATGCTTGATGAGGGAATCACTTAAACTGATAAAAAATATCCAATATAACGCAATTAAATCAAAGTCATACATAAAGTAATAAAATCAAAGTCATACATGTGCAATCAAACAAACATTAAAAAAAAAGAAAAATATGGAATACAGACAATTGAAACATATCAAATACATGTTCAAATAAAATAAAAGAAATACAGGCAATTGAAATATATCAACAACAAATCGAAAACAGAATGTTAGATGCAGTTAGATGCAATTTTATTTTTTGTTAAAACTATTTATATTGCTTTGTCTGTTTTGGGAGGCAATTGAAACATTTAATTCCCAAATAAGTGTAGTTGTTTTGTATTTGTCTTGTATTACTATGTATTTAAAAATTACATGTGTGATACCCAAAAATAATATTTTTTTATCTTGCAATGTTTGCTTCTTTGAAAGAAAAAGAAACATTTGGGAATTGAAATGGTACAATCAATCTATTTTTTTATGTTCATATTTAACATTCAATATTGTATAGGTAATAAAACTACATTTGTGGACTGAGAATGTAAATCTTTACCAGTGTTAGCAGTTTATTTCACATACCCAAACCAAGAGTAAAAACTTACAGAAACATGGCTATAATTCTTTCTTAAGAATGAGCCCGATTCGAGTGCTGGAACACGTATTATATTGCTGAAGATATATCGTTATTCGAGTAGTTAGCTGGAAAATTAACGGTAATGGTTACAGCTATCAAACTGCCATTGTATAATGTTTCTATAAACCGCTAATACCTATAACATTAATCTAAAATGTAATTATTGTAATTAATTATAAAATTATAAAAGAATTAAAACTTCATAAATTAAAAAAAGATATCGTCGTATTTCACTTATATCCTATCATTATAATTAATTAGAAAGTCGTAAAAGAATAAAACTTCATAAATTAAAAAAATGCCACATTTTGTATCGTAAGTTATAACAGCCGCGCGCCGTGGAGTAGAGCTAAGTCGTATGATTTTTGAGTCGTTCATTTCGAGATATTATCTTGAAATTGAAATTATTCGAGAAGAATTTATAAAATTGAATATTTTAAAAGTTGCATATAAGCAAACATTAGATTTTACGCTGTCGGGGGTCAATAAAATTTTTGAAATTTTTTTAACATCTCAATAGAGACGAAGTTAAACCAGCCGATGACAGGTCGTAGGCCCTGTAGGTGCCTTGAGTTCCTGGTTCTTCTATATAATAAATATTTTCTCGAACTACCACCTTTCACCTGTACTCATATACCTATACTAAAATTCCCATACAAAAATTGTACTGAAAATTTTACCCATACTAAAATACTGTCCCATACAAAAAAATGTATTAAAATACCGTCCCTACGAAAAACTTGCGGAACATATATAACATATAAAGGTATTTTTTTCAAATAATGAAGCAACCCGCTAGCAATATGTCATATTTAGACATTCTATAAACAACAGTAACAAACCGAGTATTGAATCCGGAAACTTCCGGGGCTCAAGAGTCAATGTTAACTAACTAGAATTGATTTTTATAGAACTATTGAAATTTATTTCTCACGCAAATATTGCTTTTCTGGGCTGGAAACACTGGTTAGTTGGAAGAAATTGCCATACGGTAATAAACTCGCCACTTGCCCAGGGTGCAAGGAAGTGTTCATTATTATTATTGAATGACAATTTATACGTAATAATTATACACTGAACGCGATACATTATTTGAAACAGATAAATTGCTAGAATTATAGTTTAATGTTTTCTGTAGCAGGACTGTAATCTGGGTTTGCTGGATTGTTTATCAGGTGATCTGATATTTTTTTATGCAATTTATCCGAGCTTTCTGTTTTACTTTTGTTCTACACCAATGTCTATATAAATATAATATTATATTAAACTCAAAAAAAAACGTCAAATATATTTATTAACAATTGCAATAATCGCAAAGAAACTAAGTCATTTGTAATTTATAAAATTTATCATAATTGGAAGGAAATTTATTCTTTAGAATGTAACGAAATTTTGATGAAAACATCATAACGTTTACTTTGAAAAACTCTTGAGTTTTCCAGCAAAACTCCTGACTGTTTCGTTAAAATTGTGTTAATTTATCATTGTAGGGACGTTTTGCATTCAAGTTTTATTTGTATAATTTTGTTGAAGGGCCACTAGAAAATTAATGAGAACAACTGAAGTGGGAGCAAACACTCGAAGCGTCAATATTCATAGTCAGAATATTTTAAACCAGCATTATTTGAAGACTTTGCGCCAACAAGACTTTATGAAAAATTACATCGACAAAACAAAAGATAGCAACATATTATTACTTGTTGCATGTAACACATGAGATCCAACCGTAGATAGCGATAGTACCCCCTATTCAGTAACTATTGTAACTAAAATAGGAACAAACTAAAATTGTAGATTTTAGATTTACGGTCTTATTTCAGCGTTATAAAATATAAACTTAGACTTAATGGAATAAGATCGTACCTATACTGGCCGGAACGTTCTTAATAAGTTACTGAAATAGACGTATTTTGAATAGTTATGAAAATGACAAAAATTTCATAATTATTCATAAGACGTCTGATTCAGTAACTTTTTAAGAACGTTCTGGCCAATATAGGTACGTTCTTATTCCATTTAGTCCAAGTTTACATTTTATAACGCTGAAATAAGACCTTTAATCTAAAATCTACAATTTTAGTACGTTCCTTATTTAGTTACAATAGTTACTGAATACGGGGTAGTATGTATAATTGAAGAATACGTACCAAACTATAAACACAAATAAATCCAACTGTCGATTTGTTTCTATTAACATATAGAATTTATTTCTATTAACATAAGGCCGGTTTTACAGTCGGCCCTCAACTCATTGAGTTTGTTAAACTCAAGATTAATGTTAAGGGGAGATTGGATCCATTTCCGTATTAGGTACAGTGCAATATGACATTTCAGTTACTTCAATTATAGACATATTTTACTTTTTCTGTGGTTATTATCTGTCAATTTTTAAATAACTTCAAATAATACGAACTACAAAACGGGACGCTACGACTTGAAATATTATTGTTTTATTATTCAACATGGTAAATTTAATTTTTTTCATCAAAATAATGCTTTTAAATGCCCATATTCGTTTCAATATGGCTGTCAGTTTGTTTTGTTGTGTGGCGCCACCATAGAATATTATACTCGGCGCCACCGTCGATACAACTAACGCCTCTAGTGATAGAACACTGGTTTTCTAGCAACGAGTCGAGAAATGACAATTATTGACTCAACGTTAAGTACTTAATCCGCCAGAAACGTTGAGTTAAATATTTGTCGCTTTAGTGACGTATTTGAGGGAAGATTAGGCCTAAACGGACACTGTAATACGCTATATTTTTGTAAAACTTGAGTTTAGCTCTTAAACTGAGACTTTAATACCGGCTCATAATCTATTGTGAAACACATGCATTGTCATTGGTAATACAAAAAATTCTGAAAGTTTCTGAGCTCCACCTGATTAGGAAATCAGTTAAAAATCAATTCCAAAATAAGGTGTGTAATACAAACTTCTGAACATATTTTTATACGGTACAACAATTATTTTCCCCTGCAGATTTTTTGTTGTTAAAAACAAAGGATTTACCGCCCATACAAAATAGGTGGTTAACTTGATTATTTTGAAAAAATCAAATTGAAAATAAGTTTAACCTGTAAAATAATATTCGATAATTAATGTCTTTGTACGACCTTAGGGCACGGAAAATACAATGAAAAATTACCACAAAAAATAAAATGAAAATTTCCAACTAAGAAACATAGCACTCATTAAGTATATTTTTATTCGTTAGTTTTTGGTAATGATGGACATGTTTTCAGATATTATGTCCAGTATTTTGGGAGTTCATAAGTCAGCTAGCTGGACTCCAAGAGAGTAATTTCGTTATTTTTCAAACTAAAAATTGTGTAAAACATTGTGAAAACGCGTCAAGTAATCACACAAGCTGCTCCATGTATTTTTGTATTTTGATAAAGAGCAATTAACTTAAAGGATGATTTCTCCCTTTTTTATTTTATTCATCGTTTAGAAATGTATGGGTATCTTCTTAACCAGTGAGCATAATAGTAATTCATAAATATCCTTATCATATTATTTTATTGTGCCAAAATATCGTCTAATTAGGATAAAAAATACTATGTAAGTATATTATTAATTTACAAAAATCCTCTTCATAATCAAAATATAAATAGGTATACATATAAATATATAAATAGGTATACATATAAATATATAGGTATACATATAAATATATAAATAGGTATACATATAAATATATAGGTATACATATAAATATATAAATAGGTATACATATAAATATATAGGTATACATATAAATAATTGGTTGAGACACAGTTTTAAATTGTGTTTACTTCTCCAGAATGTAGCAACTTGTTATTGGGTGGGTGATAAATTAATATTATTTGACATAGTATATATTAGTTGCCCGAGAAGTAATATTAAAAAATAAATAAAATATTAAAGCATTTTTCATTCATTCATAGCATTACAGTATTTATCATAATTTTGGGTAACCGGCCACATATGTGCGGGTGTATATTACCTTATAATACAAAGCACGACACATGCGTGTATCCCAGCACACCAGACACGTGTCACCTAAAAAGATAGCGTTCAAATAGGTGAAACTCATTTCTGTACTATACGAGCTGTTATTTTGTCTCTTGTATTTTCAATTACCCGGCTTTATCGGGAATGGTCCATAAAGTGAATGAAAAATTTCAACTTGAATTTCAGGAAAGGATGTAAGATAAAGAAAAATGTCATTAATAGAATGAAAGTGAACATATTAAGATGGTTTGGCCACATGGGGAGAATGAATGAGGAATGTCTGACGAAGAAAATATACATTGCGGACAGGAATGGAATGAGAAGTCGGGGCCGCCCAAGGAAGGGATGGCACGTCCATGTGAACGGTATTTTGAAAGACGGAAATGTCAGAAGCATGAATAAGACGATGTATGATTGTTAACGAGGCGATGAATTGTGTCAAGATAGAAATAAGTGGCGTTCTGTTCTCTCTGCCTCGCCTACCCCGCGAGGGATATGGCGTGATGGCATGTATGTACGACTGCAGAGTCCGATGTTGTTCAAAGAAAAAATGGTGAAGCTACTTCAAAGCCCATTAAATACATTAATTTTGGAATACATAATTCACCATTTACATTATAGAATATGTAGTTTAAACATTATTCTGATAATGACAGGTAAACTGTTAGATCACATTGTTTGTATGCAACAGCGGAATATTATTGGAATAATCTGAAATGAAGTTGAGATAATCGCTTGTGAATTTAGTCCTTTGGGGTGTAAACTGAATTCCTATTGTCCTGCTATGCCTGCTTTCCCTCTTCTGGGAAGATGATTGTGGATTAATACATTGCTTCTGCAAAGGGTAATCGAAGACGGTTTTTCAATTACAATTATTGTTCCTAATTTATTTTCACACAATTATAAATTAATGATATAAATTATGCTAACTATATTAATAATATAATTACATCTGCACAAAATATTATAATTATCAATATTTATATGATAAGCATACCAACTTGTTGACAAATATCATATACGAGACAGGTGACAATTTTTACAACCACAACGACAGATTAAGTAAGTTAAAATAAGTCGACAACGACTTCTTATTTTTTACGACTTTTACAAATAAAGATATTTTGTACGACTGATTTAAAACAACTGTTTATTTCGTTTAATTTGTTCATTGAGGTTTCAAATATGTTTTTATAAAAAAATTAAAATTGCTTAAAATGTAGGTACCAAAAATTGAATTCTGAAAATATTAAAGACACTTTTTACTTTGTTAATTTGATTAAAAAAAAATACTCAAACAACGATAATTTGAATACGTGCCTTTTTCTATTTTCCAAAAATTATATAATGCTGTTCTAACAAAATGGGACGAAACAAAATAAAAAATAGACCGAAATAAAAAAAATCTACTTTATATAAACGTGTAAACAACACAATTTCGTTTAGTAAATTGTAAAATTTGGGAATTAGTGAGAGATGAAAATAAAAAAAAATGGTTTTAAATAATTTTATTAATTTAATATTATCCCGACAAGATTAAGTTGAATGCCACACATTTTCCATGGAAACTACAATAGGTATGTCTATATGTATAATATTATGAAGGTGCTTTTGTAGGAAATGTTGGTTTTGTTTTAACCCCTTTGCTATGAAAACATCACCACACATAGCAATAAAGCTTGATCTTTGCCATGGAACTATGACCCCTCGGTGAATCATTTGTCTATGGCACAAGAAAACCAACACTCAGCGTGAACCATATCCCAAAAGGGATTTTTCAAATTTAGATGGGTAGTGAATTCGTTTTAGATGAGCTGACTAACCTCCTTCAAAATTTACGCAATATTAAATCTTTTTCAATGTTTCCATTGCAATAAACTTGCTGTGACGCATCGGCTAAGAATAGTGCTTCCACTGTTTTCTATTAGGTATATTTGTTTTCGAGTGTCCTCTAAGAGTCGGGTAATCGAAAACACAACAGCTAAAATAACATCCCACATGGTTCAACAATGAGGTTCAACACCCAGTCTGAATGAAGTTCCTTTATAGGTGGCATGAGACTGGTTTGTGGGTATACACGCATGTGTCGAACTTCCTTTTGTAAGGTTATGCAAACCCGCACAACTGTCCCTGGTTGTCCTATGTTGTGATAAATGCCTTAATGGTATGCATGTACCTACAGTAAAAAATCTTTTTAAGCTATATGTGTGGGATAAAAATAAACAGGAAAAATATCAAAACCTACAAATATTAAATATTTGTTGGTGAAATAGATTTCATAAAAACCAAGACTGTCAAAATCTTTAGCAAAATCTCATCCCAAAATAACTTAAGTTAATTGGGATTATATTCAATAGTATACACTATAATATTGGGCCACGTCATTGACGAGAGATTTAAACCTCATTAAGCGAAATTAATGTAGGTATACAATGGTACACATATTATATATATAAAACAAATTTATATAGGAGGGTAGGTACCAGTAAATCCCGAGTAACGCCATGTTGCATAATACCAGCAACACTACCAGCAAGTCCGACTCACTAGCGTCTACGTCGCGAACCCTGGTAATGTGGCCTACTATAATAATAGTGGGTCACAGCCGATAGCTGAGAGGGCAATGGCGAGTCTCCGGCGCCATAAAACCGGAACCACCCAGCTAAGGGAAGGAAAACCCCGAAAGAAAACCAGGGCAGGGTTCCAGGCCTTAAGGTAGCAGCCCTACCAGGAACCTAGGATACGACGGGTTAATCACCTATCTATCTCAAACAAAATGATTAAGAAACCAAAAGAAAAAGAAACCGGTCTACCCTTTAACAGACTCGGCAAACGATACAAGGCTAACGATTTAAGAATATGTACGTGGAATGTTCGATCGCTTCATAGAGCTGGAGCTCTAAGGATACTCTGTGACCAACTGTTGGAGTAAAGTTCTGATGTAACTGCAATTCAGGAGATGAGATGGCTTGGACACGGAATAATGGAGAAGAGAGATTACAGTGTATATTACAGCTGCCACGAAAAACATCATATCTTCGGTACGGGGTTCATAGTTGCTAAAAGAGTCAAGCATCTAGTAACAGATTTTAGACCTGTTCATGAAAGAATGTGCGTGATTCGTGTAAGGGGTAGGTTTTTCAACCTTAGTATTATCAACGTCCATGCACCTACGGAAGATGATAAGGAAGATAAAAAGGACGCGTGGTATGAAAAACTGGAACAAATATATGATGCATGTCCTAGCAGTGGCATATAGATGATAATTGGTGACATGAATGCCAAGGTGGGTAAAGATAACTCACGGCCCACAACAGGTGCTTATAGCTTACATGCCATCTCAAACAATAACGGCATAAGATTGGTGAACTTTGCATCCTCCAGAAACATGACCATTGGCAGTACCCTTTTTCCTCATAAACGTATACACAAAATTACATGGAAGTCACCAGATGGAGTCACCCTGAATCAGATAGACCATATACTAATTGATAGAAGGCATGTCTCAAACTTGTTGGATGTCATAACTTACAGGGGCGCCAATGTTGATTCGGATCACTATATGGTAGCAACGAAGGAAAGAGCGCGAATATCTATATCAAAAGCGCACAAAAACAGAGCGCAAACCTAAGTTTAATATTGAAGCACTGAAAGATCAACAAACAAGGACGAGGTTTGTGGAAGCAACGGAGCAATCCTTGCAAGACCTAGATAATAGCTTGTCGATCGAAGAGCTTTGGGGTTGCTTCCAGGAGAAAATTAAGAGTGCTTCATCAGATGTACTGGGAATGGCCCGAACATAGAGAAGATCCCCTTAGTTCGACGAGGAGTGCGAAAGAGTGACAAAAGAGAAAAACAGAGCCTATTATCGAATGCAGCAAAGAAGCTCAAGGGGCACAGAAGAAGAATACAAAGCCAAAAGAAGACAAGAAAAGCAGCTCCATAGATCCAAAAAGAGATTGTACAAAAGAACAAAACTACAGGAACTCGAAATATTGAACACCCAGAGTGAGTGCAGAAAGTTTTATAGGGCAATAAATCAGCAAAAGAAATAATTCAAGCCAAGAACAATAGCATGCAAAAGCAAGGAAGGAGAAATTCTTAATGATAGAGAGGATATACTGAAGCGATGGGCACAGCATTTTAATGAGGGGGAACTCACCACACCGGAGGAGCCAGAATTTATAACAGTAAATGCAGATGTCGGAGATGTGCCGGAACCTACTCTAGATGAAACTCTCAAAGCAATAAAATGTCTTAAAAATAATATGTCTCCAGGCTGCGATGATATACCGTCTGAACTATTAAAATATGGTGGCAACAGGGCAGTCTCAAGTCTTCATCAAATCATCTATAAAATATGGGAAGCTGAAATAATGCCAAGAGACTGGGATAATGGCTTGATCTGCCCTCTACATAAGAAAGGGGATGCTCTGAACTGCTCAATCTTCCGAGGTATCACACTACTGTGCACAGCATATAAAGTCCTTGCTGGAATCCTATTCATGAGATTACTCCCATTTGTGGAGGAAATGGTAGGATAATATCAGAGTGGGTTCAGACAGGGTAGGTCAACCATTTACCAAATATTCACACTGCGGCAGATACTCGAAAAAACGCTGGAATGTAATGTTGAAACACATCACCTGTTTGTGGACTTCAAGGCTGCATACGACAGTGTCAACAGAATTAAGCTCCACGAGGCAATGCTGGAGATGGCCATCCCCCCTAAACTTGTGCGCCAACAGTTCATAACATATAGAGGGCTCCAACAAGGCGATGCATTGGCGTGCTTGCTGTTTAATATTGTCCTGTAAAAAGCTGTTAGAGACTCAGGCATAAAGACAACAGGAACAATTTTCCCAAAGTGAGTCAAATACTTGCATATGCAGATGACATCGACATAATGGCTAGAACGTTGCCTTGCATGAAGGATAACTTCTTGAAACTTGAGTCTGCAGCCAATAACATAGGTCTAAAGATCAACGCCTCAAAGATAAAATACATGGCAACAAGAAAAGCATCACTGAATAGTATAAGCGTAAGAAACGAATCAATATCAGTGGGAACCCATCAGCTAGAAGCCGTTGAATCATTCAAATACCTGGAATCTCTTGTTCAGAATGCTGGACATTGACCAAGAAGGACGAAAATGCATTGTTGGTGTTCGAAAGGAAAATACTTCACAAAATATTTGGCTCTACCTGTGAAGGAGGATCTTGGAGGATCCGGTTTAACCATGAACTAGAAAAAATGTATGGCGAACCAAACGTTGTCCAATACATCAAAATTCAACGTTTACGTTGGCTTGGACACGTTTGTAGAATGGAGGATAGCCGGGTCCCAAAGAAAGTATTGGACACCTGTCCTGAAGGAAGAGGCAGTTTCTTGAGGAGGCCAAGGCCCATATAATGATGATTATTATTACATTTTATGAATGGAAAGTCGAAAACACTTTATTGTTTAAATCGTAATAAAATTTTACCATTTCGATGAAATAGTACGGCCCGCTTTTCAAATTATTTCATTTTATTACTTGATGTGACGCGTTATGTATGAAGAAATACTTAGGGAATTCAAATCTAGCATATGCAGCACTTCTTAAGACGGTGACAAATAGATGGCGTTTATTTGATATATTATCATAGATGTTCATGTATGGCGCTTTCTACATCGTGATAATACATAATTTATAAGTTAAATAATAAGGGCGTTTTTTTTTTCAAGATATGCATTTCATAAACATAATATTATATTTTCATTATATTTTTGACACGAGACTTTCATGATACAAATAAGTTTTTATATTTCAGTACATATCATGTAAATTTGAAATCATATTTCTTTTAAGAATATGAAAATTGTTTGCATGAGGGACATTGTTTGGGCCAATAAGCATATGCTAGTTGAGAGTAAGGTCCGAATATATAAAACATGTATCAGACCCATAATGAGTTATGGAGTTGAAGCAAGGGCAGACACGATGAGAACAAAACAGCTACTCAGAACAACAGAGATGAAAACACTAAGACCTATCTTGGACTAAACACTCAGATACAGAATCCCTAATGAGGAGATCCGAAGAACCTGCAATGTGGAGGATATTGTAAGATGGAACAGGCAAAAGACGATACTAGCAAGGCTGCCAAAGATTGTAATGCGCGAGATAACAGAGGGACGCCGACCACCGGGAAGACGATCAAAGAGATGGAGGGAGAGATGGACATTCTCGTCCCAGGACCTGTAAAAACAGATCATAGATCTAAAAAAAAAGGAGGAAGAAGAATAAAATTGCAAACATTGTTAAAAAAACTATTTCGTTCATTACAAATATACATATCACCGAACAAACAGAAACCAAATAAAATTATTGATTTAAAGATGGGTCTACAAGTATCAATATAATATTATGTAAAGAATTAATGATCCCTATTAAAGACCCTAAAATATTAACACATAATTTATTTATTTATTTATTTAAGTACATATACGGCCTCTGGACCATTATAAAATAAAAGTTAAAAATAAAACATAAAACTCGTATTTATCAACAATTAAAAAAAGAAAAACAACACAATAATTCATTAAAACACAATATTCATAATATCCGCATCGACCTGACACTAGTTAGTGTATTCTATGCCTGCCACTACTACAGATACCAACAGAGTTGATGTCCCGCTCACACAGCACTACAGACACAGTGCGAGAAAGAGACACCAACTTTCACAATACCGCGGGTACAATTATTGCAAGTTGCCAGGTCGATATCAAATTAAAACATTTTTTTTTACAAATTTAAAATAATAAAATAATCATTATATAAATTCACAATCACAGCAAATAGTAAACACTAAACAATTCAATTAGCAATTTATATAAAAATGAAAAGTATAAAACAAAATATAAAATACACCAATTTATAAACGAAATTAATAGCAATAAATAATTGAATTAAACGACAATTAAATAACAGAATGAATAGTAATTTTCAATTAGACCAAAATAAGACAAAATTCCAATCATATAAAACATTTTTTTTACAAATTAAAAATAATAGTAATAGAATAAAAACATTTAACAAATCAAATAAAAACATTTTTTAACAAATTTATAATAATAATAGAATAAAAATACTATACCAATCAAATATCATCATCAGCAATGGCGTTACAGCCCGGTGCGAGCCTTGGCTTCCTCAAGAAACTGCCTCCATCCCGCCCTGTCAACAGCAAGTCTCCTCCAATTTGTCTGTCCGATCGCTCTTATATCGCCCTCGATGTCGTCCAGCCATCTCATCCTAGGTCTCCCTCTGCTTCTTCTTCCTTCAGGAAGAAGAAGCAGAGGGAGGTGTCCATTACTTTCTTTGGGACCCGGTTATCCTTCATTCTACAAACGTGTCCGAGCCAACGTAGACGTTGTATTTAGATGTATTGGACAACGTTTGGTTCACCATACATTATTTCTAGCTCCTGGTTAAACCGGATCCTCCAAGATCCTCCTTCACAGGTAGGACCAAATATTTTGCGAAGTATTTTCCTTTCGAACACCAACAATGCATTTTCGTCCTTCTTGGTCAATGTCCAGCATTCTGATGCATATGTCATGACCGGTCTAAGAAGAGTTTTGTATATGAGGGTTTTTGTTTTACGAGAGATGAGTCGTGACCTTAAGTGCTTTAGCAGCCCATAATAGCATCTATTTGCCGCGGCAAGTCTTGCCCTTATTTTCGCACTGGTGTTGTTGTCCGTTGTAACAAGAGATTCCAGGTATTTGAATGATTCAACGGCTTCCAGCTGATGGGTTCCCACTGATATTGATTCGTTTCTTACGCTTATACTATTCAGTGATGCTTTTCTTGTTGCCATGTATTTTATCTTTGAGGCGTTGATCTTTAGACCCATGTTATTGGCTGCAGACTCAAGTTTCAAGAAGTTATCCTTCATGCAAGGCAACGTTCTAGCTATAATATCGATATCGTCTGCATATGCAAGTAATTGACTCGACTTTCTGCAAATTGTTCCTGTACCAATTATTGTATATTTGTTGTACCAATTATTGTATATTTGTTGTACCAATCAAATATATTACATTTTTTTTTAAATTTAAAATAATAATAATGGAATAAAAGCAAAATACCAATCAAATAAAAACATTTTTCTTTCAAATTTATAATAATATGTCATAGAATAAAAACATTATACCAATCAAATAAAAATATTTCCTTTTTATCTTTAACAATTTAAAATAATAATAATAGAATAAAAACAAAATATCAATCAATATATAAAAAAAATATATATATACATATATACTTTTCAGGTTTCTTAATACAAACCTAATCATGATCAATAATAATATCTCTGCTGAGTTCCGAAACCGTCCGACAGTGCTCTCTTGAATAATGCTAAGGAGTCAGCAAAAATGTCAGTAAGATGACCATACATGTTATCAAGCCTATGTATTATTATTGGAGAGTTATAAAGATAGTTTCTACAGACATTATCACAGTCAAATGTTACGATCTGCCTTGTACCTCGCATTGGGGTGCGGTACAAAATTAATTTTGTTAAATCTGGCGAGTCATAAACATTTCTGACAATCTTGTAGAGCATTATTAGATCAGCGATTATTCTTCTGTCGTACAACCTCTGTAACCCAAGCAGTGACTGAATAAAGTCATAATTAAGTTCCTCAATCGGTATTTGAAGTTTGAAGTTGATATAACGGAAGAATTTATGTTGAACCTTTTCTATAGACTTTGAGTGAATTGTGTAATTCGGTGACCACACTGGTGTATTGTATTCCACCTGACTTCTAACCAAAGATACAAAATGTAATTTTAACGAGTTAATTGATTTAAAATCCTTAGTTAGTCTCAGGATAAACCCCAGTAATTTTAAAGCCTCATTTGTAACGCTGTTTAGGTGTGGAATGAAAGTAAGCCCTTCATCAAATATTACACCAAGATCTTTTATATTTGTCACACGTTCCATTTGTCACACGTTTTCATATGTTCCATAATTATACATGTTTTTTTAATAACACAATTGTCATACTCTTACTGTACGTATTGTTTACAAAAAAGTATTTTTATATATTTTTTGTTAATACTAGATGTATTATTTTTTATATAATATATGTTTTTACATCTAAATAAAATTTACTGTTATTATTATTTTTAATGATGATATATTAACTTACTTATAAAAAAAAAATTTTCTTGATTATCAGAAAACAAAAGAATAATAAAAAAGCATGACATGATTTCGCAATGTTTCTTTTATCTTCATAATGTTCAAAATAATGTAAATACATACTTAAGTACCTACTTACTATTCATAATTTATGCTTTCCTTATTTTCGATGCTTATTTTCCTACATACCAACCCTTATATCCCTGCACAATTTTAGTTTGCTTACGGAGATAATAATGGTTTTGTGTTGAGCAGTGCGAGAAGATGGCACACGACAGCACCTCATATTTTGTATGTAAATGTATGGAGGTAAAAGGATCGATCGGTTGACGAATTATCCAATAAAGTTAACACGTGATTTGTCAGTGTCAAAATATTTGGAGGCGATAATCAGTTTGCTGATATCACTCAGTGCTTGCTTGATGTTGAGGGAAAAAAATATTTCACAAAAATAAATATTATATTATTATTGGTCACATTATAAGACTCTGTGCCAGCTACGTGTGTGACCGAATATTTAATAATAATAAATAAACATTTATAGAGACGAAAAGAAGTTTACATACAAATACATAGACATGTATCAACAAATGAAAAGAAAAACAACCTTTCTGACTTAAAATGACCATACTCAGCTATGTTGCCGGAAGACAAGGCCCCCAGCAGCTGATTTTCAGCATGATCCTATTACTTATGTATTATAATATAGATATACATACAAAAAATGCTCCAAAACATACACAAATATAAATAAACATACACACCAATACATATTTTATACACAAATTTATTTATACACACCCACACACATAAATTCTTACATTACATCACACTTTGATTGCGAGGCCAGAAGCATCGCTTGACAATATTCTCTTTAAAAAATAGATTTTTTTTTAGATTTAATGTACCGTAAATAAACAATGACACATCTTAATATTGAAATTTCATATAGTTTTGATTTATATTCATACTCGTGTACAACGAATTAACCTAACGACACATTTGATGTGTTTTTTTTTCGTATATTAATCTTGCAAATAATATAAAGATTACAAGGGCATTCTTAATCGAGTGTTGACTATACGAAACATAGCATTTCAAAGTTATTTTATGAAAGTAAAGAAACTATTTTGATCTCTGCTTATTTCAGAGGATGATTTAGTTCATTTGTAGTCCATTCACACAAAAACTCATGTGCATTAAGTAAGCTGCTTTAATGACTTGGCCCAAAAACATGAAAAATGATTAATGGTATATAAATTATCTCAATATAAGATGCTATCCTGAAGAAATTTTCTTTGATTATGTTTCCGAATTTAATCTGTAAATTAAATGTCATATTTTGCTAAATCAGTAGAAACAGCAGTAGGTACAGCAGTCTGAATACATAATAAAATTTCTGGCGCTATTTAGTACCTAGTGACATCTATTTTTCGGAAAAACTCCTGATGTTTTCATAAATGACATCTCAATAGATAGTCATAAATCAACTCAAACATGGGCATGTTTTGTGAATATTGCTCGTGCGCATAATGTGATTACATTCACTAACATTTAGGGATTTTTCTGCATTCTCTTATAATACAATAAATTACGGTATGATTAAGTAAATTATTGATGTTTAATATTTAATTGAATTTATTTATATGGAAGAGTCTCCAATGAAAGAGTTCTAAATATGATGGAGAAAGAGAGAGAGTTTCTGACCACTGTCAAGAGACATAAAGCAGCATATTCTGGCCACATATTTTGTGGTGATTGATATGCCCTTCTACAACTTATAGTGGGTCGTAAAAGAATATCTTGGCTTAAAAACCTCACCCAGTGATTCGAGATTCCGGAGTCAGCGTCACTTATTGATGAGATGAGTATGGCATGATGATTTTCTCCTAACCTCCATTAGCAGCGGCACAAGAAGAAGAAGACTAATATATTATTGAATGCATAACCTTTCTATTTTTACCTGACGTGAAGAAACGAATTAAATCTTCCTGGGTTGTACCTGACTTTTGGATTTTAAAAGTTATCTTCACCGATTTAAAATTGCCTCCTCTGGTTCATGTCAGTTCTGTCAATACCCGGACCAAACTTCGGAACATATCCTGTGGGATTGATGCCACCCAATGGTATCCTCTTATAGATCGGAGCTCCTCGTTGCTGTCCGTGGGCCTCTTCAAGGTCCCATTTGGTAATGCGGATTTTGTGATCTCGAAGAACAATTTAAAGCCTGCAAGAAGTTGTCATATTTATGGTGCCTTACTATTGTTTGATTGCCATTAAGTTTATTTTTTTAAAGAGATCTTAGTCACACCTTTGATGCTTTACATTTGAAAAAGTTCTGATGTCGATGACTAGTGCTTATCTTCTTATCACATTTGTCGATTGTTCTTGCACTGTGGTGCCGAAATTGCTAATCTAGAGGGCTCCATGAGATATTTTCGTGCTATGCATTTTTGTTATATCTATAATAAAAAGTAAAGACTTTTTGATTCTACATTAATTTAATTGAGCGCGATAGGCCTATTTCGCCTTGTTAGGGCCTTAACAAGGCGAAATAGGCCTATCGCGCTCAATTAAATTAATGTAGAATCAAAAAGTCTTTACTTTTTATTATAGATATAACATATAATGGAATTCTACCAAATAAAAACTTCATCGATAATTAACTATGCATTTTTTGTCGGTTATCTTTTTTTAAAATGAAAAATGAATATGCCCTTGTACAACAAGTACATATACATCTTCCTACATTCCCTAAATTAAGCATAAATGCTTGCGCTACAGACGAACGAAATTGGTCGAGGCAGGATTCGAGCTCGCGACCACGGGATTACTAACCCAGCTCGCTAACCGCTCCGCCATCGACCCGTCTGGCCCATTTAGCGTGAAGGGGCCGTATACAGTCCCCATATGCAGAGAGCACTGTTTATAGAAATAAAAAGATGGCTTAGTATTACTATATATAGTAATTATAAAACTCGAACTGAATATACCTCTGAATTTGACAAACGAATTAGGAAATATTATATAAGAGTTTATTGAAAACTATCAGCATTAAGCAAATACATACATAATACAATATATTATGATAGTTTTATTAATATTTTTTCATTCCACGTGACACATACGAAATGCTCGATTTACATTACTGGTATTATGTGGGGGCGTTACTGTATGTATTTGCATCTGGATATAATCTGTATCATGCAAATATACACATCATATTTAACATGCTTCAGAAAAAAATGTGATAATTTTATAAATTTATCACGAAATTATTTGGCACGCCAAACCTGTAATTTTACCACTAGGTCAAACTGATATGTACATACAGTTTATGCTAAATTGCCTTAGGTTTAGACCTATTTGAGCTAAGTAAAGACAATATTTCAAAGCATTTCAAATCTACGGTCTTTCCTCGTCCTTTTGTGATAACATCACCTAAGCGTTCTTGAGGTGAGATTATCACAAAAAAGGCGCTATAAAAACATCCCAATTTATTATCATTGTTTTTATAAAACAGTTGTTTATAAATTCTTCTTCTTCTTATTACGCTCTAAACGGCGGTTGGCGACCATCACATCAAACTCATTAGTGACGCCGCATTCAGAATCCCGAACATTAATAAATAAAAATATTGACAAAACAGGATTCATTACTTTGTTATATTTTCATTTTGGTTAACAATTACGCAAACAAGGAGAACTTGTTTTCTTCCATAACATATGTTAAGATATGGTCGAAAAAGCGAGTTTAATATAATAATGGGTAGATAACGCTACCGATTTTATTTGTCTTGTTGAGTTAGATAAGTAAGCTATCGCCTATTGCGTAGTTATTTATAATCCACGATGAAAATGTGCATACCTCAGATACTAAAAAATGTCCTAATGAGTAACATCATTTACCTAAAAGTGCAGAGTAAAACCTATCTCAACCAGGGAGTAAGTCTGGTTTACCGGCGGAAGTAAAACCACCCATGTTTACCCATAATATAATGCATATATTTATCGCATGGAGTTCTATAACATCTTAAGATATTATAGAAATACATAAGATAATTATATCAATGATATGGGTAAATATGAATGATTTTGATTTCGCCTGTTGACACTTGCCACACTTGCCCCCCTGGATTTTTCAATATTTGATATTATTTTATAATTTTTATTTTATTTATTGAATACTATATCTTTCTTAATTTATAATGACGACATCAAGATTATTTTCCGTAATGGAATTTTATTCTCTAAAAAATATTATTCAATGTCAAATTATTTTTGTCAAATAGTATATCATGGAATCGAACTGCTCCGTATATTTTCAGTTACTATGCTAAAAACTTGTTTTTGTTCTTTACCAGCAGGGGCAGTAGGTACCTATATGCATTCTCGTGTAAAAATAACATTTTCCAACTTTATAATATTTTCAAATTACAAACACCGCGTTGTTGTGTTTCAAAACTTTCTTAATTAGCATTCTTCCGTAAAGTTGAATACACACAAAATTTGTACCTTGCTGCAACAATGGAGGAAAAAAAATGGAAGAAAAGAGACTGTGTGGGTAATATGATAGCTTTACACGAAAAATGCGAACAACTTCAGCGTGTTAATAATAAAATAACACCGTGGCGTTGACTTTTCATATGTTTTGAATGTTTTCGTTTGTTTTAATTTATCTCCAGCTATTTTGTGCATCGTCGAAAGGATCGGAACACATTGAGACTATTTATATAAAGATATAAAGGTATGCTGAGTTAGAACGTGGTAGAATTCTGGTATTGGTTGGTAATTGGGTACCTACCATATAAAATACATTTAAGACACATTTTTGGTGACATATTTGATAGATATATGTTAGATTTAAGCTTGAAATTAAAACTACAAGCTTGGTAATACATTAGGTATGATGCACAAATCGGAAACTGTAATTTTCAGTGGAGACTAACATATCAATATTAAATGCATGAAACTTACAAAGATATCAAACATTGTTTTTTTTCTCAGTATGTACCTACTAATATAGGACCAATCTGATAATGATAATGTCTCTTGAGAGAGTAATAATAACGCTTAATTATATCACGTTTATCACATTTTGTCGATGTAGATATTTTATACCAGAGATTGCCAGTTTAAATAGATATATCCGGATATAATCTTAACTGATTATACGAATGACACGGGTGAACGTGTATTAATTAATTTATTTATCGTTAAACACAAACATTTTTACATATTTAGGTTAAGTAAGTAACGCCCCACTAGACAAGACCTGTTCTGGGGCTGTTACTTTTAAACAATAGGGTATACAAATTATTTGCACATAAAACATAATATGTATATAAGGTGCACAAATGTTACATTCAAGTAGTTAAAAAAAATTGCACAAGATTAAGAAGCAAAGTTATATATTAAATAAAAGAAATAAATTAGAAGTAATGAAATATAGGAAATAAAACTAAAAGTAAATAAGTCAGATGTTAAGGGTGGACAATCCCCTCAGCATAGAGCCTGTCCGAAGAAAACAGCCATTTTTTTTGTAAGAATTTTAAAGAAATTGTGATGAGGTGTTTCCTTTATGTTATTTCACTATAATTTTTTGTACATAAGTATATTTATTATTTGTACCTGCACATGTTGTTTTTATTTTCGAATGTCTTGATTTCTTCTTCTTCCTCTTTTTTAGATCTATGATCTGTTTTACAGGTACTGCGACGAGGATGTCCAGCTCTCCTTCCATCTCTCTGATGGTCTTCCCGGTGGTCGGCGTCCCTCTAGTATCTCGTGCATTGCAATCTTTGGCAGCCAACAAGATTTCTGTTCAATATTATTCTCAGTTATGTATTATAAAATTAATTTTTTTGACGCATAATACTTGCTAATAATAATAATAATAATTTATAAAGCGCCGTTTAGTGATACAAGATCACTCCAAGGGCGCTGTAGCTTATTTGTTGGCTCTACGAAACAAGGCAGTCTTAAGAAATTTACCGAAGGTGTCAATGCTCTGAGCTCCACGTATGTCAAGAGACAATTTATTCCATTTTAAAGGCCCGTTCACAC
Source organism: Molanna angustata (assembly GCA_963576475.1). NCBI lineage: Eukaryota > Metazoa > Arthropoda > Insecta > Trichoptera > Molannidae > Molanna > Molanna angustata. The sequence goes on along the minus strand of OY754971.1, from coordinate 19,541,907 downwards.
TAAAACCGCGATCATAGTAAGCCGCCTTATTGACTCTGCCCAATTCTTTTAAAGAGTTGGTACTCTGTGATTCAGACGATCTCAGCGTAAGCTGCCTCCCCGATGGAACACTCCTCTGGCACAATTCCTGAATGTTGTGTGGAGCGAAGTCGTTCAGAGCTTTAAACACCATCAGGCATACCTTATAGTCCACTCGTTCTGGACATCTCAACCAGTGCATACATACATTTGTACATACATAGATTAAAACACTTGTTGACGTTCTACTGAAGACCATCGCCAACCACCGTGGCACAGTTGGTAAGCCGTTCGGTTTCTGTGCAGGCGTCCTGGGTTCGATTCCCAGCAGAGGAGAAATTTATTTCTCACGCAAATATTACTTCTCTGGGCTGGAAACACTGGTTATTTGGAAGAAATTGCCATACGGCAATAAACTCGCCACTTGCGTAGGGTGCAATGAAGTGTTAATTATTTATTTATTTATTAAACTTTCAAAAAATTCAAAGAGTATTGATAAAAATATTTTTTCATACCTACGTAAATTATACATAAATTATATTCATGCCTTGTATGAGATACCTACTCTATACCAAGTCTGGGAAAATTGAAGATGAAAATATTATGAAAATAAGGACAAGAAAAATGACCGATGCTATCGGTTATTCTATTCTGTATCATGCGTTCCTTGAAAAAGAATTGTATATTAATAAATAAAAATATATTGATATCTCTATATTTGCAGAGTTTCACAATTGAAATTTTTAATATTTATTTATATTTATTTATTACTTCTGAGGCAACTAACAGGTACTATGTAAAATAGTTGTGAAAGTTGCCACATTCTGGAGACTAACGATATTAAAAGTCTCACAGATCCAGACTGAAAACACAATTAAAAAATGTGTCTCCACCGGCAATCGAACCCGGGACCTTTGGATCAGCAGTCAGATACCCAACCAACTGAGCCACGAAGGCCGACTAATGAAGATTAATGAAGAGTAATGAAGGATGTAGGTATTTCATTTCAGCGACTCACTGTTCACTTTGAATTTTTAATCAGCCCCCCTAGACAACGTGTCATTTAGCTCAAGAAAAGAAACAAGAAAAGATAACTCAATGTATGGAAGTGACAGTTGTCACGTGACTGGCAACTGTCACTTCTATACATTGAGTTATCTCATCTTGAGCTAAATGACACGTTGTCTAGGTGGGCTGGCCCGTTGTTCCAAAAGTTTGCCCACCCCTGCTACATAACTATGAACTTTCCAAGTATGAACAAAGATAATTCGTGTCTGACATACGATCGATATGTTAAGTAAAGCTGCCATATGCGACCTAATTCCAAACGACGACATATTATTATCATACGAGAATTGCCTACTTCTTAAATTGAATATAGACGAATCCAATATGTTTGATATACCTACATAAGTAAACGAGCTTTGTAATTTAACCCGCTAGATAGATAATTCATGCTTTTATAATATTCATAAGGTTTTAACTGAAATGAAAAGTAAATTTATAATGATGTCACTCGGACAAAGACAGTATATGAATCAATAAATAGTAGAAGGTATGTTGAAGAATAAAATGAAATATTATTCTTTCGAGAAACACAACGAGTATCCTCTGATATTAAAATTATATTCATTATTATTACAATATAATATGCAATAATAGTAGTTGTAGAACAGTCTTACTAAGGCGTAGAACAATCCAACAAAGTTGTAGAACAGTTGTGGACTTTCATGGACGTGGCAAAAGAAGAATAAAAGTAAAATAAATGCTGTGGAAATAAGACCACTAAGAAGAGATGAAATATAACGATATATATTACAAACGCGACTCCCATTCACCGGTATTGCTCTATGATGAGCATCGTCAGAATGCTCATCATAGAGCGATACCGGTGAATGGGAGTCGCGTTTGCGAAAAATTTAAGTAGAACGTATAATTAAATATAATTTTTTTTTTTTTTTTCATAGTTTTAATTAATTATGGAGTTCTACCACGAAGTGACAGTGCCTAATATTAAAAAAAAAAAAAAAAAAAAATATATATATATATATATATATGTTAAATCTAAGGTTTTCGCGAGTACAAAATATGTTATTATTAAGTATTTTGGGGATAACCCGCGTCAAATTCTGATTCCCGAGAGAATCAGTCGTCTGCCGACGTTTCGTCTGAATCTCATCAGACATTTTCAATAGGCGCCTTGTTAATAAATTTCCGTCGCGAGGGATAGTGCGCGCACGTCCGTTCGCGTCGGAAGCTTACCACTTCCGCCGAAAAGAAATATATCTCTCGATGAAATACGAGCTCTTAAAGAATTACGCGCAAATAAAGATATAATTATTCTTCCGGCAGATAAGGGAAACGCAACAGTCATCATGAAAAGCGAAGATTATCACATTAAAATTACTAATTTGCTTAACGATCCGGCTTATAAACTGCATCCTAATAATCCTATAACATACTTAGAAAAAACGACTAAAACTAAAATTATGTCATCCAAATTAAGTCCAGAATTAAAAAAGTCGTTAATACCTAGAGAAAAATCGTCACGTTTTCCGAAATTATACGGTTTGCCAAAGATTCACAAGACGGATGTTCCTCTTAGACCCATAGTCAGTTCTGTCGGTTCGCCACTTCAAATGTTATCAAAGTATCTTGCCAACTACTTACAACCAGATGTAGAATCAGCGGAATCTTTTGTCAAAAATTCGGAACATTTTATACAAATCATTAAAAATCAAAAATTAAACAAGGGCGACATCCTTGTCAGTTTTGACGTCGTATCCCTGTTTACCAATATACCCACAGACGAAGCTCTTCAAGCAATAAAAGAAATGAGTGACCCACCGAATGACATAATAACTTTAATAGAACATTGCCTCAATAACACATTTTTCACTTATAATAACGACATGTACAAACAAGTAAAAGGAGCACCAATGGGTCTATCTCTTTCACCGCCAGTCGCTAACATTTTCATGACTAAGTTAGAGAAAGAAGCTATAGATAGAGCGCGCTTAAAACCAAAGCTATGGATTAGATACGTGGACGATACTTTCGTTATATGGCCTCACGGTTTGGAGGAACTTCACAAATTTCTTGATTTTCTGAACGATCTCCACAATAACATCAAATTCACAATGGAGATCGAAAACAACGGTGAAATTCCTTTTCTTGATGTTCTCGTCATCAAAAAAGAAGATGGCACTCTCGGCCACACTGTGTACAGAAAATCAACACATACCAACAGATATCTCCACGCATCGTCGAACCATCATCCAGCACAAATCGCCTCTGTAGCAAACACCTTGGTAACACGGTCATTAAGGATAACCGACTCCGAAAACATTCAAAATGAATTAGAGTATCTTAAAAACGCGCTACGAAATAACGGTTTTTCAAATTTCACAATAAATAATGCAATAAAAAATCAAACGAATAAAAATTTTAATAAAAAAGATACATCAACTAAAGTAAAGCCACTCGCCATTGCATTTTTACCTTACATAAAAGGCACTACTGACAAAATCAGTCACCTACTTTACAAACATAATATTCGCACCATTTTTAGAACAGACAACAAAATTTCATCCTTTTTAAAAAGTCCGAAAGATAAAATACCATTAGAGTCACACGGTATTTACGAAATCCCTTGCGGTGATTGCACAAAAACTTACATAGGCAGGACAAATCGCAGAATCTCGGCACGCGTTTCTGAACATCGCGTAGATATTAAAAACCGGAAATTAACTTCATCTCTAGTAAACCACTCATTGACCGAAAATCACTCCATAGACTTTGAAAATTCAAAAGTAGTCGCGAATATTAACAATGAAACATTTAGAATTTACAGGGAAGCAATAGAAATATATAGAAGAAGCAACAGTATAATGAATAACAGAGACGATAGCATTCGAATCCCGACCGCATGGACAAGTGTACTTGAAAACAATATTTTGAAAAACCATAGTAATCAAATTAACCCAACTACCGATATTTCAAACAATAGTCACATTAAAAACATTAGTAAAATTCCTAGTAAACCGAAAACTGATAATCCACCTGTAAACAATATACCGTTAAGTACTCGAGTCACTAGAAGCCAAACAAAACGCAATAATGACGTCATTGGGGAAACCCACCCCTCCACTAACACCTGACTCGGCTTCCTTTCAAACTTTCACTTGGTGGTAAGCTTCCGACGCGAACGGACGTGCGCGCACTATCCCTCGCGACGGAAATTTATTAACAAGGCGCCTATTGAAAATGTCTGATGAGATTCAGACGAAACGTCGGCAGACGACTGATTCTCTCGGGAATCAGAATTTGACGCGGGTTATCCCCAAAATACTTAATAATAACATATATATATATATATATATATATATATATATATATATATATATATATATATATATATATATATATATATATATATATATATATATATATATATATATATATATATATATATATATATATATATATATATATATATATATATATATATATATATATATATATATATATATATATATATATATATATATATATATATATATATATATATATATATATATATATATATATATATATATATATATATGTTATATATATATATATATATATATATATATATATATATATATATATATATATATATATATATATATATATGTTATATTTATATATATATATATATATATATATATATATATATATATATATATATATATATATATATATATATATATATATATATATATATATATATATATATATATATATATATATATATATATATATATATATATATATATATATATATATATATATATATATATATATATATATATATATATATATATATATATATGTTATATTTATATATATATATATATATATATATATATATATATATATATATATATATATATATATATATATATATATATATATATATATATATATATATATATATATATATATATATATATATATATATATATATATATATATATATATATATATATATATATATATATATATATATATATATATATATATATATATATATATATATATATATATATATATATATATATATATATATATATATATATATATATTACACTAAAATGAAAAATGAGGACACAAGGAAAGAATGTAAGATACAGAAGGATTTATTTCTCAAATAGTTCTTGAAGTCCTTCTATATCCTTCCGTAACCTCCTTTTCCTCATTGCTATGATCAGTGTTATTTTTAATATTCTTTTTTTTTTAACTCTCTTTTCATTTTTTTTCTTTGTATTTTTTTCTTACTCCTTTTATTTTGTTTTTTTTTATCAATTTATTTCACACTAAATAAGTATTGTACCAATTTAACATAGAGACTTCACGTTGCTCGGGTTGGTTGGAAGAAATTGCCTTATGGCAATAAACCTGCCTTTATACACATGTACATAAATTATAAAATAAATAAATAAATATTATAAGTAAAATAAAAGTGAATACCTTGAGGTGGTTTGAACATATTGAAATAATGAACGACTGACAAAAAATATACATGGGTGTAAGAGATGCAGTGAATAGCAGGGACCGCCCCAGAAAGGGATGGCATGACCATGTAAATTATATTTTGAAAGCAGGAAACATTAGAAGCTTGAACAATCGACGAGCATGTACATATGAGATGATTCATAGATGTAAAGGAAGCCAGGAATGTATGCAAAATACAGGAGTATGGCCCTCGGTTCTCTCTGCTTACCCCGTAAGGAACATAACGTGATTGTGTGTATGTATGTATGTTTTTTTTGCAAATTTATCACCGTACACTTCTTGTTTAGACGAAAAATAATAATCACTTAGTGTCTTATTTAGAGCTATACTATATATAAGAGTGTACTGTACATATTTATTAACTGTTTTTTTTTATTTATTCATATAAGGTGCAATTATATACATTTTTTCTTGTATATGTTAAGGTAAGTATTGAATTGTATTTTTTTTATATTGTATACACACACATAGGCAATGCCTTTGTGGGAATATGTTTCAATTTTTAAGTTAATTAATGTATTTAACTAAAAAAAAAAGTAAAAAATATTTAAATTGAGTCTTGCACCATTATATGTATGTTGAGATTTAAATATTTTTTTTACATATTCCTTATATTATTCTTATTATTGGCATTATATTATATCACCATAAAATAGTTTATTTTACATCTTTATTAAAAATAATTACACCAGTTTATAATTTATCCATTTGATCGAATACATAGTGATTCTGATAACATTTGACCATCAGATGTTTATATTTATTTACACGTATTCATACGTAAAGTATCAATATTTATCACTTATAAAACATTGTAATTAATTTCTACAAAGTTGTGAATATCATCGACCAAGTTCTAAATTTAATCCAACTGTCGATTTGTTCAGGAGAACTTTGTTCTCTTAACATATCGACAATGTATCAAGCCAGAATACGCGAGAATTGTATGGAGAGGTCTACTTTTTTCACGGCTTTTCCAACTTTGAAGTCAAAAAACACCAACTTAGAGGCTTCGCAGCATATATGTTCCATACACGGATTTACTCAGAATTCGGAGTAGAACATTTCGTGTGTCTGTGTGTGTGTGTCTGTGTGTCTGTGTGTCTGTGTGTGTGTCCGTCCCCCCCTTATAACTTTTGATCCGCTCAATTTACAGAGCCTAAAATTTCAGAATATATAAACAGTTACAGGCCTACAAAACTTTTATACTCGGAATTTTGAATTTTTGTTTCAGTCAGGGGTTATTAACTTTTGAATTTTTATTTTATTTTTCCATATATCTCAGAAACCATAAACGATAGAAAGTTGAAAATTGGTACAAACATAGACAAATACAAAATCTCAAATCAGTTTTTTCAAAAAAATTCCAGGGTTTCTCAAACATTTTTTATTAAGAAAAATATTTTTTTTATGATAAATTTATGAGTTTAACTGCCTATATTTCCAAAACTTTTACAATTATCGAAAAAAGCCGAAACACCCCAACTAGATAATTTAATTTTCTATAAAAAATATTAACATTGTAGTAGAAGATCTCAATTTTTTTTTAACAATTTTTTTAAAAATTGAATTTAGTGACGACATCGCTTCATACATTTTGTATGGCAGTCGTCTATACACAATATGTAAGAAGACTTAATAGTTTGATACTTCATCTCCAAACATACATACATACCATCATGCTATTTGCATATTCTGGGTAGGAAAAAGGATCTTCCTCCATACTATCCTATCTTGACATACATACCTACATATGTTGTATAGAAAACAAAATATCTGAAAATATTCAATAATTTGTATCTATGGGTTTATAGTTTGGTACATATTCTTCAACTATACATACTATCGCTATCGACAGTTGGATCTCATGTGTTACATGCAACTAGTATTATAGTTTTTTCTCAAGCCCAATAAGTTGAAATATGAATATAAAAATTCCAGATACGAAATAATTGGCTTCAAATTTTGACTCATCTGTGTAAAACTAAGCAAACAAAAAACATGAAGTCCGGAAATAAACACTATTTGAATTTTCAAGAAAATACTAAATAAGGAGTATTTATCCGTTAATACCTGATCCAAATTTATATTCCATTTTACTGTACAATTCTTTTTTGTTACTTTTAATTGTTTACAAAAAAAAAACAACTTTTCAATAGATGGCGTTACAAAAAGGTTTCTTCGTTACTTAATACATGGCAATAGTAAAAATAGCTTATTTCAAAATGATATGTTTCTCATTATCAAAATACATAGAACTTTCAAGGGAACTCAATAAGAAGGCATAATAATTGGTGAACGTTGCGCAAGCGCATAAAGTATTCACGTAAACCAGCCGATGAAAGATTGTAAGCCCTGTAGGTGCCTTGAGATCCTGGTTCTTCTAAAATATTCAACGTTCGTCTCCATTGAGATGTTAAAAAATTGTCAAAAAAATCTATTTTACTATGAACATTTTTCGTGTAACATATAATGTTACTTATGTATTGTATTTTGTTATCTCACTTTGTATTCTCATTGCCTGGAAGAAATTGCTGAATAGCAATAAGCGCATCTGTGTGCTATTAACAAATAGATAAAGAATACACAGTTAGTCAATATTTTTTGTAACAAAAAAATGTTTACATAAAAAATCTCATATATTATAAAACATATTGATTATGACATAATATGAGGTTTCTAACTTAAAAGCTTAAAAATGACCAGGATAATTATGTCACACATTTGAGTGTTCAATTAAATCAAATGGATCGCATAATGATATAAACGATTTTCGATTGGTCTGTCAGCGCAGAGTGTATACTATGTGACGAGCACGTGTTTCGTTTTCAAACCCAACCAACACCTGTTGTCCATGGTAAGCTATTGCCGGGGAAGAGAGACGCTATAATATAGCGTCGCGACGCCTCGCTCGGGGAGCAATGTATGCCGATATATGTTGTGTCAGTCCACGCGGTCAGTTTCAGTTTGTGAAAGTGACTTAGCGCGCGCGGGCTCGCTTCTCACTTACCGTGTACATTATAATACATATCTCGACTGTCATTTGTGTACCACGTGCTACCTCGCCCCTCGCCCATCTTTTCCTAACCTCAAACCGCGAAACAGCTGATCAACAAAAATAATAATAATTTTGAAGTCCCACTTTTGACAGCTCGCGTGCTAAAAGTTTTTTTTTTATTTAAAGGCGTTAGCTAACGTCGAGTTTGACCTAACGGCATTTTTTTATATTGTTCCTGTTATCAGTGTTTGTGACGTGATCGTATCTAAATAAAGACAAAACATATTTATTTTTAAACTGGTTTTTATTAGGTAAAAACAAACGAGATTTTCAATTCTATCGCAGTTTATTGATTTATTTTACTGTTTTTTTTTGTCATTTTATTACTTTGACAAATTTAATTTTTCAATGAGACGAAGCATTGAGTTTTTAAACTTGTCATTAACTCCCAGTAGGGAAAAAATCGTTGCTTGCGTTTATATATGCAACCATTAAAATAATTGATTTTATTATTGTTTATTGGTACTTGTAGAATTGATAAAAAATTATTCATCTCGTTTGATTTTTAATATACAACTATAGAATTCTGTAATCGCTATATCATGTTCATTGTGTTATGTTAACAAAAATAAATCTTTTAAATACATAAATTTATACATCAAGTTAATTTAAATTTAAGTGTGTTTTTTTAATTCAATTTATCATTGTGATTCGAATATTTTTGTACGCTGTATATTTTTGTGTAATATTATTACCTTTTGTGAGTGGTTCGGTGCCAAAGTCAAATATTCCCAACAAAGGTAAGAAATATAAAATATCTTTTCCTGAAACTTGTTGCTATTCTACAATATAATATAATATATATATGTTCTCTCATAAGATGTGTATTATTATTTGCACAACATATGTATTGTGTAATAATACAGGTGAAACTGTTTCTGTAAATAAACCAACAGTGTAGCTTATATAGTCGGATAGCTAAGGGCAGGTTTCTTTCTCTATTGTGAGAAACAACATATTGTTCGCGAATTCCGATATTTGCCTTTGATTTAATAACATATCGGTGCTATTTTACTTCTGTGTATTTATTACCACCTAAAAAAACAACAATACCGCAACTATTACTATTATTCATGTTTTTACTTTATGACGGACGTATTTTATTTCATATAATCGAATAAGACCTTTATTACAGATAATACAAAACCAACAACTTTTTTTTTACTGAATAAAAACACATATACCACATTATTTAAATCTCTGATATATCTTTAGTCAAAACTAGAATTTATTTTGATTCAAATAGAAGTTAAAGGTATTTTGTTAAAAAAAAATATTTTGTTTTATTTTATTCAATTGTAAATAATTGAGTTTAAATTAAACAAACTAATCAATTACTCTACTGAAGTCAATTTAACTCTACTATTTACATACATAATATATATATATATATATATATATATATATATATATATATATATATATATATATATATATATATATATATATATATATATATATATATATATATATATATATATATATATATATATATATATATATATATATATATATATATATATATATATATATATATATATATATATATATATATATATATATATATATATATATATATATATATATATATATATATATATATATATATATATATATATATATATATATATATATATATATATATATATATATATATATATATATATATATATATATATATATATATATATATATATATATATATATATATATATATATATATATATATATATATATATATATATATATATATATATATATATATATATATATATATATATATATATATATATATATATATATATATATATATATATATATATATATATATATATCCTACTTTGACTAATGTACTCGTACGATATATTCATTTTTCAATATATTCATGTTACCTACTGAGAATGTATGAAATAATTTGTTTGAAAACTTAATCAATGTTATGATACAAACAAATAACATCATACAAGATGAATGTCGTTATTTTAATATATAGGTATATGATAATACATCTGTAGTAAAACATGATTAATTAAGTGGGCGTAAATTTGTATCAAATATCACTGACGTGATCGAATAATCTCAATTCTTGATGAATAAAAAAATAATTGAATATGTTATTTATTTATTTATTTATCTATTGAGTTATTCATTTATTTATCTATTTATTTATGTATTTATTTATTTATTTACCTATTTATTTATTTATTTATTTATTCGTTTATTTATTTATTATTTATCTATTTATTTATTTATATATTTATATATTTATTTATTTATTTATTTATTTTTTTTTTATTTTTTTTTTTTTTTATTTATTTATTAATTAATTTATTTATTTATTTATTTATTTATTTATTTATTTATTTATTTATTTATAAACGTTATAAATTGCCTTTACATATAAAAATATTTTAATAAAATGAAAAGATTGATTTAAATATGTTAATGAAAGTGAGAGTTTAGTAGTATCGAAACTAATTGATTAAAATAATCTTAGCAATATGATTTAATTGATTGAGTAAATATTTATAAAATGTTCCTCATTAATATGTTATACGAAATATTATGTTTTTTTATGAATTCGATCAATTGTTTTATAACGACAGTTAACTGTGTATGTTAGTTGTAAGAAAAATTGTATGTAACATCATATCATAATTATAATATTGATATGTATTTTGTGACGTCATTACAGAAATGCAATATTATTTTACAATAATAAAACATATCCTGATGAGGAAATGATCATTTCCGAAACTGTTACTTAAGTTACAATAAATGAGGTGAATACAAAGTGAATACATTAAAAAAATGTTATTGTACATAATTTACACGAAAGAAATGGTATCAACATGTACAGAGAAAGAATCCTTCAAGGGTTCCATACATGGCTCTGCATGTGGATAGCCTAGTCTTCACACCATTTTTTTTAAACATAACCTACAAAAGTTTAGTAAAAATACCAATTTAGTCGTTCATTTTAATATTTTAGTTACTTTTTTTAATATATAATGCAGCTGGCTCACGCCAGTCGCAATTATAACTACATACAAACCTAACCAACCTATTTTTACCAAACTTTTGTTGGTTAGGTTTACAAAAATGGTGTGAAGACTAGGTTATCCTCTGCATGTGACACCAATAGACAACGTAGACCAGAGAGACTTACAAAACGATGTCGAGAAAGCTGAACTTTACCTTATAAGATACTCGTCGTTCCTGAAATAGTAGACTTTAGAGACAGGACAAGAAAATGAAGAAGAGTCATTATATGGGAAAATTGAACATTGTTACAGAATGAATATTAAATTTGTCTGTGCCTATTGTTTTGGACAATCCAAAGTGTTACCGAAGTACAATCACAAAACTTTTCACTAGCTGGTACATAATTAATGATGTAACTATTCCCAATAACTATGAAAATACAATATTAATGTTGTGTAGCCAACAAGAAGTTGGTCGAAACTGGTGACCGCTAATGATTATACTCTAACCTCTATTATCTCACATTGAGGTCAAACAAACTTCTCTTTAGTATCTTCTCAGCCTGTTATCACAAATGTCAGACTTACATTGTTTACAAACTATTATTTTAAACACTATAAATGCATTTATTTAATCTACTTGAGAGTTATAACTAATAACACTTAATGTGGTACGATCTGTCACTTAATTAATATTATACATATCATGTTTATATACAATGATTTATTTATATCACTATGTCGATGACCATTACAAACATAGTATTTTTATTCTACACTGTTTAAGAATTGTGGAAGAGTTGTACGTTTAATTTTAGCCAAATCAAATTAAAGACGGGCATCGTGTAAAATTTGTGTAACATAGTACCTACTATTATTTCGTTCCAATGTGTGTGTGGCGTATGGTAAATGGATAATACGTAGAATTATTGAACTGTTTGAATTATGTTTACAATAGAGATTTGTAATAGTGATTCATTTTTATTTTTTTTGGAAGAATTAGAAATTAAAAGAAAAAATCCACAAACTTGAAATTTGGGGATTGCGATCTAGTGCCTATTAATTAATTTATTTATTTATCAACGGCATAAATTTCCTTTTACATACATGCATGAAAAACACTTATTGATGGTAAAAATATGTAGAATAAGAAAACATAGCAATTAGTTACACACTTGCAAAAAGAAAAAAAAATTGTACCCAAACAGTTAAACAATAAATTCAAAATAAAAAAATAATCGATACCTAGTATCAAACATAAAAAACGATATACAAATGGACTCAAATTAAAAAATAAAACTAACCAAAACATTAAATAAAAAAGTATAATGAATACAAAAAATAACAGTAGATACAGTGTCATGTAAATCTGCATAATAAATATAGTAGACCTTGTTATAAATAAACAAAAAAGATATATTATATAAAAAAATAAACATCGTACAATCGAAAATATACAAATCCGCACTAATCATATAATAAATAAATAAATATCACAAGTTGTTTCTCTCATAAAAAATGTGTATATCGTCCATTTATATGTATGTTTGGAGAGCATAAAAATGTCACCTAAATGAGAGTATTCATTCCCAATATTATGGAGACGGCTGACTTGCTAGTGATATTCTGTTTGCGTGCGTGTTTTGTTGTAATAGAATGGTGCTGTCTGTCTAGTCCTAGTGGATATTCGTGGTATGTTGTAATTAATCAGTTACGTTAGTGCAGAGCTGTCCAAATTCGAGTGAAGTATTTTGTGTAAAGTAACTAAGTCAAATATTTGTCTGCGATCTGATAATTGGAGAAAAACATTGTAATCTATTGTCTCTAGGAATGAAAATCTTGAAATTCATGTATCTAAGATATCCACGTTGCACTTTTTCGATCGATTAAATGTGAAAGTTGTAATGTGGAGACCATATATATAAATTGTAACCTACATATAAATGAAACATTGGTTTATAAGATATTATTTTGTGATCAATATATGAAAGAAAATTGCAAAGAATTTCGTATTATTTTCATTTTATACCGTTTGTTCTTGATAAAACTTGCAATCAAACGACGCATGAAATTGAAATAGAATTTCATATTGTCATTTCAATTAACTCGCGTTCGATATCTTCATATTGAATTTCCTTCGAAAATAATAAAGAGAAATGTAGTGAAGATAATTCTCTGAAAAAAAAATAATATAAATAAAAAGAAGACATAACACGATAAGATTCATTAAACAGCGACGCCCACTCCGAGTCGAAACTGAAGTAGGTATACCTGAAAACGAATCATCAACTTAACATAATTTTCTATGTGTGTATGTTTGTTTGTTAGTGTAACAATAGAGTATCCAAAGATAGATAGAATATAATGTAATTAAGTACATGCTGTGTAAATCACGTAATGCAGCTGACGGCGCGTCGTTCGCAAAATTCAAATATCAGGAGAACATACACAAAATGTGTTTCTTTGAATTGAATAATGCGAGATACCTTACCTTACCAGTCGTCGTCCTCAATGCTGAGGGTCGTGGCCATCATGTACTCTGTTGCGGACCATTGCTCTCCAGGTCGTCCTGTCTGTTGCCATATGTACGGCTCTATGGAGTGTCGAGGCAGGGATATTTTGTTTTATTTGGTCGGACCAGCGCATCGGCGATCTATCTCTCGGTCTTGTTCCCGGCGCTTTTCCGACCATAATCAGTTTTTCAAGGCTGTCTTCCCCTCTACGAGCTATGTGACCAAAAAACTTAAGTATTCGTTCCAGACATAGAGACGACAATCTCACTGTGATGCGCAGTTCTTGAAGAATGGAGATGTTTGTTCTTCTCCAGCACCACATTTCGAACGCGTCTATTCTGTCTCTATCTCTGGCCCGCAAAGTCCATGATTCTACTCCATAAAAGAAAATGGAGAACACGAGTGTGTGTACAATCTTCATCTTCAGGTTTCTGGATATGTTCCTGTCTTTCCATATTTTATTAATGCGAGATACACGGTCTAATAAATACGGTTCAAATACCAAGAGCGCATAAAATTATGGAGAAATAATAAAATGTCATCTTCTCTAGCCCTGATTCCTCCACTGCTGGATGTAGGATGTAGGCTTCTTCCATACACTTCCACTCGTCCCTCTTCCAGGTATCCAGGTTATACCGGCCACTTGAACATTGTCGTCAGACCATTATTTAGGGCTTCTTCCAACACTCTTATTATTTGTCCAAGGTTTGCAATGTAATATTCTGGGTACCCACCGTCCATTGCCACTTTATTCCAACAACACGATCCATTATATCGGCAACATTAGGACGGAACCTACATATTCTCTTCGTTTCGTTTATTGCCGCGGAGAAAAACGCCAAGCATCTGCCTTTCCATGGATCGCTGTGCAACTTTCAACTTGTGGACACTTTTTTGCTATAAGGGGCGTCGTTTCACGGACAAAACAGATACATTTTCTTTTTAGACCCAGGCATACTTCTTTGTTTTCAAAAAAATGCCTTAATAAACCAAAAGCAGCTCAACCCACATCTATTCTTCTAGGTAATTCTGCCGTTTGGTTTTCTTTTCTTTTCGATGTTTTATATTATGACAAAGGTATACATCTACGGAAACTATTTGGATTCTGTTATTGTATATCATAATATAAATAAAAGGTTTGCCGTGGCTAGAATTTTTGTTGTACGAAAATGAATTCCGTCTAGCAGGTAAACATGAAATGTCATAGATAGCATTAGATTCCGTCATTTTTGTCGGGTTATAACTAGTAGACAATATTCTGCAAAGAAACATCAACTATTTCTATCTGTAAACAATGAAGAGGAACTACGTGCCGCTCTGTGTGGAATTCTATCGTTCGTTTGTTTTTCTATTTCTCTTTGTCTGAGCATAAGACACAATCTATTATTGTAAATTCTACTTGACCGGCTGATACCATCGCCTCGACACCAATTAAAATGGGGAAAACTCGAGATTTCTTCGGGTTCCCGCGCCTCGGTATTTTGTTCGGGCTTAATCATGCGGATTTGATGTTCGTATTGCGACTGTCCAGCAATAAAATGTGTTAATAATTAGTTGTGTGTGAATTGTTTGGAACCGATCCAAGAGAGTGGCTCATTTTGGCATAACAGCTTTATACACACAGGACACTTAGCTAACGAATTTCTGTTATCGAATTAGAAAGCAATTAGATTCAATATTCCGATGACTATATTTCTCGATTATCATTATGCATCATGAATCACGGTCCGCGATACAATCAATTTTCTTCTTATCACTTAGTTATCCAATCATGGACTTCCACTTCGATCAGATGAACGTACAACACTATCCATCCCTATCCATAATACAGAATTTCTCAGCTCTTCGTTCGAAGTACAATCAACAAGATTATGGAATAGCCTAAGTTCGGATATTGGGTCGTCTATCTCACTTTGCATTTTCAAGAAAAAAACTAAAGAAGGAATATTTATCCCCCAACACCTGATCCCGATTTTCTCTCCTTTTTTTGGTTTAATTGTTATCTTAGTGTAATATATATTTAATTATTATTTCGGGCTCTTTAGTACCTTCTCAGGTTTATCACCTGGTGGGATTTTAGGGTAGCACGAGCAATGGTGCCAAGTGTAAAAAATGTAGAGTTTTGTGTGTTGGTTATAGTTTGTGAGTGGAGTTTTCAAGAACTGGTGTGGGTGTATATTTGTAATGAGGTATTATGTCATTTTCATTTATGAGTTTGTGTTTAATAGCTAATTCTTGATGGACGATGTTTGCGATATGATTAAAATGTTATCGGACAAACTGATATGTGACAACTAATCTGTGATATTTGTGAACACTAACATACTAATTAATTAATTATTTTAGATGGGTATTTGTTTGGTTTGTCGTCCTTGACTTTGTTCTTGTATTCTTTCTGCTTTTTCAATGCTATGTACCTTACATAGCATTGAAAAAGTTATTAAAGTTATTATTTTTCATTTTAGTTATTTTTTATCTTAAATAACTGTTTATTGGACATGGTGCTAGTGGGACCCTTTACATCCTTCTAACACTCAATTTTTCTTTTCTGAATTTTTCTTTTCTTTTTTTTCCCGAATTTCTTATTTTGTATACATATATAGTTTATTTTTTATTTCTCTATATTCTTTTTTTTAATACTCTTTAATATACTATATCTGTACTATGTTAAATCATGATGTCAATGAATTATATTAATTATTGTGACCATAATATTGAAAATTGTAAACCATATAATGATGAACCCAAGTGTTCTGTAAAGAACCTAGGGGGGATAAAATACAATAAACAATAAACAATATGTCTGATCTCACAACAGTATTCTATTTTCTTTGATTTTTTTTTGAATTCGTTTTTTTGTTGATGTTTTTACACAATTTTGTATATTTGTAATGAGGCATTATGTCATTTTCATTTATGAGTTTGTGTTTAATAGCTAATTCTTGATGGACGATGTTTGCGATATGATTAAAATGTTATGGGACAAACTGATATGTCTGATCTCACAACAGTATTCTATTTTCTTTGATTTTTTTTTTGAATTCGTTTTTTTGTTGATGTTTTTACACAATTTTGTATATTTGTAATGAGGCATTATGTCATTTTCATTTATGAGTTTGTGTTTAATAGCTAATTCTTGATGGACGATGTTTGCGATATGATTAAAATGTTATGGGACAAACTGATATGTCTGATCTCACAACAGTATTCTATTTTCTTTGATTTTTTTTTTGAATTCGTTTTTTTGTTGATGTTTTTACACAATTTTGTATATTTGTAATGAGGCATTATGTCATTTTCATTTATGAGTTTGTGTTTAATAGCTAATTCTTGATGGACGATGTTTGCGATATGATTAAAATGTTATGGGACAAACTGATATGTCTGATCTCACAACAGTATTCTATTTTCTTTGATTTTTTTTTTGAATTCGTTTTTTTGTTGATGTTTTTACACAATTTTGTATATTTGTAATGAGGCATTATGTCATTTTCATTTATGAGTTTGTGTTTAATAGCTAATTCTTGATGGACGATGTTTGCGATATGATTAAAATGTTATGGGACAAACTGATATGTCTGATCTCACAACAGTATTCTATTTTCTTTGATTTTTTTTTTGAATTCGTTTTTTTGTTGATGTTTTTACACAATTTTGTCATACTTTTTAATCTGATTGGTTCGAAGGAATTGCCTAATGGTAATAGCCTTATTGAAGAAATTGCCTGAAGTTCGCCTGTGTACAGTACATATATTTGTTTGTTTATATTGTGCACAGGAAGATAAATACATGAAATAAATACAACAAAGAAAAAGAAAAATTAAGGTATTTCTGAAATCAAACTAGACTTAATAATTTACCTTTTTCATCATCTTCTTATTCACGATCTCGTTTGCATTCAGAGTTAAACAGAGGCCTCTCCATCTTCTTCCACTCCTCCCTTTTCTGGGCACACCGCTTCCAATTGCTCCCAGCCACTGCTTTGATGCAGTCCGACCCCCGTGTCTGAGGACGTCTCTTGCTACTTTTTCTTGTATCTGTGGCAATATAATAATCTACGTTAAACATTTAATATTAAGAAATGTATTTGCATGTTTGTTTTGAATTCATTTGTGTAATGGATAATCCTTTTTTTAGAGTTACCTTTATTTTTATACTATCTACTTTAAAAATAAGAATTTTTACACCTACTTCACATCTTCACAAGGCGAAACGATCGTCCTATTGGAGGTGGAATATATTTTAATCTTAAAAAAATATAATGGCGTTCTACAGCGTAAACGCTTTCTGAATTTCTAAAATTACAAGTAAAAGTAATGTACCTAGGCATGTAAAAATAAGTTTATGTTATGAAATCATGACTGAATTAATATTGAATGACACCTTACTACATTGAAAAAAAATATTTGGTTTTCTTTACTTCGTAGAAATATCTTTATACATATAATATGATTCATGATTGATTTAAATAAGACGACCCTTGGATTTGTTTCCATAGGTAGCAAGAAAATAATATTACCTAAGTCTATTTTCATCTTTCGTTAACATGACATGTGTTTTTAAACAAATGCTTCTCTACTTGAATAAAAAACGTTAACGCTCTAAAAAGGTAATTTTAAAATGTCTCAAAAATAAATTGATAGGTATCTATTAAAAGTATTTTTTTCCAAAAAATATTTTACTTGTGAAGAATTTCGACTCCATTATGATGTTCATGAAATTTTATCGTAAGAATAATAATTATAATAGAATAATAAAAAAATATTTGCTACAGTAAAATTGGAGCTCTCTAAATTATCTTAGTCGTGTGTGCTAAAATTATTATACTTTTGCGATACTTGTATCAACATTCATAAAGCTCGCTAATGGAAGTCATTTTTATTTACTCACCTCCCGAAATGAGGTGTAAATTCGACTTCGCGCCATTCAAGTTTTAAAATTCACGAGACGTTTTCGAGCTAGCGGCATCGTCCTCCTTACAAATGAAGAATAACTTTATTTTACTTTGTAGTCGCTTAATTACTTTCAAAAGACCGCAATTATCAAAAACATTTCATGGTCGTTTGTAATGCAAATTGAACCTTACTAATTCGGAATTTAACCTTTAAAATTCCATCTCTTGTAGAGAAGGGGGGGGGGTGAGGGGGCAAGAGTTTGCACATTTTAAAGAATACTCAATCCACCCTTTGTTTCCTTATAAATTATAAACGATCACTAATGGACGCCATTCAAAGCAAAACACGTCCTAAATATTATTTTTAATCCGAACTTAACTCGCGAGAAAATTTTATTTTTAAACTTTTTCACGGCAATAATAAATTATTCTTCGCTCATAAATACACTCGCTCACTCCAAAGTGAGGAGAATTTTTCTTTGAACAGACACCCCCTTAAAGGGTATTTATTATCACAAGGGCCAATATTTTATTTTTATTGAGGAGAAACCTGAAACAACTCCACTGAATCTTATTTTATGACAAAATTCCTTCAGGATTCAGTTTGAAACTCATAAACACTATGTCGTATCGAAGGCTTAGTACACGTTGTTAAATTAACAAATTTTGATGTTGTTCGTTAGTTTGTTGTTAGAGACAAACTATAGTTATAATAAAAATATCATATAATAATAATTTAATGGTAAAATGGAATACCAATGGCAAAATAAAATCGCTACAATCTTGAAAAGTTTGTAATTAACATTACATATACATAAGTAGGTAGGATGTATATTAAACTTACAGATGATTTCTCTTGTGGCTCAGTTTGTTAGATATCTGACTGATGATCCAAAGGTCCCGGGTTCGATTCCCGTTTTAGACACAGTTCTTAATTGTAGTTTCAGTCTGGATCTGTGAGACGATTAATATCCGAACTTGTTATTGGTTGAGTGTTAAATTAATATTTGACGTAGTACCAGTTAGCTGCCCGAAAAGTAATTAATAAATAAATAAAAATACACATATAATATTATGTTATCAAAATGAAATGAATTTAAACTTATTTTATCCATTTTTTATTTTTATTTTATTTTATTTGGGGAATCCTACAGTTATTTTCTCTTTGATATTACAAATTACAACTACATATGATATAATAACAGAGCTTAAAAAGGCATTCCATCAATAAGTACTAAGAATAACACAGTCAACAACACATAAACATACAATTATGTATTGGTGGGACAGGATATTAGGAGGGTAAGAGGAGGAAGTTTGAGCGTATCACCTTCAGAACTTCGCGACGAAACTTATCCTATTTTGCATCGAAGATGTCCACCTTGACTGAGAATAACGTGTTGTAAGAATCACATATGCGTGGAATTGTGGCATTTTTCCTGTCATTAGTTCTACATATTGGTACATGTAAAAGTTCAGGTCGGCGAACCGTTCTACTTGGAACATGGATCCGACTAAGTTGACAAGTTCAGGTGAGTCTATAGCGTCATTCAGAATTATATGCAGCAGCGATTGGTCATGTAGGAGTCTTCTACATTCGAGTTTCTTTTAGTTTTAGGTATATACATCTATGTGTTTGGAAAAATACAAAATGGAACAAAAAATACAGTTTTGTCCCCTTTGCCACAACCCATTTGTGCATCTTTAGACAAAGAACAGAATTTTAGGGATTCACTTCTGAACATGGTGCCAAAGTCGTTAAAAAGCGCAAAGGGTTGAAACACAAAAGAAAAGGTTCATTCCTATTTCCTAATGTATAATAAATCGTAAACTAAATAATTTACTATAGGAAAGTTTTATTAAGGAATACTTGAATGCAGTAAAGGTTTTGTTAGCAGGCAGTACAATTAAAACTTTTGCCCTTTTTAATTAAATAGTATCACCGCCTTGCATGCAAAAATTAAATATTGAAGTTCTACAAAATTTTTTGAAACAAATTTAAAAAATCTCTATCTAAAGTGAGGAATATTCAGCGCTTTCGCAAAAAAAATAGCTAAGTAATTAAATACCGTGGTCCTCCCAGAATAGTCCACCTTCACAAACAGTTCAAAACATTTAATATACTATGAAAAAGAAGAAGACTATTGCAAAATATTGATACAACTTGCTGGGATGCAATTTTCAAATGTGCTTAATGTAAATATATTTTGCACGAGTAATAATCGCGATCATATGTAGTCGCGAAAGTTAGAACATCCATTCTAACTCCATTCATAAATGTTTTAATGAAGCATTAAACAAAACGAACGATGGCGTAAAATTTTTACTATCTTGTTAGTTTGTTAGGCATTAGAGATCGTTAAAACCTCAAACCCTTAAGATTATTTCGTGTTTCAAATATATTTATAACTTTTTTCTACGAAAACATTCAATGTATGTTAAGGGGAGACTGCTGCCAACGTACATATTTTTAAATTTGATATACCATCATTATTTCTTAACAAATTGTTTTGAAAAAAAATAATTTACATAGTTTGGATACCAATAAAGAAAAATATATATATCTTTACTTTTTGATAATGTTCTGTATAAATTCTTGTAGAAAAATAATGGCATACCCCGATTTTCAACGTTTATCCTATATTTTTAATAAAATAAACGTTTTTAATAAAATAAAAGTTCAACATTTTTTTTTAAATAAAGAAGACTAAAATATCTAGAAAAATATAATGTGACGTTGCATTCATGCTTCAGGTTTAGTAATTAAACCTAAAAAACATTTATTTTCCATTCAGCACTATTGCGAAATAAAAGTTATTTTGGTTTATTAACTTAACCTGATGCATTAATGCAACGTTACATCGCATTTTTCCAGATATTTTCCAGATCTTTAATTTATAAAAAAATATAATGCTCTATGCCTTATATGTAGTTTTATAGAAATTTAAGATAAATGTCAAAAATCGGGGTATGCTTATTATTTTTCAACAAGAATATATACAGAACTAAATTAAAAAGTTATGGTATATTTTCTTAATTAATATCCAAAATAATTAGGTTAGTTTTTTCAAAATGATTCGTTTTGTAGTAATGATGCAAATTCAAATTGAAAAACTAGGTAGGTTGGCAGCAGTCATTCTCTTAACGAAGCTACTCAATTTTCTAATTTGAAATTCAGCGTTTCTTGCATTGATAATATTCTTTTTATAAACCTTTTTTATTTAAAAAAACACTATTTTTTAGAGCGCATTCCGATAACATAAATCGACAAGTAACTATTTCCACGTTACAAATTCTCGTTGCAATGAAATTTTTGTAATAAAAATAATTAAACGAAATTTCTGTTTTAAAACAAAAGAATAAAAAAAACAATCAAATAGTGAAGTACCTAATGATAATATTACCTCACTCACCTACATTATTTGTCCATTTTGTGGACGTTATTTATCGCCAAAGAATGCTGTTTGTTTGACAAAACGCTGATTTATAGGCTTAAAGCAATTTTCTGCCAAATTATTTCATTGTTCACAAGCCAATTTGAACAACAATTATTATGTCCAGTGTATCGAAATACAACTAAAATAAAATGAGACAGAGCATTACAGAAAATAGCGGAATGAAAACCATTGGTTTTAGAAATAGATTTTAAAATTTAATATTTCTATATAATATGTATCTGACTGCTGATCCAAAGGTTCCGGGCTCGATTCTTGTTGGAGACAGTTTTTAATTGTGTTTCAAGTCTGAGAGCACACTAGAAGGTTAAAATTGGAAAAAAATTTGATATTTTTCAAATGGTTTCGTAATCATTTTTTAATTCAATCCATACCAACAAGATTCAGTTATAATCAGAGATTGAAATTTCAAAATAATTCTGTTTCATCTTGCGTGCATTCCTACATTGAATAATAGACATATCTACCTATACTATATATTGTACCTAATATAGTATAATATGAGAGTAAAAATAATTCTGGTTCATCTTGCGTGCATTCCTACATTGAATAATAGACATATCTACCTATACTATATATTGTACCTAATATAGTATAATATGAGAGTAAAAATAATTCTGGTTCATCTTGCGTGCATTCCTACATTGAATAATAGACATATCTACCTATACTATATATTGTACCTAATATAGTATAATATGAGAGTAAAAATAATTCTGGTTCATCTTGCGTGCATTCCTACATTGAATAATAGACATATCTACCTATACTATATATTGTACCTAATATAGTATAATATGAGAGTAAAAATAATTCTGGTTCATCTTGCGTGCATTCCTACATTGAATAATAGACATATCTACCTATACTATATATTGTACCTAATATAGTATAATATGAGAGTAAAAATAATTCTGGTTCATCTTGCGTGCATTCCTACATTGAATAATAGACATTTATTTATTTATTTATTTATTTATTTATTCATTTACTTTTACATAAAAAATATTTAATATACATACAGCGCAAGTGACAACAATAAGAAAAATTTTAGAACATATAAAATTTCAAAATTACATTACATTTTACAGTAGGTATATCATACATTTTAATAATAAAAATACAATTTACAGTGGGAATGTAATTTTTCCAAACTACTACGCTGCATTAAATATATTGTCTCATTGGACGCCCAACTAGGTAAACCTGTTTTAGGACGTCCGATAAGTAGTAGTACTTGTCAATTAGTATCAATAACCAGTATCAGCACATACATAATGATACAAAAATATGTAGGCTTTACAAAGTTAATAATCTGAATATACTAGAGTGCAGTCAATATATTATTTGACTCCTCTATACCAATGGATATAAGCCAAGCAATTATTGTTTTTTTTAGCACAACTCTTTTCATCATTTTCCAATCATCAGGCAGTATGTTAAACATTTTGGGGCCAAGAAAGTTAAAATTACGTTGAGCGAATGTGGTTTTTGTTTTTTTCTTTATAATAATGGACTTTTGAGAATTACGAGTGGGGTATGAGTGGGTAGCTATCGGATATTCCTGTCTATGTTTGTGAGTATGTAGAATTATTTTGCTAATGTATAGTTGTCTAACATTTAGGACTTTAAAATCAGTAAATAATTGATTACTGGGATATCTGAATGGTTTATTAAGTATTATTCGTATTATTGATTTTTGAACTTTTAAAAGTGGATCCATAACGGTCATACTACATCCCCCCCATCCAATACATCCATACTGCATCACTGAATTACATAGTGCATAGTAAATTTGTCTTAGATCCTGAATTTCAAGGATATTTTTGGTGTTGACAAATATAAATATGAGTTTTTTCAACTTTTTACAAATATCTACCTATACTATATATTGTACCTAATATAGTATAATATGAGAGTAAAAATAATTCTGGTTCATCTTGCGTGCATTCCTACATTGAATAATAGACATATCTACCTATACTATATATTGTAATATAGTATAATATGAGAGTAAAAATAATTCTGGTTCATCTTGCGTGCATTCCTACATTGAATAATAGACATATCTACCTATACTATATATTGTAATATAGTATAATATGAGAGTAAAAATAATTCTGGTTCATCTTGCGTGCATTCCTACATTGAATAATAGACATATCTACCTATACTATATATTGTACCTAATATAGTATAATATGAGAGTAAAAATAATTCTGGTTCATCTTGCGTGCATTCCTACATTGAATAATAGACATATCTACCTATACTATATATTGTACCTAATATAGTATAATATGAGAGTAAAAATAATTCTGGTTCATCTTGCGTGCATTCCTACATTGAATAATAGACATATCTACCTATACTATATATTGTACCTAATATAGTATAATATGAGAGTAAAAATAATTCTGGTTCATCTTGCGTGCATTCCTACATTGAATAATAGACATATCTACCTATACTATATATTGTACCTAATATAGTATAATATGAGAGTAAAAATAATTCTGGTTCATCTTGCGTGCATTCCTACATTGAATAATAGACATATCTACCTATACTATATATTGTACCTAATATAGTATAATATGAGAGTAAAAATAATTCTGGTTCATCTTGCGTGCATTCCTACATTGAATAATAGACATATCTACCTATACTATATATTGTACCTAATATAGTATAATATGAGAGTAAAAATAATTCTGGTTCATCTTGCGTGCATTCCTACATTGAATAATAGACATATCTACCTATACTATATATTGTACCTAATATAGTATAATATGAGAGTAAAAATAATTCTGGTTCATCTTGCGTGCATTCCTACATTGAATAATAGACATATCTACCTATACTATATATTGTACCTAATATAGTATAATATGAGAGTAAAAATAATTCTGGTTCATCTTGCGTGCATTCCTACATTGAATAATAGACATATCTACCTATACTATATATTGTAATATAGTATAATATGAGAGTAAAAATAATTCTGGTTCATCTTGCGTGCATTCCTACATTGAATAATAGACATATCTACCTATACTATATATTGTACCTAATATAGTATAATATGAGAGTAAAAATAATTCTGGTTCATCTTGCGTGCATTCCTACATTGAATAATAGACATATCTACCTATACTATATATTGTACCTAATATAGTATAATATGAGAGTAAAAATAATTCTGGTTCATCTTGCGTGCATTCCTACATTGAATAATAGACATATCTACCTATACTATATATTGTACCTAATATAGTATAATATGAGAGTAAAAATAATTCTGGTTCATCTTGCGTGCATTCCTACATTGAATAATAGACATATCTACCTATACTATATATTGTACCTAATATAGTATAATATGAGAGTAAAAATAATTCTGGTTCATCTTGCGTGCATTCCTACATTGAATAATAGACATATCTACCTATACTATATATTGTACCTAATATAGTATAATATGAGAGTAAAAATAATTCTGGTTCATCTTGCGTGCATTCCTACATTGAATAATAGACATATCTACCTATACTATATATTGTACCTAATATAGTATAATATGAGAGTAAAAATAATTCTGGTTCATCTTGCGTGCATTCCTACATTGAATAATAGACATATCTACCTATACTATATATTGTACCTAATATAGTATAATATGAGAGTAAAAATAATTCTGGTTCATCTTGCGTGCATTCCTACATTGAATAATAGACATATCTACCTATACTATATATTGTACCTAATATAGTATAATATGAGAGTAAAAATAATTCTGGTTCATCTTGCGTGCATTCCTACATTGAATAATAGACATATCTACCTATACTATATATTGTACCTAATATAGTATAATATGAGAGTAAAAATAATTCTGGTTCATCTTGCGTGCATTCCTACATTGAATAATAGACATATCTACCTATACTATATATTGTAATATAGTATAATATGAGAGTAAAAATAATTCTGGTTCATCTTGCGTGCATTCCTACATTGAATAATAGACATATCTACCTATACTATATATTGTACCTAATATAGTATAATATGAGAGTAAAAATAATTCTGGTTCATCTTGCGTGCATTCCTACATTGAATAATAGACATATCTACCTATACTATATATTGTACCTAATATAGTATAATATGAGAGTAAAAATAATTCTGGTTCATCTTGCGTGCATTCCTACATTGAATAATAGACATATCTACCTATACTATATATTGTACCTAATATAGTATAATATGAGAGTAAAAATAATTCTGGTTCATCTTGCGTGCATTCCTACATTGAATAATAGACATATCTACCTATACTATATATTGTACCTAATATAGTATAATATGAGAGTAAAAATAATTCTGGTTCATCTTGCGTGCATTCCTACATTGAATAATAGACATATCTACCTATACTATATATTGTACCTAATATAGTATAATATGAGAGTAAAAATAATTCTGGTTCATCTTGCGTGCATTCCTACATTGAATAATAGACATATCTACCTATACTATATATTGTAATATAGTATAATATGAGAGTAAAAATAATTCTGGTTCATCTTGCGTGCATTCCTACATTGAATAATAGACATATCTACCTATACTATATATTGTACCTAATATAGTATAATATGAGAGTAAAAATAATTCTGGTTCATCTTGCGTGCATTCCTACATTGAATAATAGACATATCTACCTATACTATATATTGTACCTAATATAGTATAATATGAGAGTAAAAATAATTCTGGTTCATCTTGCGTGCATTCCTACATTGAATAATAGACATATCTACCTATACTATATATTGTAATATAGTATAATATGAGAGTAAAAATAATTCTGGTTCATCTTGCGTGCATTCCTACATTGAATAATAGACATATCTACCTATACTATATATTGTACCTAATATAGTATAATATGAGAGTAAAAATAATTCTGGTTCATCTTGCGTGCATTCCTACATTGAATAATAGACATATCTACCTATACTATATATTGTACCTAATATAGTATAATATGAGAGTAAAAATAATTCTGGTTCATCTTGCGTGCATTCCTACATTGAATAATAGACATATCTACCTATACTATATATTGTAATATAGTATAATATGAGAGTAAAAATAATTCTGGTTCATCTTGCGTGCATTCCTACATTGAATAATAGACATATCTACCTATACTATATATTGTACCTAATATAGTATAATATGAGAGTAAAAATAATTCTGGTTCATCTTGCGTGCATTCCTACATTGAATAATAGACATATCTACCTATACTATATATTGTAATATAGTATAATATGAGAGTAAAAATAATTCTGGTTCATCTTGCGTGCATTCCTACATTGAATAATAGACATATCTACCTATACTATATATTGTACCTAATATAGTATAATATGAGAGTAAAAATAATTCTGGTTCATCTTGCGTGCATTCCTACATTGAATAATAGACATATCTACCTATACTATATATTGTAATATAGTATAATATGAGAGTAAAAATAATTCTGGTTCATCTTGCGTGCATTCCTACATTGAATAATAGACATATCTACCTATACTATATATTGTACCTAATATAGTATAATATGAGAGTAAAAATAATTCTGGTTCATCTTGCGTGCATTCCTACATTGAATAATAGACATATCTACCTATACTATATATTGTAATATAGTATAATATGAGAGTAAAAATAATTCTGGTTCATCTTGCGTGCATTCCTACATTGAATAATAGACATATCTACCTATACTATATATTGTACCTAATATAGTATAATATGAGAGTAAAAATAATTCTGGTTCATCTTGCGTGCATTCCTACATTGAATAATAGACATATCTACCTATACTATATATTGTAATATAGTATAATATGAGAGTAAAAATAATTCTGGTTCATCTTGCGTGCATTCCTACATTGAATAATAGACATATCTACCTATACTATATATTGTACCTAATATAGTATAATATGAGAGTAAAAATAATTCTGGTTCATCTTGCGTGCATTCCTACATTGAATAATAGACATATCTACCTATACTATATATTGTACCTAATATAGTATAATATGAGAGTAAAAATAATTCTGGTTCATCTTGCGTGCATTCCTACATTGAATAATAGACATATCTACCTATACTATATATTGTAATATAGTATAATATGAGAGTAAAAATAATTCTGGTTCATCTTGCGTGCATTCCTACATTGAATAATAGACATATCTACCTATACTATATATTGTACCTAATATAGTATAATATGAGAGTAAAAATAATTCTGGTTCATCTTGCGTGCATTCCTACATTGAATAATAGACATATCTACCTATACTATATATTGTACCTAATATAGTATAATATGAGAGTAAAAATAATTCTGGTTCATCTTGCGTGCATTCCTACATTGAATAATAGACATATCTACCTATACTATATATTGTAATATAGTATAATATGAGAGTAAAAATAATTCTGGTTCATCTTGCGTGCATTCCTACATTGAATAATAGACATATCTACCTATACTATATATTGTACCTAATATAGTATAATATGAGAGTAAAAATAATTCTGGTTCATCTTGCGTGCATTCCTACATTGAATAATAGACATATCTACCTATACTATATATTGTAATATAGTATAATATGAGAGTAAAAATAATTCTGGTTCATCTTGCGTGCATTCCTACATTGAATAATAGACATATCTACCTATACTATATATTGTACCTAATATAGTATAATATGAGAGTAAAAATAATTCTGGTTCATCTTGCGTGCATTCCTACATTGAATAATAGACATATCTACCTATACTATATATTGTAATATAGTATAATATGAGAGTAAAAATAATTCTGGTTCATCTTGCGTGCATTCCTACATTGAATAATAGACATATCTACCTATACTATATATTGTACCTAATATAGTATAATATGAGAGTTAAAAATAATTCTGGTTCATCTTGCGTACATTCCTACATTGAATAATAGACATATCTACCTATACTATATATTGTACCTAATATAGTATAATATGAGAGTAAAAATAATTCTGGTTCATCTTGCGTGCATTCCTACATTGAATAATAGACATATCTACCTATACTATATATTGTAATATAGTATAATATGAGAGTAAAAATAATTCTGGTTCATCTTGCGTGCATTCCTACATTGAATAATAGACATATCTACCTATACTATATATTGTACCTAATATAGTATAATATGAGAGTAAAAATAATTCTGGTTCATCTTGCGTGCATTCCTACATTGAATAATAGACATATCTACCTATACTATATATTGTACCTAATATAGTATAATATGAGAGTAAAAATAATTCTGGTTCATCTTGCGTGCATTCCTACATTGAATAATAGACATATCTACCTATACTATATATTGTAATATAGTATAATATGAGAGTAAAAATAATTCTGGTTCATCTTGCGTGCATTCCTACATTGAATAATAGACATATCTACCTATACTATATATTGTACCTAATATAGTATAATATGAGAGTAAAAATAATTCTGGTTCATCTTGCGTGCATTCCTACATTGAATAATAGACATATCTACCTATACTATATATTGTAATATAGTATAATATGAGAGTAAAAATAATTCTGGTTCATCTTGCGTGCATTCCTACATTGAATAATAGACATATCTACCTATACTATATATTGTACCTAATATAGTATAATATGAGAGTAAAAATAATTCTGGTTCATCTTGCGTGCATTCCTACATTGAATAATAGACATATCTACCTATACTATATATTGTACCTAATATAGTATAATATGAGAGTAAAAATAATTCTGGTTCATCTTGCGTGCATTCCTACATTGAATAATAGACATATCTACCTATACTATATATTGTAATATAGTATAATATGAGAGTAAAAATAATTCTGGTTCATCTTGCGTGCATTCCTACATTGAATAATAGACATATCTACCTATACTATATATTGTACCTAATATAGTATAATATGAGAGTAAAAATAATTCTGGTTCATCTTGCGTGCATTCCTACATTGAATAATAGACATATCTACCTATACTATATATTGTACCTAATATAGTATAATATGAGAGTAAAAATAATTCTGGTTCATCTTGCGTGCATTCCTACATTGAATAATAGACATATCTACCTATACTATATATTGTAATATAGTATAATATGAGAGTAAAAATAATTCTGGTTCATCTTGCGTGCATTCCTACATTGAATAATAGACATATCTACCTATACTATATATTGTACCTAATATAGTATAATATGAGAGTAAAAATAATTCTGGTTCATCTTGCGTGCATTCCTACATTGAATAATAGACATATCTACCTATACTATATATTGTAATATAGTATAATATGAGAGTAAAAATAATTCTGGTTCATCTTGCGTGCATTCCTACATTGAATAATAGACATATCTACCTATACTATATATTGTACCTAATATAGTATAATATGAGAGTAAAAATAATTCTGGTTCATCTTGCGTGCATTCCTACATTGAATAATAGACATATCTACCTATACTATATATTGTAATATAGTATAATATGAGAGTAAAAATAATTCTGGTTCATCTTGCGTGCATTCCTACATTGAATAATAGACATATCTACCTATACTATATATTGTACCTAATATAGTATAATATGAGAGTAAAAATAATTCTGGTTCATCTTGCGTGCATTCCTACATTGAATAATAGACATATCTACCTATACTATATATTGTACCTAATATAGTATAATATGAGAGTAAAAATAATTCTGGTTCATCTTGCGTGCATTCCTACATTGAATAATAGACATATCTACCTATACTATATATTGTAATATAGTATAATATGAGAGTAAAAATAATTCTGGTTCATCTTGCGTGCATTCCTACATTGAATAATAGACATATCTACCTATACTATATATTGTACCTAATATAGTATAATATGAGAGTAAAAATAATTCTGGTTCATCTTGCGTGCATTCCTACATTGAATAATAGACATATCTACCTATACTATATATTGTACCTAATATAGTATAATATGAGAGTAAAAATAATTCTGGTTCATCTTGCGTGCATTCCTACATTGAATAATAGACATATCTACCTATACTATATATTGTACCTAATATAGTATAATATGAGAGTAAAAATAATTCTGGTTCATCTTGCGTGCATTCCTACATTGAATAATAGACATATCTACCTATACTATATATTGTAATATAGTATAATATGAGAGTAAAAATAATTCTGGTTCATCTTGCGTGCATTCCTACATTGAATAATAGACATATCTACCTATACTATATATTGTAATATAGTATAATATGAGAGTAAAAATAATTCTGGTTCATCTTGCGTGCATTCCTACATTGAATAATAGACATATCTACCTATACTATATATTGTACCTAATATAGTATAATATGAGAGTAAAAATAATTCTGGTTCATCTTGCGTGCATTCCTACATTGAATAATAGACATATCTACCTATACTATATATTGTAATATAGTATAATATGAGAGTAAAAATAATTCTGGTTCATCTTGCGTGCATTCCTACATTGAATAATAGACATATCTACCTATACTATATATTGTACCTAATATAGTATAATATGAGAGTAAAAATAATTCTGGTTCATCTTGCGTGCATTCCTACATTGAATAATAGACATATCTACCTATACTATATATTGTAATATAGTATAATATGAGAGTAAAAATAATTCTGGTTCATCTTGCGTGCATTCCTACATTGAATAATAGACATATCTACCTATACTATATATTGTACCTAATATAGTATAATATGAGAGTAAAAATAATTCTGGTTCATCTTGCGTGCATTCCTACATTGAATAATAGACATATCTACCTATACTATATATTGTACCTAATATAGTATAATATGAGAGTAAAAATAATTCTGGTTCATCTTGCGTGCATTCCTACATTGAATAATAGACATATCTACCTATACTATATATTGTAATATAGTATAATATGAGAGTAAAAATAATTCTGGTTCATCTTGCGTGCATTCCTACATTGAATAATAGACATATCTACCTATACTATATATTGTAATATAGTATAATATGAGAGTAAAAATAATTCTGGTTCATCTTGCGTGCATTCCTACATTGAATAATAGACATATCTACCAATACTATATATTGTAATATAGTATAATATGAGAGTAAAGCTAGAGTTAATTAAATGACATTCAATTCTTTCCGTGTGTTGTTTTGAAGCGAAAAAGAATGTAGTATCGAAAGAGTATCGGGTGGTTAGTATGTACATAATATTAGCCGGGTCGGTTCAGGGGTGGTCTATTAACCGAGGGGGGTTAGGACTATAGGAGGAGTTGAGGGGTGGCTGAAAGCGCCGCCGCTGACTATTGCTAATTGAATAATGAAGCATGTGGGCGGCTTCCTATTACTGACGAGGGATAATCTTGTTAAAATATCACACCGCTTTTGTGCGCTCAGATCATGAGAGCGTGTCCAACAAGTGATGCATTCCTTAAACAATACATATTCTGTCGCTAATTTAACTATATTCGATAGTTAAAATACACGTTTACAAGGCTGAAATTTATATACGGAAGCAAATTTATTCCCGTTTGTAATACGAAGCCTCTTTGATGGTCGTTTTTGAATACGTGTTCATTTGAAAATGTTAACGAAATTTGATCAAAATTTGTCAAAGATATTCCAACATCTCAATACAGATAAGTTGGAATATTATCAGAGAACCAGGAACTCAAGGCACCTACAGGGCTAACAACCTGTTATCGGCTGGTTTTCGTGAACACTTTATGCGCTTTCGCAACGTTCAACCAATTATGCCTTCTTATTGAGTTCCCATATCAATGCAATTTTGAAAAACACCATCGCCATCTATGAACTAACGAATAAACTTTTGTGACGCCATCTATTGAGATTTTTTTTTTGCAAACAATGAAAGCAACAGTCCGTATAGATGAGGTGAAAATGTTCTCGCTCGGATGTCACCCCTGAACTGCGCCAGAAATATTATTTCATTTTGGCTTGTTTACCTACTTGTACCAATGTGTATGTAAATCTAATAGGTATATTTTTTTTTAAAAGTTGCATATACACAAATATTAAATTTTTTTCCGTGTCGGGATTCAATGATATTTTTTGACAATTTTTTATCTCAATAAAGACGAAGACGAGATTGGCTTCAAATATAATATTCTTCCTAATACATCAAGACGGTATAGAACTAACTACGTGTTTTTAAACAATGTATGTTAAAAGATTTTTAATTTATTACTAGATTGAAAAAATGTTTATCACTAACAAAATTTACGATTAAAAAAGAAAAATCATTGTTTAATGACAATACAAACGCGTCCAAAAGACACTTTCTCGAAATACGGATGGCAAAAATACTAAGAATTGAAGATGTAAGTAATCTAACTTACAGGTGCGAGATGACATGATTATATTCAAAGCAATTTTAATCTTATGATAAAAATCCTGTTTCCTTGGACGGAAAAGTCATACACAATTCTTACGCCGATTTGTTTTTCTATCGAACCTCATAAAAGTTCAAAAATAATATCTATTTGCAACACTTATAGTATTGTAAATCTCAACATCGAAATGATGTCCTTTATAGAACCCGTGAAAAACATTAATTTCTATGTTTTCTTAATAAAATACACAAAGGTAATGTTAATAACTTCAATTACTTATGTATTGTTTCCAGTATTAGCACAACTTTTAATGGGAATAATAAATTGAAATGAGGCAATATAACTTTGGCGTTAAAATGGCGGAAATGTAAATTATACCTTTGCATTCGAATATACCTACTTCAACAAATAAAAGTCATGGATTCATTATTATAAAAATCATATTTCTCAATTAAATATTGGAAAATATTGTAAAAAAAGTTCACTTTAAAAGTTTCACGTGTTTTATAAATGTTCTCATAATATAAGGTTCAGAATTATGGATGCTGAGTAAGAAAGATTCTTTCCTAATCTTTGAGAGTAAAATGCTTTATCAAAATTTGGTGCCGCATAAGAAAATAGACCTAGGAGAGCAAAGTAAATTAAAACATATTTAAACAGGGAGGTTGCCAAGGTCTAAGCATGCGACGAGAATAAATGAAGCGAGAATATGAAAAAATAATTCCTTATGCCATAATGTATCAGACACTTATCTTAAGTTGGCAGACCTAAAGGTGACTGGAAAATTTATCTATAATTTGCTAGCAAAGGCTAGGGCCCACAGCGTAGAATCTTGACCATTTATTCATTGACGATGATGGTTTTGAAACATGGAACACTGTGAACACAGTTCCGAATGGATGCAGCAGAAATCGTACAAAAATCTTGATTGAGTTTCGTGTTGATCTGATATTCGCATGGAAAGACACAAGTAATTTAATTAAATGGAGAATGTTAATAAAGAATAATTTCGCCCGTTCAAACACAAATACAATTAGGGAGAAGTTTAATCTCGAATTATAATTAAAAATTGAACGATTTCAAACAAACACATTATTACTTTTTAAAAATGAACGGAAATTAATTTTATAAGTCAACATCGAACATTGACTCGTATATCTGAATTTAATTACCGACATATTTTTACATTTTTTCTGTTTACTTTCCCTTGCTCACAATGAAACATATTCTTTCTCGAAAATCAACATTAATTCAACTTATTGCCTCGCTGTTAAAATAAACACATTATTTCCTTTTGTTTGTTTTATCTTCGTTCGGCGAGTTATAAATTTAACTCCGTGAGATGTTTGTTACTTGTAGGTAACACTAATGCGTATCACTTTGTTAAAATTAAGTATTAGTTGGCGCTTAACAACTCCCGTATTATTAATGCGGGTACAAAACCCTAACTCAAAACCGTGCTCATTATTAAGATATCTTCTAAGAAAAATGAGGTTATCTGAGAGTTTGAATGGTTTTTGTTTAAATTTTGTATACACACTTGCTTCCGATGACGATTTAAAAAACAAGTGGGTTGTTTCCAACACGAAAATCTTTCCAACACATATTCAATAATTCATTCTACACCATTTCCCATAGTCTAATATTGTTTAAATTTTGTATACACAGTCCAATCTTTCTCATTCGTATTAGTATACACAGTCGAATCATTCTCATTCGTATTATACATACCTGCTTCAAATGGTTGTATATAAAAAAGCAAATTTTACTAGGTATCTGTTCTGAAATAATAAACTATTTTTATTCTTGACAATTTTACTACATCTCAATAAAGGCGAAGTTGGAATATTAAAGAAGAACCCGGAATTGTAGCGTCTGCAGGGCTAACGACCTGTCATCGGCTGGTTTACGCGATCACTTTATGCGCTTGCGCAATGTTAACCAATTATGCCTTCTTATTGAGTTCCCTTATCATTGCAAGTTCTATATATTTCAACAATGGGATACAATTCGTTTGAAAAAAAAACATTTTTCGTTTGAAATAACAGTTTAGTTTCTGTGCGGGCGTGCTGCGTTCGATCCCCAGCAGAGGAAAAATTTATTTAAATTAATTTCTCACGCTAATATTGTTTCGCTGGGCTGGAAACACTGGTTAATTAGAAGAAATTGCCATATGGCAATAAACTCGCCACTTGCGCAGAGTGCAAGAAAGTGTTTATTATTATTATTACAATTATACTTTCGCTATCTATGAATTAACGATGAAACCTTTTTTTATAACGCCATCTATTGAGATTTTATTTTCATATACAATTAAAGCAACAATCCTTATACCTGAGGTGACAGTATTTCTTCGCACAGATGTCACTCCTGAATTGTGTCAGAAATATTATTTCATTTTTGGCTTCTTTACCTATTTTTACTAATGTGTATGTAAATTGTATGAGAGAAGTTCTATTGTGATGTTGAAAAATTGTCAACAATATCATTGATTCGAATTAATTTTCATTCCTTCATACTATCACGGTATATCTCACAATGTGAGGTAACCAGCGAAGATGCGCGGGTGTGTATTGCCTTATAAAAGGAAGCATGACACAGGCGTTTATACCCAAATGCCAGTCTCGTCTCACATAAAAAAACACTACATTCAGAATGGGTGCTGAATCGAATTGATGAACTGTGAGAGATGTTACTAAGATTCTTGTATTTTCGATTTCCCGATCCTTAAGGGACAACCTTAAACACAAGTGGGAGTACTACATATATTCTATGCCAGTGACACAGCATAACTATTTTTTAAATTTTGGGAAATATAACTATCTCTTGATTTTACTGAATTGGAAAGATCCAAGAAAGAAATTTAGGGTATTTTTAGTTAAACTTGGTGTTATAATATTTTCAATATATTTCACTATCATAAAACTCCTACTAATGAGATTAACATCCAGAATCATTGAAAAAAAATCTTAAATTATTACATATTCTGCCCGGTACGACCGGAACACATGTGTACATCTTTTACGCCACTAGATCACAAATCCTGAACTTACAATGAGATGTGTATTGTTTCGGGTAGAATTAATGCGTAAATGTTGTCGAGTCAATAACTCTTAATACTTTGTTGAAATTATACCAAAGTTCTAATTATGTATCGCACAACGGAATCCAATTAGGAATCATTAATTCCAAGTAAAACACAAAAGCTCTCAAAGCGAAGCAATAATTAACAATATTTATTAATTAAAATCATCGGTGCTTCCTTATTGCGCTCTAACCATGGCAACCAATTATAATAACAATATATCAAATTTTCATTTCAATAAAATTTTCATAACAATAATTAAAAGAATTCTTATTATATATAAACCAATAAAATGCAAATAAGAGACATTGGAGTTACATGGATGTATCCACTCTAC
Organism: Molanna angustata; assembly: GCA_963576475.1. NCBI lineage: Eukaryota > Metazoa > Arthropoda > Insecta > Trichoptera > Molannidae > Molanna > Molanna angustata. Next base: position 19,504,443 of record OY754971.1, on the reverse strand, counting down.
TAGCCCTGTACATTATTATGTAATAATAAATAGATTTTGAATACTTTTTTTAAGAATAATGTCTTTAATTTAGTTTATGTAGAATAAAAATAGTTGACCCACTATATTTTGTCTATCACTCGCCACACGTACAGAGGCATGGTGCGACCTTCCAATGTCTTTATGTATTTGAAGTAACACATTTTTTTATAACTAGTTGCATGTTACACATGAGATCCAAATGTCGATGGCGATAGTATGTATAATTGAAGAATACGTACCAAACTATAAACGCAAATTTATAAACATTTTGAGATATTTTGTTTTGTATATAAAACATGTAGGTATGTATGTCAGAATAGAATAGTATGGAGGTCAGTCTTTTTTCCTACCCAGAATATGAAAACAGCATGATGGTATGTATATGTATGTTTGAAGTTGAAATGTGATTTTATAATTTGAATGAATTTAAACATTATGGAGAGTTTAGTGTTGGCCACAACCCTCATGTTTTATTTAATAGTCATCAAGCGTGAATATCTTAAATTTCCGCATGTCCCATCCGCTTGGACTGTTGAATGAATTTCAAGTAGGTACATAGATTTTTAATTACATCTTTTATAAGATAAATATATGTATAAACAAACAAAAATTGAGATAATTAATAAATAAATAATTAAAAATCTTGAAGTCTTCCCCGAAAGAAAATATACATACACCCATATTACATAACACCTACCTTCAAACATATTACACACTAAAATATTAGTATGAGAATTTAATTGTAACTATGGGAATGAAAAAAAAATAGAAAGAAAAATCAACAATGTCAGATATTTGTAATAGGTGTGTATGGAATTTGAAACAATTTAGTATTCGAATTTGATTCAAAACAATTTCCTCTATCAGGAGGTTGGTTTATTTGAATATTGTATTCTATGTATAACCATGGAAACGCATCGAAACAGAACGCAACGAAACGGAACGCAATGAAACTAACGCAATGAAATGGAACGCAACGAAATGGAATGAAACAAAATGGAATGAAGCAAAATGAAACGCAATGAAAAGGAACGCAACGAAACGGAACGCAATGATTTTTTTTTAACTTGTGTGGTTGGTTACGGATTAAAAGATAGAATAGATTTGGACTTGTTACTTGCATGGAAACGCATCGAAACAGAACGCAACGAAACGGAACGCAATGAAACTAACACAATGAAATGGAACGCAACGAAATGGAATGAAACAAAATGGAATGAAGCAAAATGAAACGCAATGAAAAGGAACGCAACGAAACGGAACGCAATGATTTTTTTTTAATTTGTGTGGTTGGTTCCGGATTAAAAGATAGAATAGATTTGGACTTGTTATCAATGTAAAAAAAATTCAACATTTTTTTATTTTGTTTTAAGATTTCTCCTCAAAAAAACATACAACCAATTTTTTTTTCTATCATACATTCCCCAAGATATAAAGGGAAAAATATATTCATTTTTAAGTTGTGTAAGCTTTCAATGTATGGCGATGTGAACAAATCTATTGACGTGGTTTCATGCGGTCTGATAAATTGAAATCTTTGTAGAAATTTTGTGTTCATATTCACAATTTTACCATATCATATTATTGCTAGTCACAAACCTGAAGAGATTCGATCTTCGTTGTGATAGCGTGTCTGGTGATAGTATTAGGTACAAGTATTATTTTTCAACCCCCATATTCAGTGGCCGGTGGTTCATTTTCCACGGGGCAATTTATTTTCCAACGTATAATTTGACGTGAAGTTGTACATCAAGTTTCAAGTAAACGTCTCCTTGGTTTGAGGTAAACGGTGGCAGCCATTATGGAATCATTTATTCAGGAGCCGTGGATCGTATTGTCTTATTATTTAAGACAGTATTTCTAACATGGTCTCCTCTCCTCTCTCCATCTCCCTCTCCCTCTACACATTTAACCATTTTTGGTTTTGCTACAGCAATTTTGATATTGTAATTTGGATAAACCGCGCTTTCATTGGATAGTAATAATAATCTATTTACATTATATTAACATACATATTATTAGAATTATAATTAACCCAAATATAGTAGTTAAAATATACATAATTAGTGTAAAATATAATCCTGAATGTTATAGCTTTGACTTTCGCCTCCGAGGCTGTTTTAAATTTAAAATATAATTCATAGATAAAAACTTTTGTTTTCAAATTAAAATAATTATCGAATTCGTGTTGTAACAAAAAAAAATAAAGAACTGATGGGTACCTACTGTTCTGACACAGACCGCCGTCTATGTAGAACGCGTTTTATATAGACCTCTTTTTTATGTTTTTTCGTTTTTTTATTTATTTACACAGTATACGGTATAAGCCATTTACTTGTTACAGTCCTAATAATGAATTACAAACAAAGATAAAAATATTGAAACAAATAAAAATATAGAAACAAACATATAGATTTAGATAAAAACGTTAGAGAATTAGAATTAGACACCTTACAAACAGTAAAAATAAACTTAATAAAAATAATGCTACAAATCTGAAAAAAAATTATATGAGTCCTACTAACATGGATAATAGAAGAATTAAAATAAAATTGTTTACACAAAGAAATAAATTTATCAATCAAAGCTTCAATGTATTAATGACAATAAAAAATAAAGACAATAAAATATAGAGGGAAAACTATCGATATATGAAAGATCCATATTTTTTTTACCTACTTTTCGTTCATTTGAGTGTGGTAGATATATTCTATAGTTGCATATCACAGATGTCATGTCAATAGATTTGTTTACATCGCCATCTATTGAAAGCGTAGGTACACAACTTAAAAAATAGTATTTTTTCCCCTTAATATCTTGGGGGAATATATGGTAGAAAAAAATATTGTTATATGTTTTTTGGATGAGTAATCTTAAAACAAAATAAAAAAATATGTTAATTTTTTATATCGATAGCAAGTCCAAAACTATCCTATTTTTTTAATCTGGAACCAACCATGAAAATTAAAAAAAAATATTGAAATTTGTTGGTTGGTTTCGGAGATACGTAAGTGTATACGGACAGCTGAACCCCGCAAAAATCAATAAATAAATATTCTAAGGTAGAGGCGTTTACATTGTAGAAATTCATTTTAATAAATTATTAAAATAACAATATAACTTTGTTTATTTCCACTTATTTATTTTTATTCCACAACTAGTTTCAAGAAGTTCTCCCTATGTAAGACTGTGACGGACAATCGAAACTAGAGTTAAAGAACATAAACGCTATCTAAATGGGCACGGTTTCTCAGAATATGCAAACCACCTAATACAAGAAAATCATACATTTGACAATTCAAACGCACAATTATTACATAAACATACATACGGACTGAAACAAAATAATTTAGAGACATTAGAAATCCACAAAGCCATAAACAATCGCAAGAAAATAATTAACAACCAGACACAACCCAACACTTCACCATTATTATCCATGTTTCCGTTAGGACAACGCCCACTCCCCCCCCCTTACCCACACCTCCCGCTATACCTATGACACGGCCAAACACCACACCAAATTAGTTTTTAGTTTAAACCCACCTGAAGAAGAAAACGGTAGTTCTTGAAACTAGTTGTGGAATAAAAATAAATAAGTGGAAATAAACAAAGTTATATTGTTATTTTAATAATTTATTATCAATAAATAAATCACGTTTGAAATTAAACTTTTATTACTTCACTGATAGAAATATGAAAATTAAAATACAGAAAAATACATATAAATAATTTTTATTTTTAACAGAATTTTGGTTCGTGTTTTCTCTATTAGTGTACATCTTTTCAGGTAAGTATGAAAACTTCTGTGTACCTACACTTCGATTTTTCCCACCCCTTATTATATTTTTAAATTACAATTGAAGACCGAAGCACGATACATCAAAAGCGATGTTTAATTTTTAATGGTCCGGTTGCACAACATACGGTCGGAAGTATTATTATACACACACATACACACATACTTATATGTATGTATATACATTCACACACCATGTGGCTCTGACCGATCTGGTACTAAATGTAGGAGAATCAATAGTACTATCCGATACTGACTGAACTATTCAAGTGTGGACAAGCCACTGTCGAAGAACTGGATAAAACAGATACGTCAAAATTTGACACATATGGAAGTAAAAAAAATGAATTTGTGTTGATTATTCTAATGATTCTACAAATGAAAAAATAATTGTTTCTAAGGTCAACGTTACTAAACGAAATATTTAAAATAATATAATATTTAACGATATTTTAATTTTTTTTACAGTTTCTGGAATATGTGAATGATGTCACAATTCATCAACACCAACAATAATTTATTTTAAAATTTTAAATAGAGGTAGCTACCGACCATGAGTATGAACTGATTATAGAAATACGACTATAGAAATGTCAATAAGATTATCGAAAATGTATTTTTGCATCTTCCTGAAATTATATAATACTGACTTTTTTTTTTATTATTTTTTTTACGGAAAATTGCCTTTTACATACATGAACAACAATAAAGTACACACATTTAATTTCAATTTTAAAATAAAACAACCATAAACACATTTAAATAGAACAAAAAGGTACACTCAAAAAATGTAGTTGTTAAAAATAAATGATTTGCTGCTAATAATAACCAAGCAACTTTGTTAATATAGTACCTGCAAAGTTCGTTGCTAAAAATTGCCAAGTAAATGGTCTGCTAATTTTAACCGAGTAGCTTTGTTAACAATCTGTCAAAATTAATCTAGTAACTTGGTTAACCACGGACAACTTTGTATAATCAGCCAAGTAACCTGTCAAAACTTAACCTACTAACTTTGTAATATCAGCAAAGTAACTGTCAAATTCAACCAACCTAGTTGGCTAATTTCTATCAACTTACTCGGTAATCTGAACTAATTCATTCAGTATCCACAACAAACAACTTGGCTAATTTCAATCTACTAATCGGTAATCTGAACTAATTCATTCAGTATCCACAGCAAACAACTTGGTTAGATTTAATTAACTACTCAGTAATCTGAACTAATTCATTCAGTATCCACAGCAAACAACTTGGTTAAATTCAATCTACTACTCAGTAATGTGAACTAATTCATTCAGTATCCACAGCAAACAACTTGGTTAAATTCAATCTACTACTCAGTAATGTGAACTAATTCATTCAGTATCCACAGCAAACAACTTGGTTAGATTTAATCAACTCACTCAGTATTCTGAATTAATTTATTCTGTAGCCACAGCAAAGCTACTTGGCTATTTTCAATCTACTTACTCAGTATTCTGCTAATTTACACAGGTAGGATATTTGGAGTGAAATAAAATACAGGTTTCATTCAAAATTTCATTTATTGCACAGGAATGTGATTTATTGTATTAAAAAAATATTATATTTCTAATACATAGAGACATATTAAACATAATAAATATAAAAAAAACATCTTTTTATTCTCAAGAGTACATAATTTTTATTTCATGCAAGTTAGGTTGGTTCTAAAAATGCCAAAAAAACAACAAATTCTGGGTTTCAGATAATTTAAATTAGGTATGAACTCTTTTCATGTAGGTACATGCGATAGTTACCTTTTCTAAAAATTGCTGAAATTGACGATACAACCCTTTCAAAAAGAATTTTGTGGATAAACGAGTCAAAATTTACTAGCGAGGGGATTATAAACCTTCACAATTTATATGCATGTGGTCTAATGAGAATCCTGCGTGGCCCGTTTAGTGTACTTTCAGAGAAAATTTAGAGTCAATGTTTGGGCAGGAGTGATAGGCAATATTATCGTGGGACCATACTACTAGCTGGACAACCTTAATGGTATAAATTACATGGATTTCCTTCAAAACAACTTGTTGTGTCCGGTTCACTATGCAATAGTATGCCAATTCCCGGATTGGAAGTCTAGGCCCCATTCCGTGGCCCGCACAATCCCCAGAGCTATCGCCACTTGATTTCTATACCTATTTTGTACAGATAATGCAAACATCTTATCTTCTTCAGAATATTTTCAATGAAATTTATTACGTCTAATATTCTGCTCTTGGTTTTCAAGAAAATATTTTACAACTAGAGGCAGCTCATTCAGATATGACCATTCACCCTTTTTTAAACATTTTTTCAATACCAGGACACGTCTTTTTAAAGATATATGTTTCCGCAAACAATTATTTGTTTTCTTGCGAGTGAACGAAGAACGCCTGACGAAGAAAATATACAAATCTGACAGGAACGGAATAAGAGGTCGCGGGCGCCCTAGAAAAGGATGGCACGACCATGTAAACGAGGGGCAGCTGCACAGATGTGCGGTGGTCTGTTGTTGTCCACAGTCACATGTCGTTGGTATTCCCTGTTGCAGGAAGCCCCATGTAGACAGGTTATCCAATGTTCTCCCAACGCCCGTCCTCAGTCTGTTTAGTATCTTCCACGTACGCCACTCCACGTTGTGGCCCGGGGGAAGACTCTCTTTAAGACTCTCCACTGAATTCTGGCTGCATGTTGTTTTTTCATCTTGCCTCCTTCTATAATGAAACAAGAAATGTTTAATAACAATGATGCATTTAATTTCTATCAGACCATCATGGAGAAATGCAGTCGTGGTACCTTTGTATTAAAGTAAAGGCTCAAAGCTCGACTGCAAAAACTATAGAGCCATAAGTTTGTTAAAATTGAGTACTGTTATAGTGCGAGATTTGATGTATGCAGACGATAAAGTTCTGTTAGCAGTAAGTATGGAAGATCTACAGTATCTTGTAAGTATGGTATATGAATATCCGTATCCATACACCGTACCTACGCCATACATACAAACACATCATGATGAAAAACTCAGTGTGCACTCTCTACATGATATCCGTTGAGTAATTGATGTAAAAAATATGCTTAAAAATTGTGAAATCATGACTCTCCACTATTCCATAGTGTTACACCTTTATAATCAATATTTAAATAAATAAATAAAATATAAACTTTGTTTAACTTACTTTTCGAGGAACGTCCTGTGGATTACATGGAAATGTAGATACATAGGGCGACAAACGTCGAGCGAGGTTCAGGAACTGAAAACATACACAGTTCATTAAGTAGTTAATACATCAACAATATACCATCACGCCAGGTCCCTTGCGGGATAGGCAGAAAAGAGAACCGAATGCCACATTTTTCTATCTTGGCATACATTCATCGCCTCGTCAACATTCATGCATATTCTCATACATGTTCGTCTATTGTTCACACTTCTAACATTTCTGTCTTTCAGAATATCGTTCACATGGTCATGCCATCCCTTTATTGGGCGGCCCCGACCTTTCAATCCATTCCTCTCCGCAATGTTTATTTTCTTCGTCAGGCGTTCCTCATTCATTCTTCCCATGTGGACAAACCATCTCAATGTGTTCACTTTCATTCTATTATTGATATCTTTCTTCATCTTACATTATTTCCTAATGTCCTCATTTCTTATCCTGCCACAAATCAAGTATTTGCAAGTAATACATCAAGTGTTTGCTATAGGTACATTTATTGCAATTAAATATTTTATTTAACTTACTTATGATGGATGTGGAAAGAGTGGTGAACTTGAGTGGACAATCGTAAGCGGGTATTATCTGGGATGAGACGGTATCCATTGATGTTGACACATAAATGAGTTCTGTAAAAACAAATGTAGAGCGAGCGTTAATCTGTTATTTTCTTACAACTTTGAATTCATTTAATAGCATGATATCACACTGTACAACTTACCATTTCATCATTCGTCCTTTTCCTCATGACTGAGGATAGCGGCTGTAGTCTGTCGCCACACGTATGGCCCGCCTCCATGCCAATCTATTTTTGGCTGAACGCAGAGCACCAGTCACCGAAGACCCCGTCCCTCCACGCTGCCCATCACAACAAACTTCTCGAGGCAGTCTGGTTCCCTTCTGGCAATGTGTCCAAAGAATTGAAGGATACGTCTGTAACATATCGTCGATAGACGATCCTCGATCCTTAGCTCGTCTAGAATTGACACATTGGTTCTTCTGGCTGTCCATTTATATTTTTCCAATATTGTCGTTAATTCCGTTGAACCACAAGAACATTGATGTGGCATTTGATAACATTGACAACATTGATGTGGTATTTTTAAATAATAAAAATAACACCATTACACCACACAATTTAAAACAAAACAGCAAGACACAAAAATATTTGAACAAGAAAACACGTCGTTTTGAGTTTTGACAGAAGACCACAGAAGACCAAAGCGAAACGGTTGTGCGTAATACATATTATTGCCAGAACAAAAAAAAATTCAACGTCATTTCAGACATTTCAGTTCTTTCCAGTAAATAAATTCATCTGAATATTTTTAATAAACGCAACATATGTAAAAAAATAAGAAATAACAATTATTTTAATAAATAAAAAACCACCGAAACGTAAATATTTGACATGTCGCTTTATACACAAATAGAACGTAGAATCTAACCTTAAAATTTACTAAATACAATATTCGTCAACATTATTATTGAATGAAATTGTTTATTTTTCAGTGTGTTAATTCAAGAAATGATGTTAAGAAATTGATCCTAATTTTCTATAACAGTTTTACGTTCCCGAGGTTTTTTCTTAAAAACAATTTTGTAATATGAAAGTGTAGTTCTTTTAGGATCGTTTTATCATTATCAGTATACTATACAAGTCATTCCTGTGACAGGCTCAAAATACAACGAAATTAATATGTTTTAAAATTAATGAAACGCATTTTTTCAAGTTAGCCAGTGTGATATTTTTTTTAATATTAAAATGACAAATGAAAGAAAAAATCATGAATATTAAGTTCAAGCATATCAAAATAATAATAGGTATACATCTGCAAAAAAATTTGCTGTCTAACTTGCTTAACTCAGAAAGTATGTTGCCTTAGTATGAAGCAGTGCTCAACTGCAACACAATCGCTGTCAACGTTAATTCAGTTGCAATATGGATTTCGAGGAGGAAACATTATTTATTCTACTATAAAATAACTGACCTACATGGGCACATCCAACATTGAAAATACTGAATATTTCACACTTTTGTATCCATTACAGAAAAATACAACAAAATCTTTTTAACTGATGTCAATGAAGAACTGACTCATATTTAATTTTATTTATTTTGTTCTTTTTATTTTTTTAAATATATTATTTCATATTTTATTTATTTATGAAATAAAAAATGAAATAAAAATTAGGAAACGGACACCGTTATAAGAAAAAGTATTTCTCCTAAAGAAAGTCTAGCAATTGTAGTGGTCAGATTGAAGAAGTTGTGTATTGCTGTCACAACTAATCTAAGAATTTAGCTACACGGCGAAATTCGACCGCAATCCGACTGCTCATTTTGGCTACGACTGCTCAAGCGGTTAGTGTTTTGTAAACAAGAATTTTGCACTGGAACTGCAAACATCCGTGCTGCAACAGTTTGAAACAGCCAACCCCGACTGTTTCAAGCACTTTCTATGGCGACCCATAGTCTTTTAACATTTTATAAATAACAATTGAGTGAAAAATCCATATATTATTTATATTCCGAATGACACATCATGCCAATCAAAATATTTAGAAACCAGAGGAAGCAGCTATCTTAAATGCGCTGGAAGAGATTGCAAAGATGTTGAGTTTATTAAAGAATACTATATATCAGGGGTGGCCAACCGGTTGATCGCGATCGATCTGTCGATCGCGACTATTAGTCCAGTCGATCGTGGCAAGGCAAAAAATATAAACATACATAAATACGTAGAACAGATTGCGCAACGTAATCACCAACTGCTGCACCCATCACGTTACGTTCACGTTGTCACGTTACTTTATTTATCTAGATTTCTGGGCATTGGTTTCCAACGAGAAATATCCATGTTTGAAGAAATGTGTTGAACAATATTGCATTTGTGTTTTGGTTCAACATATTTATGTGAGTCAGCATTTTCCTACTCAAAGCAAACAAAAAATAAACACCGTTCTCGCTTGACAGACGCTCATACACTGGATTCTTTAAGGTTAGCAATTTCCAACTACAAACCTGATTTTGCTAATCTAACGGAAGATGCTCAGACGCAGTGCTCACACTAATATACAAGTAGTTACTAAGAATAATTTTCAGTTTTATGTTTTCCCTCTTAATAAAATTTAAAAAATACTACTTAATTGTGTACTGAACCATGCTGTTTCATTTTAAATTTCAAGAAGTATGTAATTGGTAGATCGCACAGGGCTTCCTCAGTAAACAGTAGATCTTGGATCTAATCAAGTCGGCCACCCCTGCTATATATAATATATTATCATGCAAGTATTAATAACAAAAGCGTTGTTCCTATCTAAAGATCTGCAACCATACTATGGATAGTATGCCATGTCCTAGTAGACTTGCATAGTATGGTGAAAATGAATACATTATCACACTGCCTACAGTTATAAGCAAATAACTTGAGAAATCACATGGGCTGCGTAGAGCGTCAATTTGGGTATTTTGCTTAGGTTGTACACCTATATGCAACCATCCACGATGAAAATTCTCAAGTAATTCCCTCAAGAGTATACTTACTCTATTTTGATATAAGTATATTTACTTTGTTTTATTTTTTTTCACATGGAGAAAATGTATTTGCAGTCTAAATGAGGTTTGATAAATATATAGTATGCAGACAAGTTCATTGAATATAAATATTTTTTTTTTTACTATCATAGTTCACTATCAGGATTATTCAGCCCTTATGGTTTTAACACAAACTACATTGTTAACATTAATAATATGTATATTGATAACACTAATAACATGTTGACCCTTCTTCTTGTTACTCTAGGATTTGTGTTAAAATATAACTTGTTTAATATCGTTGGGACATAAAGTTAACCGTTTATGATTTTAAGCAACACAAACAGAACGGCCAACTCTCTCCTCCTGCACAGGCTGTTCATTCCAAAGAATAAGTTAATTGATTGTGTCACACTGAATTTCCATTGAAATCCTTATATTCTTTAGTTAATATCATAGTGAGGTGACCAGACAGTTGAGCAGTTGATATTCAATGATGCTGAGAGTATAGTGCAATGATTATCTATTTATTTAATTTGTGTATGGTCATAGTATGGGTAGGCTATAGTTAGTCTACATATAAAGCCTAATATTCTGTATGCTTTCCCCAGCATGGCATCAACATGAATATTAAAAAACAATCCAATATCAAACGATTGACTCACACTTTTCAAATGGGTGTATGTTAATGTTACATATTTATGTAGATATTTATTTTATTATTTGTGAATGTTATAAACTGACATTAACTAATATTGAAGTTATGAGTTATTTATATTAGTTATATTAACTAATACATACATACCTAAACACAATAACCATATTGGGGCAGAGAAAACCAAACACCACAAAACCAATCTTGACAAATCAATGATCTTGACATAATTGGACATAATACATTCTTTACATTCATTAATTGCCCCATTATGGTCTCTTATTATTCATCCAGCTTTAACATCAAAATAGTATAAACATCTTTACATTACATCTCAAATGTAAATATTAGCAAATTAACACAAGATATTTGTGAATAATAATGATAATCTTTGACGAATATCTCATCTTAATTCAACTTAATTCAATTATTTTTCAGTGTCACATGTCTAATTTGACGAGTATTATACTTTACTTAATCATTTTTTAATGTGACATATCATATTTGGCGAGAATTATACTTTATATAATATTTTTTTTAATATATCGTGTCAAATTTGAGAAATATTAATATTTTTATGTATAAAATGTCAAATTTGACAGATGCCAAATACAAAATGTCCGTATAGGTACCTGTTACTCGGTAAAATTTAAACAAGTACATTGCTATTGGTAAGCAACTTCATTCTAACAGTATTATATTCGCAAATAATAACCAAGTGCAACTTTGTTATTTTTAATCATGTATAGGTCAATAACTACCAACATGACTTTTTACATTGCTATTGGTAACCAACTACACGTTAACAGTATTCAATTGTTAGATAATAGCCAAGTGCAACTTTGTTATTTTTAATCATATATTGGTTAATAACTACCAATATGACTTTAGCCGAGCCAAAAAGGTACTTTGCTAACTTTAGATTTTTTCATATACTATTACAAAAACAGTAAATATAAAAAAATAGTATTAAGTAATTGGTAAAAAAAATACAATTTAAAATAAAGATATAGGTACTTAGGTATTCACATTGAAACACAAAAATCATTCAAATATACAAACAATAATATACCTACACCTTTAGTAAAAACAAATAATAATAATCATAAAAAAAATTAAAAACTACATAATAAAAAAAGGTAATAACAACAAAAAGGTAATAAAAGTAATAATAACGAAAAAAAATAAAATAATTATAAGCCAACATATGGGTACTTAGGAAAATAAAAACTAAGTAATAAAACAAAAAGAGTCTACAAAAAAAATATAATATATACTATACATGTGAAGTAGGGAAGCAAAAAAAATATATTGCAACTCTTAAAAAAAGAAACAATCTATATGGCAGAAAATTTAAAAATTATAACATTTCAAACGAGATTACATTGTTAGCAGCGATTGACTGTTTTTTATAAAGCATTGATGTAAGTTCGTTTTTAAATTTATGAAAGGCATATTGATTTCCCAAGTTTTGAATTCGATGTATTGGTGTATAATAGTGTGCTAAATTTATAGTATTTTTACAATAGAATGGAAGATGATTTCTGGTTTTTCTATTTGGTTCATTGAAATTTATTAAGAAAAGCTAGTGCGTTATTCATGTATGTGTTCATCAATTATTTTTATGATTAACGTGTTTATGCCGATCTGATCGTAGACTGATCGATAAGTGACCCAATTCTTTGGTATTTCTATAGTCCCCCTAATGAATATTTAACCGAATAGGTTTATGGATCTGTACCCCCCTTTACATCACTAAATTAGAGTTATGTTACCTGGAACATGGCAACAAACATTCATAACACTGATGTACAAAGGAGCCTTTTATTATTACGTATCGATTTTATCTTTCATGTAATGCTATCAAAATATTATTTACAAATCGAAGGATGTAAATGCATTATTTGCCAACTCATGTAATATATACATAATCATAAAAACTGTCAATTATTTATTTTTTTATTTATCACAGCTTTTATATATTATGTTTCATTAAAAATAGATAACTGCTGCCCAACCTCACTATAGATATCCACAAATGTATACCTGTTCTACGGCTAGCAGTGTACATAATTTAAGAATATTTCACAGGAGATTGAACCTATTTATATATTTAAAAAGTAACTAAACTAAATAAACTTATTTATTTTACATACATTAGAAAAGTTAACTGGAGTCATCATGATAATATTATGCATTATACATATTGTGATTGTTAATTGCACAAATGTGACCACATCCATACTCCGTCAGTCATATCCATATCCAGTCGAGTCTCAGAACGAATACACTTCGATCTGCTGAACGTGCTTTACTATCTATCCCCATTCATAGTTCTGATTTTTTGGCTCTTCATTTGAAGTACATTCAGCTAGGCTATGGAATATCCTAAGTCCTGATATTACGTCGTCTATCTCATTAAACATCTTCAAGAAAAGGCTAAAGAAAAAAATTATCTGACAACACCTGATTACATCTTCCTCTTCTCTTCCTTTCCTTATCCTTTAGTTTTCCTATCATTGCTATGAATTGTTCTTATTCTTTTTTTAACTTTTCTTCTGCTGTATTTATTTATTTTGTAATGTGATTAACTGATTGCCATACTACACATTGTTTTGTATACATAACATTTACTCTGGTTGGTTGGAAGAAATTGTCATTACGCAATAAGCCCGCCAGTTTACTAATTATATGTACAAAAAGATTTAAATTAATAAATAAATAAATAAATACAGACAGCATAACATTTATAAAACAATCAGGTTTTTATTACGAATAAGCATAGGTTTCCATTTATAGCCATCTTTTTCATCTACATATGTTCAAAAGCAGCCTAACATGACAACATAATTTAACCATAGCAGTACCTTATTTTTTATGCCTTAACCCAGCCTATGCTTATAATAAGCTGAATGTTGCCCACTTGAAAAAAATACTGCTAATTTATGTACACGTTAAATTACTGTGTTTATTTATTCACCAATTTCAAAATAGTATATTTAACTAGTAAATTTTTAGTGCCTACTATAATTTTTTTTCGTTTTAAAGGAATATATCCTTGTTAAACAAGTTCATATACATCTTCCTACGTTCCCTAAATTGAGCATAAATGCTTGTGCTATAGGTGAACAAAATCGGTCGAGGCAGGATTCGAACTCACGACCATTGGATTACTAGCTCAGCACGCTAACCGCTCGGCCATCGACCCATCTAAAATGAGGATTATTTCAAACATATTTTATTTAAATTTTTTTTAGATTGGCAATATTAATTATTCCGTTGTCATGATTATGGAATACAGAAAACAGAAACAGGAACAGAAAACAGTAATACAGAAAGTACATGATAAATATAAAAGAAGCATACAAGAATCTGTACACCCAATAACGTTGTTTCACATGCATAATATGTAAGTATTACAAACTAACCACAAGAATACAAAAAAATATTCATATTTAAAAAATAACAATCAATTTCAATTTTTTCAAAAACAGCTCAAAACAAAGTAGGATATGGGGGAAAACAAAGAGAGATACAATGACGTGATGTATACAATAAAATACAGGAAAAAACGAGGAGAGGTAGGAAATTTGGAGAATATGTCATCACTTCATACTGAAATTATATATGAAAAGTCCATAAACTTAGAGCTGATTAGTTTTCCATAGATATCCGTTAATTTCTTCTCTATGATTTCATCTGTCCATATTTTCAAAACGCTCTCATGGTCTGGATAATCGAGGTATTTTTATATTGTTTGAAATATTGATACAATAAAAATACACTCATTACACTCATCAGTTTTCCATAGATATCCGTTAATTTCTTCTCTATGGTTTCATCTGTCATTATTTTCAAACGCTCTCATGGTCTGGAAATCGAGGTATTTTTATACTGTCTGAAATATTGATACAATAAAAAAAAATTATTTATATTGACTTAACTATTTAGAAGACACTATAGTTTTACTTTCACTCAATAAATTAACTTTTATAAATTAATTATTGGAACGTTTTCGGAATTTCCAATAATTAATTTATAAAAGTTAATTTATTGAGTGGAAGTAAAACTATAGTGTCTTCTAAATAGTTAAGTCAATATAAATAATTTATAATAGCATTCCACATTGTGAATAATAAGAACTTTGAAAACAATAAAAATACACTCATCTGTCTTGCATTTAGGGATAGTCAATCCTCTCAAAAAGACAAAATTTACTCTTATTATGTAGTGGAGACATTAGTGTTGGCCAAAACCCACTCGTTTTAAATATTACTTGGAAATTATGGCCTCACGTTGAATCTTAATTCTAATTCTAATATTTTAAAATCAATATCTAATTAAATCCTGAAAGAATGCCGTAGCACACTATTCGAATGAATTAAAGGCAAACCCAGAAACGGATCGTATGGAACAGTTGTTCAAATCTAGAAAATTTCCTAGTGCATCCAAGTATTTCAGTAAAGCACTACATTAGTACGTTCGTGATAGTGGCGTTTCGTATTTAAATAAAACATAAAATACAAGTTTAATTGCCGACATTGCAACCTGTTGCCACTATGCCACTATGGTACTATGGTGCTGTAGCATTAAACGTTTTATCTAATATGCAACAGTCAGCCGAGTTGGGGAGCATAAACAAGAGTAGGTACCATAATGTACGCCTAATGAAAAACTTTATGGTTTTCTCAACTTCTTATGTCAGCGGCGATATTCCTAATGGCTAATTTAAATGTTCACGAGTCGGAACATTTGCTTCATTCATAAAATTATACATTTTCACTATTCATGTTTCGTCCATGCATATGTAGCATGTATAGTATACGTCAGCATACATACATGTACGTATAGACGTCAGCATAATCAAGCAATGGAAAAAGTAAAGAGTGGGAGGGTGTGATTTTTGAATGTGTCGGAAGAATTTTTTTTAGGCTATTGAGAGAGTATATACGATAAATCAGATTTACTGACAATTTGTATTAATATTAGGTACTAATGAACTTTTTACAATATTTCATTTTATTTACTAGTTTTTTTTTACATACTAGTTGCTGCCTGGGAAGATAAATGTGAAGCAATAAGATAACTCATCAAGAAAATCGTTTTCATAATTATGGACTGCTATAATACATACATTCAGAAAGATTAAAAAGTATTCAATACAATAGATAAAAATTGACATACAAAATTTGGTTTTTAAAAAAATCAGTCACCATTACACCTTCAATCTCTCCCATCACTCCCACCGTCCCTTGCCTTCCAGTCCCTTCTCCCTTCTCCTCCTTGTCCCTTCAGTCTGAACCAACGGACTTTGCGATGTGGTTTAAAATTATATATTTAATACTAGCTTTTATGTCCCGCCGTTGGCAAAGAATGTAAAATTGTGAAAGAAAAAGCAATCGTTTTTATAATATTGCCAACCAATTATTTTGCAATATCAGACTATGAAAAGTGGTTTGAAATTTGATTAAGTTTAAGTATTGTAAAATGTTCAAGTGATGGCCACAACCCATTATTTTTTATATATTGCTATAAAGTGTGAATGAAGTATAATATTTATACAATTTCTGCTCGCATGGACTATGCGTAATGGTTTTAAATATGACTGTTTATCAACGTTGTAAAGAGATTGGTTTGGCCACAACCCCCATTTTTAAATATTATCATCGAAAACAAATTGTAATGTGTACCTATTGAAAATTTAGTAATTTTGGATGTTGGGATGTGGTTAAAATTTGATTAAACAAACGTAGGTACTGAAAAGATCTAGTATTGGTCACATCCCATTCGTTTTTATATTTTTTCATCAAGTGTGCATTATATTTTTGCTCAATTTGACTGAAAGTCTTCATTAACGAAGAAGAAGAAGACTTGAACTATAGTAAATAGTTTTTAATTTGAATATAAATGTTGTGAAGAGTTCAGTAATGGCCACAACCCCCATTCTTTAAATATTAGGTGTTGAAAATTATTCAAAATAGGATGATATAAATGGTTTAAATTTAATTAAACAAAAGTATTGAAAAGATTCTAGTGCAGGTTATATCGTCACAACCCATATCCCATTCATTTCATATGTATTTTCATCAAGTGTGCATATCGTTAATAATATTTCTGCACAATAGACTATTAGACTTAAAACTAACCCAAAAGACTAAATAAAAAAGAGAAAAATAAGTATAAGACTATAAGAAATAGTTTGTATAAAAAACTATTCCAATGGTCTACATAAAATAAGTAAAAAAACATATACCTAATAGAAGAATTAGACTATTGGAAATAGATTGTATAAAAGCTCACCCAAAAGTCTACAAAAAAGAAGAAGAAGAATATTTAGACTATTGGAAATAGTTTGTATAAATACTGACCAAAAAAAAAAATGAATAAGACTATTGGAAATAGTTTGTATTAAAACTCTCCCAAAAGTCTACGTACTTAAATGAAGAAGAATAATAATTAGACTAAAGGAAATAATTTTTATAAAAAAATGACCCAAATGTATACATAAAAGAAGAAGAAGATGAATTAGACAATAGGAAATAGTTTGTATAATAACTGCCCTAAAGGTCTACCTAAAATTAAGAAGAAAAAGAATTAGACTCCAGGACCCGCCGCTTCAGGCCCTTCAGTACCTCCCGTCCCTTTAATCCCTCATTACGTCCCTTCCCATCAGGCCCTTCAGTACCTTCCGTCCCTTCAGGCCCTTTAGTGCCTCCCTTCCCTTCATTACATCCCGTCCCATCAGTCGGTTAAGAAAAGTTTAAATCCAGAAACCATCCTGGAAGAACCGCGAAGAGATGAAAGAACCTTCTTTTCCCAGGATGCTCTACTTAATAGGTAAAATGACTAAATACACCAAGAAGAAGAAAAAAGTTTAAACCCAGATACCTGCGAAGAGATGGAAGGACAGTTGGACCTTCTTCTCCCAGGATTCTCCAACTTCATAGGTAAAATGACCAAAAATACACGATGAAGAAGAAGAAGAAGAAATAAGTTTAAATCCAGATACCTGCGAAGAGATGGAAGGAAAATTGGACATTCTTCTCCCAGGTTAGTCCACCTTCAAAGGTAAAATGACCAAATAGACGATGAAGAAGAAGAAGAAAAAAGTTTAAATCCAGAAACCTGCGAAGAGATGGAAGGAAAATTGGACCTTTATCTCCCAGGATAGTTCATCTTCATAGGTAAGATGACCAAGTACACGTTGAAGAAAAAGAAGAAAAAAGTTTATATGCAGAACCCGTCCTGGAAGACCTGTGAAGAGATGGAGGGACAGTCGGACCTTTTTTTCCCAGGATACTCCCCCTTCATAGGTAAAACGACCAAATACACGAAGAAGAAGAAGAATAAGAAAAAAGTTTAAATCCAAAAACCATCCTGGGCATACGCTCGACAATTCACCAAAGTTTCATTATAATCGGACAAACGGTTGATAAATAAATAAATAAAATAATTTTCCTATAGGAAATCAGTATAGGTATATTATTGTTGATTTGTAAGTAAATAGTATTAGGTAGGTACCTACCTACAACAACCTTCTAAATAAATTCGATTCCTAACAAATTTTATTTGAATATCATATTCTTTCTGTAGCCATGGAAACGATTCGAACACGTAAGTAATATCGAATGGTTCGGATACATTTTTTGAATATGTAGGTACCTACATTGGTTTGTTCGATGCCATAAAAATGAAAATTGTCAGAAAAATCAAATATTATTTACAAATTATGCAATTTTATTATGCCTATATCTTTACTTATAAATAACACATTTTTACAATATATGTCTTAAAACTTGCCGTAATGTCTTGTGTTTCATTTTATTATTTCATAATTACATTTATTACAAAGGTTTATTATTTTCAAGAACATATTCATTCGGTGGGAAAATGAAATATTGTATGAAAAGATATTAAAATGGCGGCGTTTATGTACAAAAGGCTTACTTTAAAAATAAGTTAAACATTATAATTATACCAAATATTCACCATGTTTTTCACTTAAACGCTAAGTTATACTTCAAAATATATTTTTTTTGTGTAAATACCTACTTCTAACTTTTAAAATAACAGATATTTGCGTGCAAAATGTACACTTTTTTGACAGATATGACTTGGAAAATTTTGTATGAAAAAAAT
Organism: Molanna angustata; assembly: GCA_963576475.1. Lineage (NCBI taxonomy): Eukaryota > Metazoa > Arthropoda > Insecta > Trichoptera > Molannidae > Molanna > Molanna angustata. Next base: position 19,485,070 of record OY754971.1, on the reverse strand, counting down.
AATTATTTAAATATTTTTAAAATTCACCATTTTTATCGCATTCTTTTTAGCGTGACACTGCATCAGGTATACTGGTACATGTTCGCACTTAAATTAGATTTTTAGATGCTCTTGGTTTTTCAGAAGGCGTGAGACAAACACACACACACACACACACACACAGACACTAACATTTTGATTGCTTTATTACTTTAGATAATCATTTTAAAGAGTGTAGTGTTGACTATGGGAAATAGTTTAAAATGTTAATGAATATAATGGAAAAAGTTAAATGTAAGGCCATTAACCCAGTCGTTTTTATAAATCGTCATCGGAAACAAGTGTGTAAAGAAAATTTCAGCAAGATTTTTCGTTGGGTCTTTCAGTCGTTCTTGAATGAATTCAATATACATCGTTTTCAAGAAAAAAATCTTTGGCAGATAAATAAATGAAATTCTAGATAATTCATAAAGAAACATATTATAAAAATGAATCCTTTCTTGGCTCTTGCCAGAGACACGAACATTTCATCTTTAATAAGTGCATGCGTGAGATCTTTAAAAAATACATATTTTTAATGATGCTAAAATTATCAATCAAGAATAAATTATCACTGCTAGGATTAGAACAGAATTTTTTGAATATAATAAAAGAACCCGATTCAATTTACAATCCCCATATAAACATAATAATGATATAAATAAGTAAGAATATATTAACTTTCTAATAAAGTTGTACTATTGTACATATGTATAGCATAATATCACCTATTACAGATAAATTTAATTATAGGTATCAAAAATTGCTTTACTACAAACACTTGTTTTTTTTGCTATGAAGTGTTTTTATTATAATTTTTATCTTAGTTTGATGTTTAATTTCTTGGTTTTTTTTTCTTTCATACTTTTTTTGATGCACATAAATAATTAGTCATAATTTGTAAACTTTTTTTTCAAAAAATAAATATGTCTTTCTCACAAATACATATACATTATACATCCTCATACGTTTCCTACATTAAGCTAAATTAAGCATATGCTTGTAATACCTTATCACGAATCTATACTTTTCATCGATGCTTTCTGACTTCATACTACTTACTATACTTGTATTTATGTAGGTGAACCACTTGACTGGTATACATCATGATACAATATAGGTACATTGTCTGTATTGAGGATAGGGGTAACTAAGTGGATATACAGGTAAGCACATTCGTTTTATGATCGGTCGATAGTATTTCATCGAAGGTAAAAGCAAACAAATTAAGTTAATTGAAAAAGGAAAAAAATAACTGATATAATATATTGAAAAATACGATGAATTGGACCTTAATTCAAGCGTACCTATACAAATGTATTTATTCAATTATTGGTTTAATATTAAAAGTAAGTTATAATATATTTTTTATGACCGATACACTGAGATATTGAAGACAAAGTAATTAAAATTTTATCGCAAGCATTGTCGCCTTATGTTTACAAACAATTTTTATTCCTCACTAACCCACATGGGATAAAGTGGGGAGTTATGATTTCGCAATATTTAAGGCTATTTTTTTATTGCAGATTATCAACTAGTATCATGCGGAGATTGTATTCTGAAAGTTTCGTCACAATGTATCTGTGTGTGTGCTGTGTGCTATGTGCTGTGTACGGCGTGTTTATTTTACTTTATCGATTATAGACAAAAGTACTCATTCGATTCTTTTCAAATTTTGCAAGTACCTATGTATATCTAATACTCGCTTAGACCCCATTAGATTTTGAAGGATATCTGAATAGTGCTCCTCAATTTTTTTTAACAGTCAAATATTTCAAAATGACCTCAACTAAGGAAACTTAAAATTTGAAATTATTATTTTCAAATTGGTAAAAAGGCACATCACTTTCATAAAATAGCATTGCAGAGTTATCAAGGTTTCATAATAAAATATTTATATAAAAAATAATTTAACAAACTCATTTCATGAAAATGTTGAATATTTTCCATACAACCCACTCGTTTTCAATAGATGGCGTTACAAAAAGTTCCTTCGTCACTTCATAGGTGGCGATCGTGTTTTGAACTTATTTTTAAACCTACAGAATTTCATGATTAAAATTATATAGAACTTTAAAAAAAATTAATTGTAATACTCAATAAGAATCTATACAACCCACTCGTTTTCAATAGATGGCGTTACAAAAAGTTCCTTCGTCACTTCATAGGTGGCGATCGTGTTTTGAACATATTTTTAAACCTACAGAATTTCATGATTAAAATATATAGAACTTTTAGAAAAATGAATTGTAATACTCAATAAGAAGGCATAATTGGTGAAAGTTGCACAAGCGCATACATAAAAGGATCGCTTAATCCAGACGATGACTGTAGGTGGATTGAGATTCTGATCCTCCTATAATATTCCAATTTCGGCTCTATAGAGATGTTTTTTTTTTTATTTTTAATATAGATTTTTTAAAAAAGTTAGTACCATTTACATGATTCCATTTTAGATCTCAAACAGCATTAGGGTGTTAACATTGCATGCATGTAGATTGATTTTTTACTGTCGGTTATCAAGTAATGTATACTTAACAATAGGAGTTCAAATTAAATTTAATGTCCGTTGTTAATATTACATTAGAATAGCTTTTTTTTTCTTACTGTTTTTTCATACTATTTAAATTACTCTTGCCCCATACACAAGTGTCCGCACTTCTAATGGGGCAATATTTTTGAATTATTGTTGTATTTAATTGTCAAATGTAGGTACTTTTGTATTCTGTAATTAAAAATAAATATTATATAAAAAAAAAATCCGCCGTTCATCATTAAGGTCGCTGATAATGTAGTCTTATGTTACACTCCAAAACAATGTTACTTCCAGTCTTTAAAAGAAAGTGCTCTTGCTTTGAAAACTAAGATACACAACATTATAACCACTTAGGCTGGGTTGTTTCAACAAAAGTAACGGTGATAGTATAGTTAAAATTCTTTTATAAAATGAAATATTTCAAAAATGCGTTGTTTGATTATGCTATGTGTAACATCCCATGCCTATCAGTACGACGAACCATTAATGATTTACTTTTCCTGTATAATAAACTTAATAACAATATTGACTGTCCAGACCTTGTTTCATATATAAATTTGCATGTACCGACTCGACGTACGAGACACACGCCACTCTTCCATAATTATTGCTATAGAACTAACTCATCTCTAAACTCACCAATAAACAGAATCCTCACCACTTACAATAAGCATTAAAGTACCCTTCAACTAGATATTTTTCATAACTCGCCTTACCAATACAAAAACTTACTGTTCAATTTAAAATCAGCATAGTAAGACACATTTTACACACCTCATTACACATTTTCACCCACTACACATTCATATGTTATTAATTATATGAATTGATTTGCCACAAGCAATTGACACTAGGTAGGGATAGTTTAAGAATTATTATTTTTTAGCTAGTGTTGTTTGTGTGCAGTTTAGTTATATAAATAAAAAAAATAAAAAATAAATAAAAATTAGATCTCAATGAAACAACCAAAACTTTTGAATAATTTCATGAAATCAAAGTATTTTAATTATACTTTTACTTTGATCTTTGTTCCAGAAACACAGCCTTATTGCGAAAAATCGATCGTATTATGCCGCCTTGTCGACTCTATCCAATTTCCTTAAGAAGTTGTTTATGTGTGATCTAGTTACTAGTAGACCAGACCGTAGTATGATACAACAGCTCTTTTCACTCACATATTTCTTGAATGTATGTCACACCAGGTTGTTCAAAGGATTTAACTCATTAATCTGTTGAAAACGAGTGAGTTGTGGCCACTACACAATGAAGCTTTCCTGATAAAATTACACATTAACATCAATATGAAATCAATTAACTTTGCCAAATATAAAATAAATTATCTTGTTATATATATTTATCATACAAAAATCTATTATTATGAACATAATTTTTCAAACGGTTGTATGTTTTTCTTTTAACATTGCATTTTTAATGCAGTTTTTTGAAGATGATTAGTATTTTATGAATAGTTTAAACAACATTAAAATATCTCAAATTTCCAGGTCGTGAGAGCATTTTTTCAGTTTCAACATATGAAATCATAGAGAAATATTGAGAAAAAATGAACCGTTGTCTATGGAAAACTAATCAGCCTAAGATAATGTACTTCACACATATGGTATCAATATTTTGTTCATCGGCCTTTTAGTTTGATTTGTACAGAGGACACAAATTTTCATATTTATATTCGGCATACAGGATACGGCATACACACAAAAACATCACAACGAAACTCAAAGTATGCACTCTCTACATGATACGCATTGAGAAATTTATGTAAAAAAATACTCTTAAAAATTGTGAAATCATGACTTTCCACTATTCCATAGTAGTTGAGAGTAAAAAGGATTATTTAGGAGGAACGAAAATTAGAGGTGGGCCAAGGAAAAGTTCACACGATCACATAAATGGAATTTTGAAAGATAGAGACGTTAGAAGTAGAAATAACAAAAGAGCGTGTATGAGACGATGCATAGACGTGAACGAAGCAAGAAATGTATGTCAAAATAGAGGAGTTTGGAGTTCGGTTCTCTCTGCCTACCCCAAATAGAGAAATGGCGTGATTGTGTGGTATGGTACTTGGAAAGATGAGTACCTCTTGTACTTTTTGTATGGCTACGGCTTTTCCTGCGCCTTCGGCTGCTTCATTGAGTAGTTCCCTTCTACACTCTTGGCTCCCGTTCGGCCAGCCACTTCACAGCTTCTGGAGTCGCCCTATGGATGTCCATCCAGTCTCTTTCATACCTCCGTATCGGGCACTCCTCTACTAGATGCTGGATAGTTTGGCTTCTTGCTCCACAGTCACATTCTGGAGAATCCCTTTTTCCCCATTTCCACATTTGGTAGTTACATCGTCCTTGACCTGTACGAATTCTGTTTTGCTGAATCCAAACTTTTCGGGGAAGGTTATAACCTGGGACCCTTTCGTTCGGGTCTAGAATAATATATTTGTTTAATACCAGGTCTGAATCATTCCACCTCTCTTTCCATGCTCTAGGCAAGTTGAATTCGCCGAGTAGCTTCGACCAAACAGGCTTTCTGGACTTCAGTCGTTGTCTTGGTGGACGGAATATATCTTGACCTCTAGTACCTCTAGTAATGTCCGATGTCCTTTCATAACGCGGATTAGAAATTTGATACGTTGCCGCGATTTCAGATTTTCATGAATTGCTATTTGCGGACAAGTAAAGCAGATGACAGATTGACATGGTGGTATTTGCTTTTCTTGCCATTGTACACTGATAAGTTTTATATTACAAAACCAACATTGCATTACGGACAATTCCAGCGTTGCATATAAAGCGGAACATTTTGCTTTGGAATTATAAATTTTCTAGGAATTTTGATATTAAACTAGGGTTCATAATGATTTTACGATTTTAAAATTGTTGGTTAATTCATTTAAAAAAGTTTTGAAATTTCCGCTTGCAGTTGTTTATATTTCGTTCGTAATGTTCTATCAAGCTTTTTTGAAATTAGCTGGAAAATATTTAGAAATTATGTTGTGTTCAAATGACATTAATAAGTCGGTTTTTATAATCAATATATGTATATTATTTTACGTACAGCTTTAGTAACTTTAAAATTTTCCAAGTACTTATGCGCTTGCCACCGCCCCTAAGATACCTGTCTTCAATGGCCACTTTGAGAAAGTGTAAGAAAAATGTTTAACAATATTGCGCAGAGCGATCTTAAATTTATCTTCATACTTTATTACTAATTATTTGTGGCACATTTTAACTAATATAGTTAAATAAAATAAAATTTCTTAGTTTTTAACCACGTTGAGTATTTTTATGCCAACTAGTTTCGGAGACGTACCCACTCCTTCGTCCGGACAAACTTATACGAAGTCCGGACAATGTATAAGTTTGTCCGGAAGAAGGAGTGGGTACGTCTCCGAAACTAGTTGGTATAAAAATACTGTGGTTAAAAACAAAGATATTTTATTTTATTTAATTATATTCTTAAATTTAACTTTTTTCTATAACATTCAGAAAATTTCGTAGATATGACCTAAGGAACATTTAAAATGTATGTCAATAAATTACTATCGAAATTACATATATGAGCAAGACATGGCAAACAAGCTTTATTTTAGGCGTTCGTTCACTCATTCTTAAAAGATCGGTCACTCATATCATAAGGACTTCTTTGAATTTTTAAGGAAACTCAATAAACTGCATAATTAAGGAATGTTTTTTCCAGGTCATATTTTCCCGTATTCGATGGATATTGAATTCTTCCATCGTATCCGATGTGATAAAGCTTATCATTAGTAAATTGATTTTTTTGTAGATTTAGATACTCATAAAAAAAACATACAAAGGCTGACTAATAGATTAGAAACGAACAAAAGCAGTTTTCTTTTATAAATAATTTGACTTCTTCCTCTCGGCATTACGTATAGAAGTGATGGACTTTGAAAATTTAATCAACACCCGTTAGTAGCCAGACAACATGCCGCGTTTAAATAATGAGTGAGCAGCCAGAATAGGACTCCATAGGTACGTATCTAATCCATTATTTATAACATCAGTGTGGCGGGAAGAAAATAGCCGTTAAAGATGGGTCTCTCACTTTAGTGTTAATATTTGCGAGGCTATGTTGTGTAGGTAGGTACTTTATATTTAACTCGCTCTGTTTAACCTGTGTGGTTTTATAATTTAATATCCTTCAAGATCAGCAACGCAACGCCCTCTGGACGACAGACTGAATGAACTTTGTAATTTATGAAACAAAAACTTTTTGCTTGTCGCTTATAAAATACACACTAAACTGCCAGGTAAAAATACAAGTTCATTTCTAGTCGAAACTTATATTAAGTACCTACGACCAAGCCTTTGTAGTAACTGTGTATTTGTAAGAATCTTTCATAACGGATAGTGGTGTGAAAAATTAAAAAAGACAAAGGAAGTCTTGTTCATGCAACGCCGATCTTGGTCCCAGTCATGGATTTGTTCTTGCAATTTATACAAAAAATATATTAATTTTGCTTACTTTGCATATAAAAGGTATTTAAAATCTGACAAAACCCCTTAAAAGGGGAAAGTGACGCAAGTCCCTGTGTACACTTACAAAATGACACATATATGTAGTTGGATGTGACGCTCGTCGCTTGTAAGAACGCAAGAAAAATTAATTTCAAGGCTCATACGAAAATGTTGCGTCACAAAATGCTCGTAGCGCAACTCTCGAGGATTGTTTGAGAGGGTACTATATTTTAATGCCAGATGTCTTAGAAGTTTGGGATAGGAATATAATATAACTTTGAATAATTTCTGCCCGCTAAATTTCGTTATTGCTACCCACGTTATTTGCATGTAAAAAACATGATTTTTAATCTTCCCAGAAATCGAGTTTTTCCTCATTTTGTATGAAAATTTGAATTTTCAAACTTAAATATCCGGATCCCTAGAAGATCATTTCTGATCAAATAAATGAGGTGTAATTTCTATCGAGCCAATGAATATCTCTGCAAAATTTGATGGTCGTAGGATAAAAGGGAAAAAAGTGAAAAAGTTCGTGTATATATGTTCCGCAAGTTTTTTGTAGGGACGGTATTTAAATAAATAGGCAAAATTTTCAGTAGGTACAATTTTTGTATGGGAATTTTAGTATAGGTATTTGAGTACAGGTGAAAGGTGGTTGGAACTTGCGTCACGGGCCCTTACTAACTTGGGCCCATTATAAGACTACAAGACAAGACAACACAAGAAAAATTTCATAATAGATTTATTTTGCTTACTTTGCAAATAAAAATTATTTAAAATTGGAATATTTATGCCTTGTTAAAATTCGAGATGTGACTATACAGAAGGTTGATGCGCATCTCATGCGTCGATAGATGTCCGAATGAAGAGTCCGAACTAAATACTAAATTCTAAATACTTATCATGTTTGAATTGCACAGTCGCTCACTTAAGTTAGGAGATCACGTGGTTTCCTTACTGGAGGATGCTACGAAGTTTTGTATGAGAATTACATTGCAGAGACATATCTAAATACTTAGCGCATGCGCATTGGCAAAAACTAATATTTGCGAACTGTCAAAAAGTAAGGTTAATCGCGAGAAACCTTACGAGTGATTTACCTAATAATAAAATACAAGATGTTTTCGATGAGTTTTTTTGTCAAATATGTAATAAGTAATTTTGTCAAATCAAATCCAACACAGAGTATTCAGCGATCTAAACGAAATGCTGAAAATTCGCTGTAATTTCTGAAAACTATTAATCTCTTTTCTTCGTTCACAATAATGTGAAAATCTACGCCATCGACCTTAAGTTTGGCGTAGTAATTAGTTAGTGATATCTCTGCAATGCAAATACTAAATACTCCAGCGAAGTTAGGAGTTAGTATTTAGTTATTTAGTACTCTACATTCGGGTCAAAGTCTCCAATGAAAGAGATTTAAATATTATGGAAAAAGAAGAGTTTCTGACCACTGTCAAGACACGAAAAGCCGCATACTTTGGCCACATATTCAGAGGGAAATATAGAAAAACGGAAAACGGAGTACGGAGCGTAAAAGAATATCGTGGCTGAAAAATCCAAGACGGGGTTCGGGATTCTGGATGCGGTGTCATTAGATTGGCGTAAGATCGTGATGAGTTTGGTGTGAAAGTCCCCAACCTCCGTTAGGATGGAGTAGAAAATTTTGGTTTTGCAAACCTACTTTTGTTCTAGGTTTTACATTGACTAATAATACCAGATTGAGTACATCAATAATTTTGTTGAAATCAATGTAATATGAGCTGGTATCCGAAAAGCATATTAATTCAAAATGATTACAGATCACATAGAACTTCTATTTGTAAGAAAGCACGTGGTTACCAAACACAACATCATGAGTCGATTCGTTCGGTTACGTATCTGTGACGTGTAGGATTTTTTTTGTCTGTCGATGTGATGGTGTAAGATTGTTTTGTTTTGTGCAAAGATTAAATGCGATCGTTGATGTGTGTGGTAGGAGTAAAACGGTTGACAGATGAGTCATTTTTTCGTAATATGTAGTTATATCAAATGCTGGTGTAGACTGTAGATTGCTAACACCTGGAGAGCAGTCTAGTCAATCGGCGTAATCAAAACTATCGTGATTATCCATATCATGGATATAATTATCATATGGAGTTCTATAACACGTTAATATATTATAGAACTCTATAAAATAATTATATCCATGATATGGGTATAATGGGTAATTATGAGGGCTTTGATTTCGCCGGTCGACCAGATTTGCCCCCCCCCCTATTTTTACTTATGCTCCGAATGTAAGCGTTTATTGTGAGATTTGAACTTCTTGTTTCCTCATAAAAATTCAAAATAAATATAAAAATAAAAAATAATATTACTCCAGATAGAGAATATACCCACTAAACAATTTTTTCAACATCTCAATAGAGACGAAGTTGGAATATTGTAGAAGAACCAGGAACTCAAGGCAGGGATTACGACCTGTCATCGGTTGGTTTAGGTGATCACTTCATGCGCTTGCGCAACGTTCACCAATTATGCCTTATTACTGAGTTCCCTTATCAATGCAATTTTTGAAAGTTCTATATACTTCAATAGTGGGATACAATTCGTTTGAAAATTACACATTTGTTCTAACGCCATCTATGAAATAACGAAGAAACTTTTTTTGTAACGCCATCTAAAGAGAAGATTTTTTTTGTAAACAATGAATGCAACACAATGAATCCCACACACCCTCAATGAATCTAAACAATGAATCCCACACACCCTCAGACAAACTGAAAATATATCTTCGTTCAGGAAAAAACTCAAAACGCACCTTTTTCGCAAATCTTACCAGGGCCGAAATGATACAACGTAATCATTTTTTCAGCGCCCTTGAGGTGAGATATTCACAAAAACGGCGCTATATAAATTATCCAAATTTATTATTATTATGACAATACATGGGGTTTTCTTGTTGATGTCACACCTGAATTGCACCAGAAATATTATTTTATTTTTGGCTTGTTTACCTACTTTCACCAATATTATATGTAAATCGAATATTTTAAAAGTCGCATTACGCAAACATTGGAGTTTTCCCTGTCGGGAGTCAATGGTATTTTCTAAATATCCTTGACTCTCGATAGGAAAAAATTCAATGTTTGCGTACATGCAACTTTTAAAATATTCGATTCAAATAAAAGTTGCTAGGAAAAAGGGGAACCATAAACATACAAATCTTAGAATACGAGAATTAGTTTATGAAAGAATATTAAAGTCTCTTCTAAACATATTTTTATTTTGCGATATAGGTACATACCTACGTACAGTTTCAAGGAAAAATATTTATTTCTATTAAGGGATGGAAAATCATGATCGTCTTAATTTATTTTTTAAATATTAGTTATGCCTCGTCGACAACTTAATGTTGCCAATAAAATTTCAAAAAAAAAAATTTCCTTCCTGGGATTGATATAAAGCTTCTTGGGATTTTTTTTATTATTTCGTTGGCAGTGCTTCATAAGTAAGAGGGTACACTTTTTCTTTGATGGTCTAAGAAGGAGACGCGTGCACTGAATACAGAGTGGCACACTCAAAGTCGGCTGGCCCTTTAACCTCCGGACTTTTATTCATGACTACAGACGTAATCTCAGAAAAGGTTTTCAACTGCTTCTTTGACATCATTTTTTGTCCACTTTGAACTTCCGATTATGACCGGGTTCGACCCAGACTATAGAGTGATCAGTATTTGGATCGTCCTTCTTTAACCACGAGTAAACAATATTCTCTATCGAGTGCTATGTCCACAAGATAAAAACATCGCTCTTTTTTTGAATATGACAAAGGAAACAAATCCTTTGTTTGCAAATAGATATCATGTAAATAAAATACAAGGAAATGTTTACTCTATTTATCTCAATATACATATTATGTAGTTTTACATTTTTCGATATTTTATTCCAGAAAAAGAAACAATTTTATATATTTTTTAAAACTAAATGATGATATTGAATTGTTGAAATTTGCACTTTTTAATAGACGACAATTTTTGAATAATTATATCAAGTGTGATATAATATTATTTCAACAGAATATTTAATTATTTATGTGTAATGGTGAGTTTGGAGTTCTAAAATATCTTAAGATATTATATCAACTTCATACTGCTATCAATATGAAGTTGATCAATCGATTTTCCCTTAAAGAAGCTATTTTACTTCTGTCATATACATTTACATATACATATAGATTTATTATACAAATATGAAATTTATTTCATATTAATATGGCAACATATAAATTTTTTTCTTTAAAATTTGACAATCTTTGAATGCATTTTTGATGAGTGTGTTTTTGTTGTATCAAAATTTCAAACAGTATAAAAATATCAGCTTTAGGTCTATGCACTTTACACATATAATGTTAATATGAAGTCGATCGGACTTCGGTTTGGGCTGTAGAGGACACAAAAAGGATAATCCGTACGCCGTACGCTATACGCCGTACGCCATACATACAAACACATCACGACAAAACTCACAGTGTGCACTCTCAACATGATACCCGTTGAGAAATTGATGTAAAAAAATCCACTATTCCATAGTGTGGAGAGTAAAAATCCTTAAAGTACTTATGTATGTACCTTTATAAGTAAACACTTTTTGTTCTTGTTTTAGTACATGTACATACGTAAGTAGATACCCAACCCATAACTGAAATTCATAATTAGAAATTCATTTGACTAGGTACAGCAAAACAAAACAAAATAACCAAACGTCAGTTGTATTCTAAATTGACATGGCTTCGTTCTGCTGACAAAATTTTCGTGTAATTTATTTTTTTATGTGTTGTGTGTTTGATTTTGTACAAGTTTGTTTAATTTCAAAATACGTAGTGAGTTTCTTTGATTCAAATTTCAGTTAAGCAGTGGTCTGATTCCTTTGTTGGAACGAAAAAGGAATTCTGTTTCAGAGTCACGTTTTTTGACACGAGACTTGACATCTATATAATTGCATCGGTTTGGTAAGTTATTGCACCGTATCCATTAATGAAATATTTTCAATTAATTCCTTCACAATATGATCACAAGGTTTCATTTAGTTTTGTTTGCCCTTAGACGGTTTCAAGAGTTCTTTCAGTCGGAGCTTATTACTTTCAATAATACTACAGACAGAATTGTGTAATACTGTAATGAATACTAAAAAAATACTTTGTATTATTATTTTTGGGGTTATGTATACACAAACCTGAAAGAGACAGACTTCTTTGTAGCAATTTTTGATTTTCATTCTATACAAATGATATTTTTCTACTTATAATCTCTGATTGTTGCCTTGGCGATTAAAGTAGATTCATTTTAAAATACGTTATTAAAAAAAATATTTATGGATTGATTGTATTATAAATTAAACAAAAAAAAGGTCGTTGGTAGATCTCCAATTATGTATCCATAGAAGTTATTTTCCATCAGTGATTTTCATGTCATTCACTTATTTATATTTTAGTTTGTTTATTTATGGGAAAAAAGTTGAAGCCTTGTTTATTTCATTAACATTTGATTAAGAATCATGTGTGGGTAATTATAAACGAGAAGTTTTTTTATAGAACTATTTGAACAGTTTTAAGTGGAAATATTTTACGCAATTATTTATTGTATGCTGAATAAATCAAATGAATATTTAAGTAAATTAAACTAAAAAATTAGTCTTTACGTAGACAAAAAAAGGAAAAATTATATGTAGGTAGCTCAGATTCAAGTTGTTTGTATCAACTAAGAAATTCATTCAGATAAAATTGTTACATCCCATAGCAGTATTTTTATCAGACGCTAACGTTCGCCTTCAATTTCACCGTTGTATTATCCTAAAAGGCCAATCACCGCTATATTATTGTCACATAATGGCTAATTCTCTTTGGGATGCTGTGAGAAATTTGGGACTCTGATCACTCAATACAACTATACACTATCACATCGCCCACGGTAGTAGGTACGGAATTAATCAGGTGCTAGTTACGTCTTGTTTGGCTTTTCGACGTAATTTGGTTTAATTAGTCGCGCCGTGTAATGGCAGATTGGCCGCGAAGCGTACCCTTTACGCTTACCCCATGTAAAACAACACAGCTTACCCACTTACGACTTACGCAATTACCGAAAAGTTTTCGGATCTAAATACATGGACGAAGATCGTTGTTTTCACACTGTACGTACGTATGGGGAATATGTGTTACACCTAAAACGAGCCAGAAAACGCAACACCGCAATCAAGGATTTGTACTTATTCGGTTTATTTCATAAATAAAAAAAAAACGAAATGTTTCCCAGAAGACCATTGACCTTAGGTGTCCACAATAACTAGAGATCCCATTGAGGCAAGGCTTCGTTCGGAAGATACCGAATAGGCGAGCCTGCCCATAGTAAATGGCCTAAAGAAGCAAAATCTATATCGTTATTCAGACATACATACTTACCAGCGGCGACTCTATATAAAGTGCGTTGGATCAATTGCACTACCATTTTTTAAATGATATATTGTAAAAAATAATATTTAAATATGTTTTTAAAATAGTATTACGCTTTACTTTATTACTGTTATTTTTCTAAAAATAATAATTACTTAGTAAACGCTGTCCATATACTTTATATCTTCGCGATCGATATAATATTATGTAATCTACCACAATACAAATATTATTTAGTACGGCGTGCGATATCAAAAACGCACCGAGTTAAAATTGTCTGTTGTATAGCATATGTATGAACAGACAGAGATAGTACCGTATTAGATGAGAAAGAGATACTTGTACTTACTAGCAATGCATTCATTTCACAAATTTCGTGCGTCGCACCAAATTATCATATCTTAGATGTACTAAGAATGTATATCTCTATCTCGCTCTCTCTAATATGTTCGCAATTATTATTGAAACATGAATATTCCCGTGTTATCTTTTTTCTTCGTAATGTAAACACTATACGTGAGCATTGAGCATGCGTAATTAGAGTAATTTGTCAGGTTTTAGTCAGTTGAAACAAACTTTGTTTATATCGTATATCATCGCTTTTTACAAGATAATCTAAATCAATAAATATTTGTGTATAGTTCAGATATCTTATAGATTTAAAAACGAGTGAATTAATAGATGTGTTTTACATTAAAAATTATAAGTCTTCTTTTGAAAATAAATCGTGGAGGTCTTCCAAGACCAATGTTAAATATTAAACAACAATGCAAAATTAGAACTAAGAATTGTGTTCGTGTTTTTAAAATGCAGTTTTATGATAAAGCATCATGGTTATGTGGTTGTGACAAATTAAATAGTTTATTTTGTTTTCCATGTTTGCTATTCGATGGCGACTATATCTACTTGGATTGTTGGATTATTAAAGGTGTTAATGATTTGGCTCAATTATCCGAGAAATTAAAAAAACATAATTATTCACAAATTCATTTACGCAATACAATAAATTATCTAACTTAGATACTGTTGACATTAGAACACAATTAGATTGTGGATATCGATCAATAACAAACGAGTGATTGAAGTTTTTGCCAAATAGAAACAGCGCAGGATTGACCTTTTTTACAAATAGGTAAAATATTTTGAATATTGTATATTATTTATTCTATGATTATTTCATTTTTATCCATAATATACCAACGTAGACGTATATATCTGTGTAGATATACGTAAACGCATATCGATTAAATATCAATTACTTACTTACTTACTTACTTACTTTACGGGTCCGAACCTTGCCACTCAGCGACGGATATCGCCTTGTCGTGTGGGCGTCTCCTGTATCATCAGTATACATATCTATGTCTTTGCAGATATCCGATAAAATGGTCTCTTTATTATTAATTAATTAATTAATTTATTATTAATTCAGGAAAAAAATGCACTACCAAAAATGATCAAAAATACGATCTACCAGTCGCCACTGATACTTACCTATATTTTATTAAAACTAGGTATAATGTAATTACTTATGGCTTATAATGGTGAGCCTATAACATGTTTGATGATGTGGTGACTACCCCGTATTCAGTTACTATTGGAACTAAATTGGGAACGTTCTAAAATTGTAGATTTTAGATTTACGGTTTTATTTCAGCGTTACAAAATATAAATTTTGACTAAATGGAATAGGAACGTACCTATTTTGGCCGGAACGTTCTTAAATAGATACTGAATCAGACGTATTATGAATAATTATGAAATTCACATCATTTTCATTACTATTCAGGATACGTCTAATTCAGTAACTTTTTAAGCACGTTCCGGCCAATGTAGGTACGTTCCTATTAAATTTAGTCAAAGTTGATATTTTATAACACTGAAATAAGACCGTAAATCTAAAATCTACAATTTTAGTATGTTCCTAATTTAGTTACAATGTTTACTGAAACGGGGTATTGTAAGTGCAGAATACTGAGATTGTGTCTCTATTTAATGTGGAACGGAAACTATCACCTGGTTCATAATTGCTTATATTGTCACTAAAAATTATTGTAAACTGCTAGCCCTAGTTAAGCAGCAGCAATCCACTTCTTGTTCCATTGTAAATATGGTATGATTAAAAATAAAGAAAATAAAATAGATAAAACTCAAAACTCGAAATTTACAGTTTTATTAATCTACACATTAATTTTTGTTATGTGTACCTGGTTATTATTTAATTACATATATACAGTAGGTATATTAGTAGGTACAACAATGACAAGAATTTGTTTAAAATTTGTATTTACTAAAAATATACATTTGGATAATTCCTAATATACAATCGATGAGTATAAATACTAAATAATTTAATAATAAATAAATCAAGTCGAAAACGGGGAAGTGAATGACTTACAATCTATAGTCATATTTTTTTCAATAAAATGCTTGTTAAATGCATTTGTGGTTATAAAAAGACGAAACTGAAAAGCAGTATTTTAAGTACTTACACTGAATAATTTGCTCGATATGATTTTTTTTTCTTTTCTTTTACTTGTACTTATCTGTTCCATCGTCTATGTTTTTTCCCAAATTATTTCCTTATTGTATTATTTTAATATTTTGTATTGGGGTGAAAATGTGGATGCTTCCCTTAAATTTAAGCAATTAATTACGTAATTCAAGAATTGTTCTCAAGCAGTTTCACAGCCAAATGATTCTTGAAAAGTTTTCCAACTGTCGATTTGTTCAGGAGAACTTTGTTCTCTTAACATATCGACAATGTATCAAGCCAGAATACGCGAGAATTGTATGGAGAGGTCTACTTTTTTCACGGCTTTTCCAACTTTGAAGTCAAAAAACACCAACTTAGAGGCTTCGCAGCATATATGTTCCATACACGGATTTACTCAGAATTCGGAGTAGAACATTTCGTGTGTCTGTGTGTGTGTGTGTCTGTGTGTCTGTGTGTGTGTCTGTGTGTCTGTGTGTGTGTGTGTCTGTGTGTCCGTCCCCCCCTTATAACTTTTGATCCGCTCAATTTACAGAGCCTAAAATTTCAGAATATATAAACAGTTACAGGCCTACAAAACTTTTATACTCGGAATTTTAAATTTTTGTTTCAGTCAGGGGTTATCAACTTTTGAATTTTTATTTTATTTTTCCATATATCTCAGAAACCATAAACGCTAGAACGCTGAAAATTGGTACAAACATAGACAAATACAAAATCTCAAATGAGTTTTTTCAAAAAAATTCCAGGGTTTCTCAAACATTTTTTATTAAGAAAAATATTTTTTTTATGATAAATTTATGAGTTTAACTGCCTATATTTCCAAAACTTTTACAATTATCGAAAAAAGCCGAAACACCCCAACTAGATAATTTAATTTTCTATAAAAAATATTAACATTGTAGCAGAAGATCTCAATTTTTTTTTAACAATTTTTTTAAAAATTGAATTTAGTGACGACATCGCTTCATACATTTTGTATGGCAGTCGCCTATACACAATATGTAAGAAGACTTAATAGTTTGATATTTCATCTCCAAACATACATACATACCATCATGCTATTTGCATATTCTGGGTAGGAAAAAGGATCTTCCTCCATACTATCCTATCTTGACATACATACCTACATATGTTCTATAAAAAACAAAATATCTGAAAATATTCAATAATTTGTATCTATGGGTTTATAGTTTGGTACATATTCTTCAACTATACATACTATCGCTATCGACAGTTGAATCTCATGTGTTACATGCAACTAGTAGATAATACATACGTACCTACATAATTGTAAAGTTTTCTGTGTCTCACCTTTTCTTGATGATCCAACTGTCGATTTGTTCAGGAGAACTTTGTTCTCTTAACATATCGACAATGTATCAAGCCAGAATACGCGAGAATTGTATGGAGAGGTCTACTTTTTTCATGGCTTTTCCAACTTTGAAGTCAAAAAACACCAACTTAGAGGCTTCGCAGCATATATGTTTCATACACGGATTTACTCAGAATTCGGAGTAGAACATTTCGTGTGTCTGTGTGTGTGTGTGTCTGTGTGTCTGTGTGTGTGTCTGTGTGTCTGTGTGTGTGTGTGTGTCTGTGTGTCCGTCCCCCCCTTATAACTTTTGATCCACTCAATTTACAGAGCCTAAAATTTCAGAATATATAAACAGTTACAGGCCTACAAAACTTTTATACTCGGAATTTTGAATTTTTGTTTCAGTCAGGGGTTATCAACTTTTGAATTTTTATTTTATTTTTCCATATATCTCAGAAACCATACACGCTAGAACGCTGAAAATTGGAACAAACATAGACAAATACAAAATCTCAAATTAGTTTTTTCAAAAAAATTCCAGGAATTCTCAAACATTTTTTATTAAGAAAAATATTTTTTTTATGATAAATTTATGAGTTTAACTGCCTATATTTCCAAAACTTTTACAATTATCGAAAAAAGCCGAAACACCCCAACTAGATAATTTAATTTTCTATAAAAAATATTAACATTGTAGTAGAAGATCTCAATTTTTTTTTAACAATTTTTTTAAAAATTGAATTTAGTGACGACATCGCTTCATACATTTTGTATGGCAGTCGCCTATACACAATATGTAAGAAGACTTAATAGTTTGATACGTCATCTCCAAACATACATACATACCATCATGCTATTTGCATATTCTGGGTAGGAAAAAGGATCTTCCTCCATACTATCCTATCTTGACATACATACCTACATATGTTGTATAGAAAACAAAATATCTGAAAATATTCAATAATAATATGTATCTATGGGTTTATAGTTTGGTACATATTCTTCAACTATACATACTATCGCTATCGACAGTTGGATCTCATGTGTTACATGCAACTAGTTATTAGTTCACAATTTACGCATTGATCTGCCAATTCTTTTGAGGAAGTGTATAATGGCAATAATCCAACTGTCGATTTGTTCAGGAGAACTTTGTTCTCTTAACATATCGACAATGTATCAAGCCAGAATACGCGAGAATTGTATGGAGAGGTCTACTTTTTTCACGGCTTTTCCAACTTTGAAGTCAAAAAACACCAACTTAGAGGCTTCGCAGCATATATGTTCCATACACGGATTTACTCAGAATTCGGAGTAGAGCATTTCGTGTGTCTGTGTGTGTGTGTCTGTGTGTCTGTGTGTGTGTCTGTGTGTCTGTGTGTGTGTGTGTCTGTGTGTCCGTCCCCCCCTTATAACTTTTGATCCGCTCAATTTACAGAGCCTAAAATTTCAGAATATATAAAAAGTTACAGGCCTACAAAACTTTTATACTCGGAATTTTAAATTTTTGTTTCAGTCAGGGGTTATCAACTTTTGAATTATTATTTTATTTTTCCATATATCTCAGAAACCATAAACGCTAGAACGCTGAAAATTGGTACAAACATAGACAAATACAAAATCTTAAATGAGGTTTTTTCAAAAAAATTCCAGGGTTTCTCAAACATTTTTTATTAAGAAAAATATTTTTTTTATGATAAATTTATGAGTTTAACTGCCTATATTTCCAAAACTTTTACAATTATCGAAAAAAGCCGAAACACCCCAACTAGATAATTTAATTTTCTATAAAAAATATTAACATTGTAGCAGAAGATCTCAATTTTTTTTTAACAATTTTTTTAAAAATTGAATTTAGTGACGACATCGCTTCATACATTTTGTATGGCAGTCGCCTATACACAATATGTAAGAAGACTTAATAGTTTGATATTTCATCTCCAAACATACATACATACCATCATGCTATTTGCATATTCTGGGTAGGAAAAAGGATCTTCCTCCATACTATCCTATCTTGACATACATACCTACATATGTTCTATAAAAAACAAAATATCTGAAAATATTCAATAATTTGTATCTATGGGTTTATAGTTTGGTACATATTCTTCAACTATACATACTATCGCTATCGACAGTTGGATCTCATGTGTTACATGCAACTAGTTTTCTATAAAAAATATTAATCCAACTGTCGATTTGTTCAGGAGAACTTTGTTCTCTTAACATATCGACAATGTATCAAGCCAGAATACGCGAGAATTGTCCAACTGTCGATTTGTTCAGGAGAACTTTGTTCTCTTAACATATCGACAATGTATCAAGCCAGAATACGCGAGAATTGTATGGAGAGGTCTACTTTTTTCACGGCTTTTCCAACTTTGAAGTCAAAAAACACCAACTTAGAGGCTTCGCAGCATATATGTTCCATACACGGATTTACTCAGAATTCGGAGTAGAACATTTCGTGTGTCTGTGTGTGTGTGTGTCTGTGTGTCTGTGTGTGTGTCTGTGTGTCTGTGTGTGTGTGTGTCTGTGTGTCCCCCCCCCCCTTATAACTTTTGATCCGCTCAACTTACAGAGCCTAAAATTTCAGAATATATAAACAGTTACAGGCCTACAAAACTTTTATACTCGGAATTTTGAATTTTTGTTTCAGTCAGGGGTTATCAACTTTTGAATTTTTATTTTATTTTTCCATATATCTCAGAAACCATAAACGCTAGAACGCTGAAAATTGGTACAAACATAGAAAAATACAAAATCTCAAATTAGTTTTTTCAAAAAAATTCCAGGGTTTCTCAAACATTTTTTATTAAGAAAAATATTTTTTTTATGATAAATTTATGAGTTTAACTGCCTATATTTCCAAAACTTTTACAATTATCGAAAAAAGCCGAAACACCCCAACTAGATAATTTAATTTTCTATAAAAAATATTAACATTGTAGTAGAAGATCTCAATTTTTTTTTAACAATTTTTTTAAAAATTGAATTTAGTGACGACATCGCTTCATACATTTTGTATGGCAGTCGCCTATACACAATATGTAAGAAGACTTAATAGTTTGATACGTCATCTCCAAACATACATACATACCATCATGCTATTTGCATATTCTGGGTAGGAAAAAGGATCTTCCTCCATACTATCCTATCTTGACATACATACCTACATATGTTGTATAGAAAACAAAATATCTGAAAATATTCAATAATAATATGTATCTATGGGTTTATAGTTTGGTACATATTCTTCAACTATACATACTATCGCTATCGACAGTTGGATCTCATGTGTTACATGCAACTAGTTATTAGTTCACAATTTACGCATTGATCTGCCAATTCTTTTGAGGAAGTGTATAATGGCAATAATCCAACTGTCGATTTGTTCAGGAGAACTTTGTTCTCTTAACATATCGACAATGTATCAAGCCAGAATACGCGAGAATTGTATGGAGAGGTCTACTTTTTTCACGGCTTTTCCAACTTTGAAGTCAAAAAACACCAACTTAGAGGCTTCGCAGCATATATGTTCCATACACGGATTTACTCAGAATTCGGAGTAGAACATTTCGTGTGTCTGTGTGTGTGTGTGTCTGTGTGTGTGTCTGTGTGTCTGTGTGTGTGTGTGTCTGTGTGTCCGTCCCCCCCTTATAACTTTTGATCCGCTCAATTTACAGAGCCTAAAATTTCAGAATATATAAACAGTTACAGGCCTACAAAACTTTTATACTCGGAATTTTAAATTTTTGTTTCAGTCAGGGGTTATCAACTTTTGAATTTTTATTTTATTTTTCCATATATCTCAGAAACCATAAACGCTAGAACGCTGAAAATTGGTACAAACATAGACAAATACAAAATCTCAAATGAGTTTTTTCAAAAAAATTCCAGGGTTTCTCAAACATTTTTTATTAAGAAAAATATTTTTTTTATGATAAATTTATGAGTTTAACTGCCTATATTTCCAAAACTTTTACAATTATCGAAAAAAGCCGAAACACACCAACTAGATAATTTAATTTTCTATAAAAAATATTAACATTGTAGCAGAAGATCTCAATTTTTTTTTAACAATTTTTTTAAAAATTGAATTTAGTGACGACATCGCTTCATACATTTTGTATGGCAGTCGCCTATACACAATATGTAAGAAGACTTAATAGTTTGATATTTCATCTCCAAACATACATACATACCATCATGCTATTTGCATATTCTGGGTAGGAAAAAGGATCTTCCTCCATACTATCCTATCTTGACATACATACCTACATATGTTCTATAAAAAACAAAATATCTGAAAATATTCAATAATTTGTATCTATGGGTTTATAGTTTGGTACATATTCTTCAACTATACATACTATCGCTATCGACAGTTGGATCTCATGTGTTACATGCAACTAGTATGGAGAGGTCTACTTTTTTCATGGCTTTTCCAACTTTGAAGTCAAAAAACACCAACTTAGAGGCTTCGCAGCATATATGTTTCATACACGGATTTACTCAGAATTCGGAGTAGAACATTTCGTGTGTCTGTGTGTGTGTGTGTCTGTGTGTCTGTGTGTGTGTCTGTGTGTCTGTGTGTGTGTGTGTCTGTGTGTCCGTCCCCCCCTTATAACTTTTGATCCACTCAATTTACAGAGCCTAAAATTTCAGAATATATAAACAGTTACAGGACTACAAAACTTTTATACTCGGAATTTTGAATTTTTGTTTCAGTCAGGGGTTATCAACTTTTGAATTTTTATTTTATTTTTCCATATATCTCAGAAACCATAAACGCTAGAACGCTGAAAATTGGTACAAACATAGACAAATACAAAATCTCAAATTATTTTTTTCAAAAAAATTCCAGGGTTTCTCAAACATTTTTTATTAAGAAAAATATTTTTTTTATGATAAATTTATGAGTTTAACTGCCTATATTTCCAAAACTTTTACAATTATCGAAAAAAGCCGAAACACCCCAACTAGATAATTTAATTTTCTATAAAAAATATTAACATTGTAGTAGAAGATCTCAATTTTTTTTTAACAATTTTTTTAAAAATTGAATTTAGTGACGACATCGCTTCATACATTTTGTATGGCAGTCGCCTATACACAATATGTAAGAAGACTTAATAGTTTGATACTTCATCTCCAAACATACATACATACATACCATCATGCTATTTGCATATTCTGGGTAGGAAAAAGGATCTTCCTCCATACTATCCTATCTTGACATACATACCTACATATGTTGTATAGAAAACAAAATATCTGAAAATATTCAATAATAATATGTATCTATGGGTTTATAGTTTGGTACATATTCTTCAACTATACATACTATCGCTATCGACAGTTGGATCTCATGTGTTACATGCAACTAGTGTACATAAACGCCGCCATTTTAATATCTTTTCATACAATATTTCATTTTCCCACCGAATGAATATGTTCTTGAAAATAATAAACCTTTGAAATAAATGTAATTATGAAATAATAAAATGAAACACAAGACATTACGGCAAGTTTTAAGACATATATTGTAAAAATGTGTTATTTATTAGTAAAGATATAGGCATAATAAAATTGCATAATTTGTAAATAATATTTGATTTTTCTGACAATTTTCATTTTTATGGCATCGAACAAATCAATGTAGGTACCTACATATTCAAAAAATGTATCCGAACCATTCGGTATTACTTACGTGTTCGAATCGTTTCCATGGCTACAGAAAGAATGTGATATTCAAATAAAATTTGTTAGGATTCGAATTTATCCAACTGTCGATTTGTTCAGGAGAACTTTGTTCTCTTAACATATCGACAATGTATCAAGCCAGAATACGCGAGAATTGTATGGAGAGGTCTACTTTTTTCATGGCTTTTCCAACTTTGAAGTCAAAAAACACCAACTTAGAGGCTTCGCAGCATATATGTTTCATACACGGATTTACTCAGAATTCGGAGTAGAACATTTCGTGTGTCTGTGTGTGTGTGTGTCTGTGTGTCTGTGTGTGTGTCTGTGTGTCTGTGTGTGTGTGTGTCTGTGTGTCCGTCCCCCCCTTATAACTTTTGATCCACTCAATTTACAGAGCCTAAAATTTCAGAATATATAAACAGTTACAGGCCTACAAAACTTTTATACTCGGAATTTTGAATTTTTGTTTCAGTCAGGGGTTATCAACTTTTGAATTTTTATTTTATTTTTCCATATATCTCAGAAACCATAAACGCTAGAACGCTGAAAATTGGTACAAACATAGACAAATACAAAATCTCAAATTATTTTTTTCAAAAAAATTCCAGGGTTTCTCAAACATTTTTTATTAAGAAAAATATTTTTTTTATGATAAATTTATGAGTTTAACTGCCTATATTTCCAAAACTTTTACAATTATCGAAAAAAGCCGAAACACCCCAACTAGATAATTTAATCCAACTGTCGATTTGTTCAGGAGAACTTTGTTCTCTTAACATATCGACAATGTATCAAGCCAGAATACGCGAGAATTGTATGGAGAGGTCTACTTTTTTCACGGCTTTTCCAACTTTGAAGTCAAAAAACACCAACTTAGAGGCTTCGCAGCATATATGTTCCATACACGGATTTACTCAGAATTCGGAGTAGAACATTTCGTGTGTCTGTGTGTGTGTGTGTCTGTGTGTGTGTCTGTGTGTCTGTGTGTGTGTGTGTGTCTGTGTGTCCGTCCCCCCCTTATAACTTTTGATCCGCTCAATTTACAGAGCCTAAAATTTCAGAATATATAAAAAGTTACAGGCCTACAAAACTTTTATACTCGGAATTTTAAATTTTTGTTTCAGTCAGGGGTTATCAACTTTTGAATTATTATTTTATTTTTCCATATATCTCAGAAACCATAAACGCTAGAACGCTGAAAATTGGTACAAACATAGACAAATACAAAATCTCAAATGAGGTTTTTTCAAAAAAATTCCAGGGTTTCTCAAACATTTTTTATTAAGAAAAATATTTTTTTTATGATAAATTTATGAGTTTAACTGCCTATATTTCCAAAACTTTTACAATTATCGAAAAAAGCCGAAACACCCCAACTAGATAATTTAATTTTCTATAAAAAATATTAACATTGTAGCAGAAGATCTCAATTTTTTTTTAACAATTTTTTTAAAAATTGAATTTAGTGACGACATCGCTTCATACATTTTGTATGGCAGTCGCCTATACACAATATGTAAGAAGACTTAATAGTTTGATATTTCATCTCCAAACATACATACATACCATCATGCTATTTGCATATTCTGGGTAGGAAAAAGGATCTTCCTCCATACTATCCTATCTTGACATACATACCTACATATGTTCTATAAAAAACAAAATATCTGAAAATATTCAATAATTTGTATCTATGGGTTTTATAGTTTGGTACATATTCTTCAACTATACATACTATCGCTATCGACAGTTGGATCTCATGTGTTACATGCAACTAGTTTAATTAAATGTAGCCGTGATGTTTTTCACTCTGCTGAAGTATTCTTTAAGAAATTGTCTAATTAATTTTTCGGAAACAACCTAATACTTCCGCATACATAAAAATCCCTCTTAATTACCTACTCATTGAACCATATATAAGTTAATTTTCCATCTTTTAATTACGAATTTAAATTTATTTTCCCTTGAAGTTCATGAATCTAAAAACAGAAACAATGTATTAGACTCTTCTTAAGAGATTCTCTGTTCTAAACATATTAAATAATTCAAATTTAACATATAGGTTCCATTATGTTGTTAAAATTAAAATCTTTTCGCCGGGTATAGATATATACTCGTATATGCCACAATAAATGAATGGATTTTAAACATTTTAGTATTTGGAAATATGACTCCATTAACAACAAAGATAAAAGAGGAATAGGTTCAATTGATACCTTTGAACTCTTGCGGCGATGAAAATCAACTTAAGAGCCTTTTAAACTTTTATCTTCATAATATATGTGATGTCAAATTTTTGGAAATCTATAAATGTCTTGGTTTGAAACTGTAATTGTACCTACCTATGAATTTTACCGATGACCCGAAATTGATGAAATACAACCCACGTATTTTATAACCTACCTAAATATTTGTCATCTTTAGCACTTTTGAATTCAGTAGGTATCATTTGTAAGGTTTAAAAAAGTTGTCTAGACTTAGTAATGCCGCAATCGTTTATTTTTATAATAATCAAAACAGATTCATTATTTTATTTTTCTTTTGCTTAAAAAAGTGCCGATGATTCATTTATAATGTAATCATTTAAATTTGATTATTACAAAGTTTCACGTGGTATATTGACTGTGAATTCAATTTTACAAATTTCAAATAACATCTGTATTAAACATCGTTGATGTTACGGGATAGCAGTAAGCAGTAACAATGTATACAGAAAATTTTCAATTTTCGTTCACTGCGTTATTTCTTCTGATACTTATTTTCCGATCATTATAAATATGGCTTCTTCCCGTCTGAGCAATAACGATTTAATTGACTGGGGGATACAAAGGAGGGTAGAAGTAATTCAGTATCAAAAATATATATTTAATGAGAGGGGTCGATGTTGATCCCCTTTACGACTCTTGTAAACATACAAAATCCTACCATACATCTTTCCATTATTATTTATTGAACAAAAAAAAAACTCATCTGACAAACTCGATCATTAGTCCCAGAAAAAATATGTTGATATTGCCACAACGTTGTCGCCAATGTTAAATTATTTTCTTCGTTGTATAAATCTTGGAAACATATTATTTTTATAAACAACCCTATCGACCTCGCATTGGCAACTAAATGAAAACAAAATTAATATTACATTATTAAAACATATTACATCCAAGGAAAACTATGATATTAATTAAAGATCTCTATGTTTAATTTGAACAATGATCAGGTCTTATTTTATAGCACTCTATATTATGCACAGGATAGAGAGAAGTGGAAAGCGAGATGTAGACTTCTTCTGCAAACCAATCCATAGGATTGAGACTTTTGATGATTTGATGATGATATTATGTCTATTCACCCTTTATAATAAACCACTTCATTGGCTTTATCCTATCGCCTTTTAAAATGATTCTCTATGTGTAATGACATACATAAATCTTGAAGCTAGGTTCCCGGCTCGAACGGACGTGCTTGCATCGTCCTCGTTCTCGTGCGGTAACG
Source organism: Molanna angustata (assembly GCA_963576475.1). Taxonomy (NCBI): domain Eukaryota; kingdom Metazoa; phylum Arthropoda; class Insecta; order Trichoptera; family Molannidae; genus Molanna; species Molanna angustata. The sequence goes on along the minus strand of OY754971.1, from coordinate 19,458,578 downwards.
AGACGGAGTTATACCAACAAGGTCCTGAGGATGCCTGGTAAGATTCAGGCGAAAAGTCGGTTGATGAAAGATCATTCTGAAGATCTGATCTTAAAGCGAGTTATCCCCAAAGAAACTAATACCAACTCATAAATGTTCTTTTAATTACACTTTTATTTTATATTTCATTTTAATCCATTCCTTTGATCATTTTCCTTTGTTGCATGTATTTGTCATACTGTTATTTATTTTGAAGTGTAGGAACATTATGTGCACCGCAGTGTTTGGTAGTTTCTTTGGGGTTTAAGTTTTTTTTGTTTCTTTTCAATATTTTGAAATGTGAAATTTTTTTATAAACATTTTTATATCAATAATTTGATAAGCATATGTATATTTCTTTTTGTTTTTTTTTTACTGTACCAATGTACCTATTTATCATGTTTCAATATTGTTTTATTTTGTATATATATATAAATTAATGATTTTGAACTTGACAGTAAGAATTGATATTCTGTGAGAAGCAAAAGACAATATCAAAATACTTTTGTTACTCATACGTACAATATTAACAAAGGCCTTAATGTTACACAAGTACTGATCTTTCAAAAAAATACAGAAACTCAAATTGATAATATTTAAATGCGTTTTTTACTCCGGCTAAATATTAAAAAATAATTATCCTTTTTCGTTATTCAGAAAAATATTATAATATCGTTTACAAAATGAAAAACATGTATCGGAATTTTTTAGCAAAACATTCGTTAAAGGTATATAAAAACTCTTAGAAATAAAGACATCTATTTTCATAGGATATTAAAACATAAGACCAACTTTTATTGTATTATTTAAAACAAATAAATAATGTTTTTTTTTTTGACAAATTTATAACTCTAAAGAAATGTGTCGTTTAGTAGGTAAATGTGATTTCTCCATTTCGTTTCGTTCCACTCAGAAATACGGTAGGTATCTGTGTGTTTCCATCCATTTTGAGATTTGGAAAATATAATGTCTATCTTTAGTGGGTCATTCCAGACACAGACACAGTTCTCCGGATTTATAAATAATATGATGTGCTTGAAAATGGAAATGAATGAACACGTCTGGTGAAAAATAACTTCCGGTTGTCAACTACAGAGAGGAAGTAATCCACCTATCTAATAACAGTTTTCCGTAGCGATAGAGGAGAGAAATAGAGAAAATAAACTGAAGAGTAGGTAAATCCAGGAAATGTGAGAAATTATTAGAATGAGTTATAGAAGAAATAAATTTACGATAATCTTTAATAATTTATATTATTATTATTTCAGAAGAATTAAACATGTAGGTAGTAGTTAAGTATATTATTAAGTATTTTTCGTGTATTAGAAAATACCAAGATTTTATAACTACAACACGTAGGTTATTTACAAATCGCTCGAAAAACTTGAGATCCAACAACTGTCGATGGCGATAGTATGTTTAGTTGAAAACACATACCTAACTATGTATAACATTTAAATACCAATAATTGAGTTTTTAATATTTAGAAGAAATTAATTGTCCTCTACACATAACATGTAGGTATGTCAAGATAGGATAGTGTGGCGGTCGATTTTTTTTCCTACTCCTAATATGCAAACAGCTCGATGGTATGTATGTATGTATAAATTGAGATTAAGTTGGTATCAAACTATTGAGAGTCCCCGTAGATATTGTGTATAAGTGCTTTTATACGAATTTTATGAAAGGATGTCGTCACTAAATTCTATTAAAACGAGTGGGTTGTGGCCAACACTAAACTCTCCACACCAAAGTAAGCGTTCATTTTTTCTTCTTGAAATGTTGACAATCTCAATATGGTAAAAAAAGCTTATTATGAAATATTTTATTCATTCTAAATATTACATACTACCAAGAATATAATTTTTTCTAACGATAGTACATTTTTATATTAAGATAGACTATTAATGCAGTACGGTGAAGAATGCTTATGTTGTATGAAATATTTTAATAAAAGCAGATAAATTTTGTTTTAAAGAACGCGAGAGCATTTTGAAAATTTTGACACGTGATATCATATGAAGTAATTTTATGTTATTTATTGAAAGCTTATCAGTTCTATGTTCAAGCTCTTTACATTTTAACATGAAACGAAATTTCTGATATTTTCCATACATAAGAAATTTATCTAATTACATACATTTTTATTCATTCTAAATTTTACTACCAGGAATAACAATCTTCTAACGATAGTATATTTTTATATTAAAATAGACAAACTATTAATGCAGTATGGTGAAGAATGTTTATGTTGTATGAAATATTTTAATAAAAGCAGATAATTTTGCATTAAAGAGCTTTAGAGCATTTCGAAAATTTTGACACGTGATATCATAGGAAGAAATTTTATGATATCTATGAAAAGCTAATCAGTTCTAAGTTCAAGCTAATAATATTCTTATATCAATATGAAATCAAAGAACTGAACATTGCCAAACATAAAAAAATCTCTTGTTACATATAAGTGTCATACAAAAATCCATTAAATAAAAAATAAAATATAATTTTTCAAACCGTTGAATATTTTTCTTTTAACATTGACCAACTTTGAATACAATTTTATGAAGATTTTTGGTTTTGTATAAATAGTTGAAACCAAATTAAAATGTCTCTAATTTCCAGGTCGTGAGAGCATTTTTTAAGTTTTCATAGATGAAATCATAAAGAAACATTAAGAAAAAATGAACCGTTGCCTATGGAAAACTAATCAGCTCTATGTTTATGGACTTAACACATATGATATCAATATGAAGTCAATCGGACTTATAGTTTGGGCTGCAGAGAGGACACAAAAAAACGATGAATTCATAGAGAAGAAATCGAAAGTTGTCTATGGAAAACAAATCAGCTCTAGGTCTTTGCATTTTACACATATGATGTTAATATGAAGTCGATCGAACTTATAGTTTGGGCTGTAGAGAGGGCACAAAAAAGATTTTTCGTACGCCATACGCTGTACGCCATACATACAAACACATCATGACGAAACTCACAGTGTGCACTCTCTACATGATACCCGTTGAGAAATTGATGTAAAAAAATACGCTTAAACATTGTGAAATCATGACTCTCCCCTATTTCATAGTGTGGAGAGTAAAAATGTTAAGAAAAGTTTGAGATGCACAGCAATAATGTGTATGTTTTTTTTTAATAAATTATCTAGTTGGGATATTTTTAAAAATTGGAAATATAGCCAGACAAACACATAAATTTATCATTAAAAATGTTTTTCTTAGTAAAAAAGTTTGAGAGACAACAATTTTGAGATATTGTATTTGTCTATATTTATACAAATTTTGAGGGTTCTAACTTTTATGGTTTTCGAGATATATGGAAAAACGCAATAAAAAATCAAATGTTGGTAACACCTGACTGGAACGAAAATTCAAAATTCGGAGTATAAAAGTTTTGTGGGACTTACACTTTCTTTATTTTCTGAAATTTATGTCTTTGAACATTCACCATTCTTATTAAATCTACATTTCAACAGGTGAATACATTCGTAAACTAAATATATTTCGTGATTTTATCCGATTTTTTAATGCAACAATATATATATTTATGATTGTTATTCCCATAATATTTATACAATTTTTTATATTTACACAAAAATTGTTTCAGATTATTAAGGGTTTTTCTCAACCCTTAAAGCGTCAAACAATGATGCCGACGAAATAAAAGTTAGTATATATGTATAGTACCTACTAAAGAAGGGTAGAATTGACAAGGGCCTTCAATTTTTTGCTTACCGACTAAGGGATTTTACATTTTTTACAGTATGCGTTTCTTTTTATTATGTAAACAAATCCTGTAGTGTCTAGAAAGAATCTTTTGTTCATCGAAACTGCTCTTGTTATTACCATCTGCTTTTTTTTTACTGATAGCATGTAAAATTAAGGCTTTAGAATTTATGTTAAAGGATTTTGTTCTTAATATAAGTTATTTGCTTGGATTTTATTGCATTGCAAACTTTTCAACATTTAGATTATCGAAACACAGACATCTAAAAATCCAACCCAAATCCGTTAAATATCACGGAATATAATATGGTGGTTCCTTTAAGAACCACCGCACACTATCTGATACAGAGTTCTTATATAAAATTCAAAAAATACTGCAGATTCCAGCATCTTGTTGAGTAAATTAGCTTTTCATGTACCAATTAGAGTTATAAAAACTGGAAGGCTTCCCATGACACGTTCTTAATACTTTCTAACCTTGCCTTAATCTTAATAATGTACAAATCATCACTTCATCAAATGTTAATTTCAAAGTAAAATGTGCAATAGACATTAATTTTTGTATAGATTAACAGAATTTATTGATTAATCTTTAACCTCAAAGATTTGTAAAGTCTGAACCTGATCATTACTTATGTTAATCAACTCCATGAATAGCCCTGCTGCCCATATATCCCAGCTGCGATACAAACAATGCACACAACTCGTTCATTTATAGACCATGCAATATTTTTAACGGGTTCTATGATATTGATCTCTTTAATAATTCTCTTCAATTATTATTAAGGACATTAATTTCAAACTCGGCGTTATTGCAGTGCGTGTGCCTACCCATCAACCCGCACCTTATTGTCACCATTTCCTTTTCCCACCAATCAAGCATAACTTTTTCAGATTTAACGTTATTCCCATTTGTACCTACATGAGCGAGGTTTACACTTTGTATATTTTGGTGGATACGTTTTTGTAATTTGTGTATTAGAGTATTGTTTTGTAAAGCTGAAGGTTTACTAAATAGATACAAACTAAATATACAATATGTATAGTAAAAATTCATTCAAGGAATATTTCAATTGTAAATCATTAATGTATATATAAGATCACAAGGATTCAATTTATGATAGAGACAGTTTTTAAAGGTATATTTTTGTATATATTTGTGGGACGATAAAGATTAATATTTATTGCCTTATCTACTGTATGATCTGGTGGTCTCTATTTTATATGCCCATACTATCTCAACTGATGCTGTTTCACCATGCTGTTTATGTCAGTGACTCTTCTACCAACCACCTAAGCATTCGCATTTCCGTGGTTTCAAGATGCCTTGCGTAGGAATTGTACATTGTCCAACATTCGGAACCTTACATTATAGCGGGTTTTACAATTTGCTTTTAATTTTAAAGGCATTTTTTGGTCACACAGAATTCCAGACACTGATCTGGGGGGCAAGTCTGGTCAACAGGCGTAGTCAAAACCATCCATGTTTACCCATATCATTGATATTATTATCTTAAGATGTAATTGAACTCTATATGATAATTTTATCCACGATATGGGTAAATATGGATGGCTTTGATTTCGCCAGTTGACCAGACTTGCCCGCCTGAATTTCATCATTCCTACGCTCGTTCTTTGGCCAACATCTGCTACACATGCCCCGTTATTGTGTATAACAGAGCCCAGGCATTTGGATAAATCACAGATTCAGTCATTGTCCATTTAGCTGCAGTGCGTAGCTCACAATATAACTAAAATTAAAATGCTTTATTATAGAACATGTATTTTTTTTCTTTCAGATTCTCACTACGTTTCAAAAATGGCTACCTAATCGGATGTAAAATGTCAATGAAATATGCACACTTTTGGTTTGCAGATGTCGCCTTTTCATTAATGTCACTGTTATTTTCCGCGGGCATAGTTTGTTCATCGCCATACCTCTTACTGATGGGTATACGGGGAGGAAGGGAGAGAGGGTTGTTTCTTTACTCAAAGGACTGGGGGGAGATACTGGGAGAGCGTGAGTAGAAAGAGAAGGAGACGAGGGATACGAAATAGGTAGAGGCGCCAGTATTTTAATTAAGAGAACGTCTCAATATTGTTTCAGCTTCGTCGATGAGTAAGAAATAACACGCCAACTTGTCGTTCCCTTAAGTCGTTCTTATCTTATATCCAATAGGTACTGACTAACTCTGTAAACTGACAATATTCGGTCTTTTGTACTCAAATCACCGTACAACTTAATGACCAATTAATACGCAATGATTAAATCTATCTTAGAATATCGGCGAAGGAAACTGTTTTTATGCTAAATTCAAAACGCCTAAAGCACTTTTTGCAAAATTTTACAGATACTTATAAATCGTCTATGCCGTTTTTTTCTCACTCGATAAAAATAAATAAATAATTATGTCCATACAAACAAAAAACTTCAAGATTTAAGAAGATAGTCAAAATAACAGATATTTCTTAGCAGTCTCTGAAATCTACACCAATCAAGACGACATGATATAGAAGTCATGTTGTTTTCAAAAAAATTAAATTTTCAGTTAAAAATAAAACTGACTTTGAACAAAATAATTATGTAAATTATTATATAAATGAACTGTGATTATTATTGAAATTGACTGAATCATAGTTATATATTATGAAATTAATAGATAGTTACAAACGTTTTCTCAAAACATCCCAAACATTCCAATGTTGACTACGAGTCTTTAAATAATGTTGAAGAATTAGGATAATCAATAATGATTAATAATAATAAAAAATTTTTATTGTGATAAAATATGTGGCGGACTTATTGCCCGCAGGTAATTTCTAGCAGTTAAGCACCGTAGTAAACTCAATCATTTATAATAAAAAATTAATAAGAAATTAAAAATACAAAATAAATATAAAAACAAAAATAAAAATACACCAGATAGATATAACACTATGTTTATTGGATGGGGGATAGGATGATAGGATAGAAAGGAAACTATGAAAAATTTTGTTAACAATTAATCGAAGGCAGTTTGGAAACGATTTATCAAATTAATTATATTATACATATTATTTCTTGAATCCTAATCATTGACAAAGTGAAAAATAGTTGGTTTGTATTTAAAAAGAGATTTGGATACTGGTATATCATGGTCTTGTATTATGAGGTGCAACAGCCGGGAAGAGAAAGCAATGTAAACCTTTGATACTTGTTTTATCATGGAAAGTTAAGTTAGGGGGTGAAGAATAAAGATGGATAGATGTAACAAGACGGAGCTGCAGAAATTAAACACGTTATACATCACTTGACTAAGTATCTATCTAAATATATACATAATTTGTATAATATGGGTACCTCCCTATTTTATTCCACATTCACGTCTCTATTACTTCAAAATGAAAATCAGTTTATGGAGGACGAAATAAGAAGACGCATATTATATAGTTATTACATAAAATCATATTTTTTTAAAAGTGGAGATGCCACTTTTAAAAATTCAAACCTCATATTGGAGTGGCAGGGTTATAGCCAGCCGGACACGTAAACTAATAAACCAACTTAGTTGATTTAATTTATACTATTTAGCCGTGTATTTAAAGAATAAATTTTGTGCAAAAATTCATTAAAAATGGTGAGGTCAACTATTTTGTAAACATTCATTATAAATTGGTGAGCTCAATATTGTGAATATTCATTAAGAGGGCGACTGCTGCCAACGTACCTATTTTTTCAATTGGATATACCATCATTATTACTAAAGGAATCATTTTGAAAAAAATAACCTAGTTATTTTGGATATTAATAAAGAGAAATATACCTTAACTTTTTGATTATGTTCTGTATATATTCTTGTAGGAAAATAATAAGCATACCCCGATTTTAGCCATTTATCTTAAATTTCTAAAAAAATAGAAGGTATAGAGCAATATTTTTTTTTATAAATTAAAGAAGAACAAAATACCTGGAAAAATATGATATGACGTTGCATTAACGCATCAGGTTAAGTAAATAAATCAAAAAAACTTCTATTACGCAATGGCGCTGAATGGAAAATAAATGTTTTTAGGTTTATTTACTAAACCTGAAGCATTAATGCAACGTCACATCATATTTTTCTAGATATTTTTGTCATCTTTAATTTTAAAAAAAATATATTACTCTTCGCCTTATATTTTATCAAAAATATTAGATAAACGTTGAAAATCGGGGTATGCCATTATTTTTCTACAAGAATTTATACAGAATATTATAAAAAAGTAAAGATAAATTCTTCTTTATTGGTATCCAAACTATGTAAATCATTTTTTTCAAAACGATTTGATAAGAAATAATGATGGTATATCAAATTGAAAAATAGGTACGTTGGCAGCAGTCCCCCCCTTAAAAAATGGTGAGCTGAAAATTGTAAATATTCATTAAAAATTGGTGAGCTCAATATTGTGAATATTCATTAAAAATGGTTGAGCTCAGTATTGTGTATATTTATTAAAAATTGATGAGTACAATAAAGTTAATATTCATTAAAAATTGGTGAGCTCATTGCCATTTGGAAATATCTTATGACGGTTGTGTGCAAGAATTTTTCATTAAAATGAACGCACATTCTCTCACAATGCAACTGACCTATATTTGTTTATAAAAAATGAATGTACCTATTTTTTTATATGTGTTAAACCACCATCCGATTGCGATGAAACTTGGGGAATTCGTTCAGCGCGAAACGGAGAAGGTTTTCGCATTATAATTTATTTATTTATTTACTCACTATCACACGATTTAAGAAAAAAAAAATTGTGGATTTGTTCAACGCGCACAAGAATCTCGCACAAGAATTTACAAAAATTATCTATTTGGGATTGTAATTGAATTTTAGGGATTCGTTCAGCGCATAACAGAAAACGTATTTGAAGTTTAATTTAAATATTTGGCTACTCGCACAAAAGTTTTTGAATAATTATCTACTTTGGTATTGAAAGAAAATTTTAAATAAAAAAAAATACATATAAATAAATTAACGATCGAATAATTAATAATTCTTTATACCTATTTATATAAAAATGGATTTTGGTATATTTGTTTGAATAAAAAAATATGTAAATAAATATTGTATGATAAAAATGGATGTATGTACGTTTTTTGAATAATTAAATTATTATAATAAATTAAGTGACTGAATAGGGACGGAAGGGAATGAAATGATGGAAGAAGGGACTGTAGGGATATTTTTTTTATTTGTAACATAAGAAATTATATATATATATACACATCAAAATTTAACAATAAATTTTTTTTTACAAAAAAGATACATAAGAACTAGATGCGGAACGTAAACTGCTTCACTATATGAGGGAATAAAAAGACGGAATTATAATAAGGGATTCTAGATAAGAATTTATTTATTTATTTATTTATTTAAAAGGACAACATACAGCATATAATAAATTATAAAACATAAAGATAATTTGATTAAGAATAAAGCCAATTACAGGTTGTCGCTGAAGTTATTGTAGTATATTAAGATATATTAGGAATGGTTACATATTATGGTGAGATATTGTGTGAATGATGTGTGAAATTGCATATATAAATGTGTCAGTATAATTAAAATTAAATTTGATTATGACGATGAAATTTTAAGTTTGATATACTTTTTAAATGTGGGGGCGCTAAGTCATAATATGTCAATCTCTTGGAAATGCCTATTATATGTATTACAGATTCTGTACACTGCCCCCAAGTCAAATTGAAAACGCTGTTCGTTTTCGCCAAGCGCTAATTTTTTTTGTATGGGATTTGACGTTTGTTGTTTGTTATTGTAGAAAAAAATTCTACAACAAACGTCAAATCCCATACAAAAAAAATTAGCGCTTGGCGAAAACGAACAGCGTTTTCAATTTGACTTGGGGGCATTGTTGCATGTTGAGCATAGTTGGTGTGTTGAGTGGTAAGACGGAAAAGAGGAGTGTGTCTAGTTCTACAGGTGTAGGTAGGGATGTTGAAAGATATATAATTTAAGAGAGCAGGAGAATCAATTTTATTATTAATAATATTGTGGAGAAGCATCATATCAGATAGAGTACGTCTGTTTTCGAGTGAATCAATGCCATGGTAAATCCTTGCCTCACGATACGATGGGAAATCAAGAAATGCTTTAATATAAAAAAAAGGAAACATACAGATCAAGCATTTTCATATATTTGGAGGTAAATAATTAAACAGGCAGGACAAAGTCTGCCGGGTTTTACTATTACAATATATATTTGTTTCATATGTTTGTTGTGAATTCAAATTATACAGATGTTTATGAAAATCGAATCAGCTCAAACAACGTAAATAAAATTGATTATATGAAGTTGATTGAGTTATTTTTTTTATTGAAGATAATGCAATAAAAGTGTATATGTATGATAGAATAATAAACAGAAATTCATAAATTCATTGTAACTTGAATAAGGAAATTGTAAGTAGAATTAAAATAAGCATATTGCGATGTATTGGGTTCTTTGAGCTATTGAATGAAAAATGACTGACACAGAAAATTTATGGAAATGTTAACCACGACTATGTGAAAAATCTTTTGAAAGAAGGAAACGTCTAACGTTCAGGTAACAGACGATAAATTTATTTAAATTCATTTCTCACGCAAATATTGCTTCTCTGGGCTGGAAACACTGGTTAGTTTGTAGAAATAGTCATATGGCAATAAATTCGCCACTTGCGCAGGGTGCAAGGAAGTGTTCATTATTATTATTATTTGAGCATTAATGAGACAGTGTATGAATGTGAGCGGAGGGGCAAGTCTGGTCCAACCGGTGAAATCAAAGCCCTCGTGATTACCCATATCATTTATATAATTATCATATAGAGTTATATGACATCTATAGATATTACAGAACTCCATATAATAATTATATCCATGATATGGGTAATCATGAGGGTTTTGATTTCGCCGGTTGGACCAGACTTGCCCCCCCAGGTCTACCAGAGGAATCAAAACCATCCATGTTTACCCATATCATGGATATAATTATCTTATGGAGTTCTATAATATCTTAGAAGAAGGTGTATGTATGTAAAATCATAAATGTGTAACGTTTGGATAAGTAGGGACATGGCATGATTGTAGGTATATGTCGTTTAGTTCAATAGCGTATTTATTATGAACAGATTTTCCTGCCCTCTACAGTTTGGTGGATTTTAATATCACTCATTTTGACATCGGGCTGAAACTTTGAAAGGCTTTTTTACTTTCTAGTGGTGGGATAAAGGGATTATATTCAGATTTTAAAAAAGTTTCATATAAAGGGATTACAGAGATCTTCCTAGATTATTATTAACTTCGTAATTCGGAGTTATTGCCGGTGAATTATGTTTTGATGACTAACGTAGTAGGTAATATACCTACCACGATAGTCATTAAAATAATATACCTAAATAATAATAGTTATGTATACTAAACTGTAGTTCGTTCTCGGTAAACGTCGCTTCATGACATGCTAATAATTTGAATTTATTTCTTGATATTATTTTCGAATGAATCTGTCATATTTACCATATTTGAATTATAAATTAGCTATAAACCACTTGTTTTTTGAGTTACTTCGCGACATGTTTCGGAAGCGCTGTACTTCCATCGACCGGCGTGTCCAGACTGTCATATTTAGTTTACTAAAGTTAATAATTGTATTGCTTTTTTTAATAATAATTTTTTAAAAAAATCAATTGATATTTCGACCGCTTACCGCCAATACCTCCTAACTCAAATTTCAATTAAATTTGTACCTTCAACTTCTATCTTACACAGAAGTGTTAATTAACACCAAAAACGAATCGAAAGTTATACATTGTTAAAAACAACTATTTTTTAAAGCAATGTTCATAGTAGTTAGAGCTCTTTCTTGGAAATAAAATTATAAAACAGTGTTTTCAGAAAAGATGGAGGGTGCTTATCACTTCTGAGCAGAACGTAGAGCACCTGTCACTGAAGAACCTGTTACAGACAACTTTCTTAATATATGTATCAATTGTTTTACGAAATATATATATTATAACATTTTATATTTTAATATGATTAGTTATTATTTTGGCGAGTGATACAAAAAATAAAATATAGGTTTATGTATAAAGTAAAGTTATAAAACTCCCGCAAAGAAATAAATAGCCTGTGTTCTTCTTCTTCATGGTAACAATCATAGGATTGGTTTGCACCGAGCAATCACCAAATGCTTAAATACTTACATTCTTATGTACTTACTTAGATTCACTCACAAACACGAAGCAGCCTGTGTATGTGTATACAAAAAAATAATACATTTTTACGTCTACCTAAATATACAATGAATAATTTCACTTAAAAATAATTTATTGGTATATATTTTTAAATATTATAAGGAAAATGAAATATTTTATAATTTAAGTATTCAATCAGTTTTAAAACCATCTTCCGGCTTTTGATGATATAACTCCTGCTTTCACTCACCCCTGAGTAGGTTTTATACTATTCAATAGCATTTAATGTTTCTGAGTAATAGAAGCATTCTCGTCCTAGTCGGTAATAATGATTTATTTGCGTACCTTTAACAAACTTTGAACACAACTAATAACTTCGTCCTATCATATTGCAGTAATATTTGTGTTGGGTAGGGTTTATAATGCAACGGCGCAGGCAGAGCACTGCTGCATAGTTCGATGGATCACGTACTCCATTCACAATCACCATCACATTCAATGTATGCTAAATAGGAATAGTTTCATGGAAAAGCCTTTTTTGTACGTCTCTTCGTCGTTTATGTAGCTTTTCTAACTTAATAGTGTCATTCCTATTCCATGAATGTGTCGTGCTTGTATGCAGGTAGGATGATGGTAGGTACAGTACTTGTTTGGTAGCCAATAGTTTTACCCAGATGTTTTGATTTACATGGAAATAATGAAATCTGTGTTACTAATTGAACAGGTTTTAGTTCCTGATTCTTTTCCCCAGAAATTATCCCACATGATGGTGGGGTGTGCTTTTTCGTTTTGCGCTTCCAGTGTCCTCGGTTTTGCGATTCTATTTATATATCTTTCTGTACATAATATAAACAAATATACTGTACACTGGCGGGCTTATTGCCATTATGCAATTTCTTCCAACCAACCAGATTACAAAGTAAGACAAAATTGTGTATGTGCAACAACAAAATAATAAAAGCAAAACAACAACAAATATATACCACTAAGATACCATTAAAACGAAAAAAATGAAAATACTTCATAGCAATAAAATAGGATAGGGTACGGACAAGGATAGCAAATCAGGATCAGGTTTTAAGGGACAAATATTCATTTTTAGTTTTTTATTGAGAATATAAAATGAGTTAGACGACGCCATATCTGGACTTGGGCTATTCCATAATTTTGCTGATTGTACTTCGAACAAAGAGCTAAGAAATTCTGTATTATGGGTAGGAATGCATCGTGTTGTACGTTCAGCTGATCGGATTGGAAGTTCATGATTGGATAAATAAGTTAAATACATTTTTTTTGAGGTACTGTGGCAGATATCCTACCTCACAAATTCTTTCCATCTGTGCTTTGGTCACCCTGTAGATTTTTTACACACCACGTTTAAGTTTTGGGTTACGTTCCATATATATACCTAATATGTTCCTGAGGTCTCTTACTGTTTCTGAGGTCTGACTAACATGTCCGTACACCGTATCACCTTAATCTGTTTTCTTGGAGCTTTTCGCACATTCAGCGCACTCCTCTGATTTTTGAACAGGCTTTTATTTTGACATATTTCTATATTATATCGCTCCTTTTTTTTTAATTTAGGGCCACCCTAGAATGGGATGGAATGACCATCTTCTTCTTCTTTCCCTTTAGCGCTTTTGTGCCGTTCGTATTGGGGTACACTGACCATGAATGCCATGACCACGTGAATTATTTTTTAAAAGAAGAAAGTATTATCTTGAATTGTCGACGACAATGTACGAGGCGATGCCTGAATATAAAGAAAGACACGTTTGCAATGATGGTACTCGGTTATTGATGGTTGAGTGTCTGGAATAGAACAATGTTACGTGTGGTTCTCTCTGTCTAACCTGTTAGGGATATGGGAGACTGATATATGCATTTACCTATGTATTTATGAAACGTTAATGAGGTTAATTATTTATACTAAAATCTATAACCAAAAATGTGATCACTGCTGCTCACAGAAATACTGAGAAATAAACATTAAATGCAATCATCTTTCATTTCTAGGTCTTATTTGCAAACGTCAATATCTAGAACTGCATACTTGAGAGGCTATAGTAGGCTATGTAGTATATTTTGAAAATAATTTCCCCTGTACCCTCAAAAGATACGTCTTTGAAATAAGGAACAATTTGTATGTACATCTTTATCCTATCGCATGAGTTTTTTGATTTTTGAATTTGATTCATAATTTTCTTTTAAAATTAGTTTTAGTAAAACCTTTTTTTAATTTTTTTACTGTTGGTAAGTAATTGAAAAACTACAAGGTCTATGAAGTATATTTTTACTTCAATCGAAAGAGAATATGAAAATCTACCGGCTGAGTTTTTTATTATTATAATATTTTAATAACTATTCTTGCTATTTAAAAAAAATCTAAATTTTACCTTTTTTGCACGATAAAATGTTGTATATCATGGTTCAGGTGATACAAAATATTTTTTCGTGATTCATGCATTAGAAGGTAATTTAGTGTGCATTTTTGCGTACATCCGTATACCCAGGGTATACAAGGGCCTTAATATAGTAGGTACCTATAATATAGAACTGTTGAAATGAAATCTTATATTTATTTGAAATCCTAATATCAGTTTTGTCAATAAAATAGGTTTGTCTGTTAAACTTATTTATCGCCATAAAATATATAGATTAGTCGATTGCCGTGGCGTAGTGGTTAGCCATTTGGCTTCTGTGCCGTTTGACTCCCAGTAGGGGAGAATTTATTTTAAACTAGTTGCATGTAACACATGAGATCCAACTGTCGATAGCGTTAGTATGTATAGTTGAAGAATAAGTACCAAACTATAAACCCATAAATACAAATTATTCAATATTTTTAGATATTTGGTTTTCTATACAACACATGTACCTAGGTATGTATGTCAAGATAGGATAGTATGGAGTTCAGTCCATTGATCCTACCCAGAATATGAAAACAGCATGATGGTATGTATGTATGTTTGGAGATTTGTATCAAACTATTAAGTCTTCTTAGATATTGTGTGTAGGCAACTGCCATACAAATTGTATGAAGCAATGTCGTCACTAAATTCAATTATTATAAAAATTGTTGAAAAAAATTGAGATGTGCTAATATAATGTTAATATTTTTTATAGAAAATTAAAAAAATCTAGTTGGGGTGTTTCGGCTTTTTTGCAGTTAAATTTGGAAATATACTCATAAATTTATCATAAAAAAATAATTTTCTTAATAATATTTTAATATTAAAATATTTTTTGAAAAAAAAATCATTAGAGATTTTGTATTTTTCTATATTTATACAAATTTTCAGCGTTCTAGCTTTTATGGTTTCTGAGATATATGGATAAATAAACCAAAATTTCAAAAATTGATAACCCCTGACAACCAAAATTCACAATTCTGAGTATAAAAGTTTTGTAGGCCTATAACTGTATATATATTCTGAAATTTTGGGATCTGTAAATTGAGCGAATCAAAAGTTATAAGGGGGGGGGACACACAGACATACACACACAGACACAGACACACACACAGACACACACACACACAGACACACGAAATATTCTACTCCGAATTCTGAGTAAATCCGTACATGGAACATATATGCTGCTATAAGTTGGTGTTTTTTGACTTTAAAGTTGGAAAAGCCGTGAAAAAAGTAGACCCTGCATACAATTCTCGCGTATCCTGGTTTGAATCATTGTCGATATGTTAAGAGAACAAAGTTCTCCTGAACAAATCGACAGTTGGATAATTGTTCAAAATGATCTTGCCTTCCTGGAATGGAAACTAGTTAATTGGAAGAAATTGACATACGGCAATAAACTCATACCCTGCAAAGGGTATAAGAAACTGTTGATTATTCAACAAATTTTACTGGTAAAGGGGAAAAAACCTCATTATTTTTTATAATAAAGACATGGAATACATTGTAGCTACGTCTTATTTTTTTCTATTCAGCCAAAACATATTCATTCACATTCTGTGTATATTTTTTGTATTATTTTATTTGTACCCCTTTTCAGTATTCCATCTTCATTACTGTCTCGTCCAATATTTTCTTTGTCCTACTATTCTACTAGACCAAACACTACGGTTCTACATACCTACCTACTATATAATATATTATATACCCACACATACAACATGTACCTTTTTGTGTGTATTTTGTGTTACTGAACAAACATTCATTTCTAGGGACGTAGCACGAAAATATGATTTTTATTCCATTTTCTAATACTTGTTTTTTTTTTCTTTAAGTCATTTAATTTATAATTAGGTTAATCATAAATTGAAAAAAATTTAAAAACTAATCATGAAGTTTTATCATTAAACGGTAGTAGCAACTTATGATGTGAATATCACAATTTCAAATCATGGTAGGTATACCAAAAAATTAAATGAGTGAGTTTATTAATCTACATCTACTACTTGGTATCACATATTTTAGGATTGTAATTTTCACAGACTATATACAGACTATTATTTACTTTGGCGAGATAATTTTACCTACTTATTTTTAAAACGTGAATAGATTTCAAAAATTAAACAGGTGGAGATCGGAAGGAAGTTAATCCACAAGGCATTAATATGAATTCAATTTAATTTATATAACACAAAATTCGGTTTACAAATAACATGAAATTTTATAATTGATACCTCTTGTCCTTCCTATCCCTTAAACTCCAATCAAAATCCTCTAGACACTAGGTATTAAATTGTTGTATTTGTCATTTTGAAACCAAAAAAATTTTGTATATTTTTTTGTTTTATTTTTTTTATTCTATTTTATTTTATTTATTGTTTTGTTTG
Source organism: Molanna angustata (assembly GCA_963576475.1). Taxonomy (NCBI): domain Eukaryota; kingdom Metazoa; phylum Arthropoda; class Insecta; order Trichoptera; family Molannidae; genus Molanna; species Molanna angustata. Next base: position 19,441,798 of record OY754971.1, on the reverse strand, counting down.
TTATCATATTGTTTTTGGCGCACGTTTTTTTTTATTTTTATGTATATAACTTTGTAATTGCTGTTTTCTGTCCCAAACAAATCAATAAATAAATTAAAAATTACTCTGATATTCATGAACCTAGTTGAAAATAAATGTATATATTTTTTTTTAATTAAATTCCTTTTGCTTCGCTCAACCCTAAATCCAGATGAGTGTAGATCTATTCCTTCGTCCATAGTTCAGTGGCTATAATATTGTCTATCTATCTATTTATACCCTACCCCATGTCTCGTGTGTAAACAATCGTGAGATTCTTACAATAATGTTATGGTAGGCGAACCTCTACTGTCGGTTTCCTTCATACATAATATCTGCAATGGACTCTCAGTATCTACCAACCATAATACACACACGTCACATTAAATAAAGAAAACCCAAAAAATATATTAAAATTAATATTTGATACTTGTTTTGTGACGGGGTATGACTTGTGTAATCTGTGTGAGTTTAAATTATTTTGTTAATATGAAATGTAATTTTTGGAAGACCTGCCCCCCTAGACAACATGCAATTTAAGCTAAGCGTTATCTCGCTAAGCGATAATAAATTTATAGAGTTGGTGGCTGTCCAATTCCATACATTTACTATCGCTTAGCGAGATAACGCTTAGCTTAAATGGCATGTTGTCTAGGGGGGCTGCGACGTTAAGGACATTGTCAGATGGTGTAAGAACCGAAGACGATTCTGGTGGAATCACGTGGCAAGAATGAGAGACCACAAGTTACCCATAATAGTCTTCCAACACATTTGACAATTTTTTCGCTGCAAATAATTTGGATGGGTGGATGGCAGAGCGGTTAGCGCGCTGGGTTAGTAATCCAGTGGTCGCGAGTTCGAATCCTGCCTCGACCGATCTCGTTCACCTATAGTACAAGCATTTATGCTTAGTTTAGGGAACGTAGGAAGATGTATATGTACTTGTTTAACAAGGACATATTCATTTTTTTATTAAAAATAAAAAAAAAAATAATTCGTGGTACTGAAAGTTAATCATTTCTTTGAAAATGGTAAAATTAGTTTTGATATTAAAGAAAATCATTTTTATTATTTTTTTATTTTGTAGTTATATCCAACAATACAGTAGAATATAATAACATAGTATGAGATAAAGAACAATGGAAAAAACAGTAAATGATAGACTACGGTAAATGATAACAGGACATCATATTATCAAGTGATTGTTAAAGTTTTACATATAATTTTTTAACAAATGAGAATAACAAAATTATCGGATCATACCTGGAACATACAAGGAACAGTACAAAGAAGATTATATTCTAGAATCATACCATGGGATTTTAACGTACTTATGGCTTAACGAAAAAGGTGTATTTGCAACTTTTAGGGTGACACATATATGTATAAATATACTAGAGAGTGGAATATTGACTTACATATGTTACCAGTGCAAAGTTGGCGCTAGTAAAATAATTAAAAGATTCTTTGTTTAACTACAATCCGATATTTTTGGTAGCCCCTGAGTGATTGATCATGTCATTGTTAATATTAATTTCACTGCTATAATAAACTATACTTTAATCCTGGTTTTTTTATCTAAAATTTTATAGCTAACTGTAGAAAATGCTTGAATATTTGCATCCTAAATTATGTTGTGTAAAAGTTGTTTGGGGAACATTAGTTGTTGTTAACAAAAAACTTAATTTGTATTTTACATAATGTATTTTTAACAATTGCCCCCCTCCCAACGCTACGTAGTGCGCTTCTTCGGAAGAGTAAAATGGACCCAAATCCTAATAGCTGGCGTCCCCTACGTAGACATGTTAAAAAAAAAAAAATTGCACTGTGTACAGCGAGCTTTCCTTGCCTTGATTGTGTCAGCCATTATTGCTCTTGATGCACCGTTCATGCAAAACAATGAAATAATTTGGGTTGTTAAATAAGGTATGTATAGTGCGTTCACTATACATAATTACTCCTTTCTCGGTCTCGGTGCAAAACAGATCCTCCACATTCATCGACCCGGTCCCATTCACAAACATTTCAAAGCCAGGGAAGGGAAAAATGTGCCACAAAGTCATCTCCGAAAATACTAATAAAGTAATTTGAACTTCAATTTGTTTTAAAGTTAATTGTTCGTTGATGTTAAACCACTGAATACAATTAAAACAGAATTATTATTTACATAAAGTGACAGTGATTTGGTAGGTAGGTACTGTTTATATAAATTGCGAGAGAAAAGTATTATTTTATTAAGTCTGTTTGACGTTGACACCTGAACCTGTCAAATAAGCCACTCCAATCCACTCCGACAGAGCTCAGCAAAAGTCTTATCAAATGTCTGTAAATTTTATGCAAAATCGACATGGATACTAAATACGTAGGCACCTATCTTGTCTTTCTTGAGATAAAAATACATTATTTTTTTCTTGGGAACCAAACTTCAAAGGACATTCCTCATTAACTTAAACACGGCTGGTTCATATTCGTCATCCTTCAATTTCTTTTAGTCACACCGTTGCGTTAGTGCGATATGGATATATCTTCAACAAATTAAAAACATTTATATTATCTATTAAGATTCACTTCGTTTCTAAGGACTCTTTGATTTTTACGACATTTTTTTTTAATATTTCAATAGAAGTTGGAATATTTAGGGAGAACCGGGAAATCGAGACACCTACAGGGCTTACGACCTGTCATCGGCTGGTTTACGTGAACACTTTATGAGCTTGCGCAACGCTCAGCAATTATGCCTTTTTATTGAGTTCCCTATCAATCATTTTTTTTAAGCTAGAAATAATGTATGGCGAACCAAACTTTGTCCAGTACATCGAAATAAAACGTCTACATTGGCTCGGACACGTTTGTAGAATGGAGAATAGCCGGGTCCCAAAGAAAGTATTGGACACCTGTCCTGAAGGAAGAAGAATGAGATGGCTGGACGACAACGAGGGCGATATATGTAAGAGCGATCGGACAGACAAATTGGAGGAGACTTGCTGTCACAGGGCGGGATGGAGGCAGTTTCTTGAGAAGGCCAAGACCCACAACCGGGCTGTAGCGCCATTGCTGATGATATCAATCAATTTTATGGAGTATCTATAACTAACCAACTACACTACAGGGACTCCATTGAAGCTAAGGTGAAACTCGCCTCCAAAAAATTTAGTTCTATGGTGCGCGTAGTTTTTTTCAAAAACTCAATTTTTTGTTCTCTTCAAAGCGCAAATTCGCCCAATTATTGAATATGGTAGACACCTCAGGAGTGGCGCCCCCAATACCTATACTGAATACCCTCGTTGCTGTATAAAGGCGTCTGATTGGCGACCCTTCATTGTCTGACGGATTGCAATCACTGCACCATAGACGTAAAGACGTATTTTAAGTTTTGTCTATAGATACAACCACGGGAGATGCTCAAAAGAACTTAGATCCTTGGTCCCTCTTCCACCCATTCACAATAGAGTCACTCGATTTACTCAATCTCAACACCCGTTCAAAGTATACCTTCAATTTGCACGAAGCAGACGCTTCTCAAACTATTTTATTAACACAGCAGCCCGGCTGTGGAACGATCTTCCGAGTTCTGTGTTTCCACATTCTTACAACCCGGGTCTTTTTGAAAACCATATTAACATTTTCCCGAGCAGATTTCAAACCCTCCCCAACGCTACGTTGTACGCTTCCTCGTAAGAGTATAATGGATACAAATCCTAATAGCTGGTGTCCCCTACGTATCCATGTTAAAATATAATAAAATCCAATTTTTATAAATGTATTATATTCTTAGATATTATTGTTCTTGAAAATAAGCCCTTTTTAACCATTGTCATCTACGAAATGATGAAGAATTTTTTTTTGTTGTAATGCAATCTATTGAGAAATTGGTTCGTTGAAAAAATGTCATAAAAATTATCGTTGATTGAAGAAATCCAACATGTAGGTACGCAAACATTGTAGTATTATTCTCTGAGTTGATAAATGAATCATACTTTTTGGTTCTTGTCTCCTGACCCTGCTTCTATTATTTTTCTTTTATTTTTATATAAGTATTTTTTTTCTACTACAGATTTTACTTGTTGGTGTTACAACTCTATTAAAAATTTATTCTGAATTTAATAATATTAATAATCTACTGCTCCTTATTATAATTTGTATTTATTTGTTTCTTACTTGTTGGGTTTTCAATTTGGTGCACTTATGTCTTTCTTTTTCTCAATATTCTGCTCTTGTGTAAAAGTTCAATGATTTTTTTATATTATTAATATTATTTTTTTTAATTATTATTGGAAATTCTCAATTTTAACTAGAAAGTGTAGATTGACTGCGACATGCATATCCATGTACTTGCCAAGTATTGTTACTATCGACTGCGGGTATAATATTTGGTAGCACCGCTGTCAGTCTGCTGATTCATGTAAACTTATTGATGTTTCGTATATAAATATGTGTACATATGTTTATTTTTCATATATAATTTGTATACTTTATATTTTTTGCACTTGTTTCCTGCTTAAGCAATTTGCTATGTTTTATTTTTATAAATAACTAATGTTACTAACGAAATAATTTTGAATATTTTTAATTGGTATACCCACAGACAGGCTATGCCTTGTGGGATTTTTGTGTGCACGGTTGATTTATTGTGATTGATATTATGTTTATGTATATTGTATGTTAACCGTGTACCAAATCTTAAATAAATAAATAAATATTAATGTAACATGATCGTACAAATAATAAAATTGACGTGATCCATGAATGTGATGGATATGAACATTTTTGAATGGATAGACTTGTATGGCGCTGTATGTTTTCTTTCCACAATGTTGAGTCTATTCTATTAAGCACATACTTTTAAACCATATTTTTTTCAGTATCATTTGAGATATTTTATTGATTTTTTTTAAAACTTTGAATAATTGTGAATTATAAAGCTTTTATAATTGCCATTCATATTCAACTTTTCTGTTGTTTTTCTTTTTTATGTCGATCTATTTTGAGCTTAGTATTTTTTTATTAATTCCTCTTATTAAAGTTGTTATAATCAAATATATACCTATTTATCCTTGAAAATTTGAAAATGTTGTGTGTTTTTATTGTTTTTTTTTTAATACATAAACTACATCTAACTGTCACACTATTGTTAATGGCTAGATACCGCGCTGCAGTCGTAGCATTATTTTAAAAGGATTTATACATTACTTTGCAACATTCCATTTCCTGCTGATAATGGTCGATAGAAAGTATTCCCCGGAGATGACATACCATCTTGCAAACCCTTCGAAACCATCCCTATTACACAAAATTATATTTTACCCATATGCACAGGTACCACCTATCTTTACGTACCTACATATTAAATAAATTTTATTTTAATTTGGGTTCAGTATTTCAATATAAATAAACAACAATATTGTAATTACAGAATATTTAATGAAAATACCTCCTTTTTTAAAAAAAACACACAGAGAGAGAGAGAGAGAGAGAGAGAGAGAGAGAGAGTAAAAAATAGTGCATTAAAATTTCCTGGTCCACTAACTAGACGTTGTTTTTGATCTACAATAATTTATCAATTAGATTATAAATTGATAAATTATATTTAAAAGATCCCATCGATCTTCATGATAAATTGAATACTTGAATACACACGCCTTTTTCCCCTCTATCCTTTCTCCTCTCCTATCCCACATCCAATAAGACAGTATCTCTATCTGGTGTATTTTTATTTTCTTTTCTGTTTTTGTTAATAATTTTACCTTTTTATATTTGTAATCTATTATTTTTCATTTGTATTCTCTTGTTATGTAATTATTCCTGTAACTGATTGAATTCAATATGGTGGTTGCCTGGTAGAAATTGCCTGCGGGCAATAAATCCCGCCACGTTGTTTATCAAAATAAAAGTTTTTAATTATTATTAATACCTACTCCTTGTTCTAAACATCAGCTTTAGCACTGTTGAATTCAACATTTGTTATCAAAAAGCGCCATTTTTATTTCATTTTACGTATAGCGTATCATCAGACATCCTTTGAGGACATTATTTGATCTATCCATCCGTTTTGTTTACTTGCATGACAGAATGAAATACTCTTTATACGAACAGTGAGAAATTTACAAATTTAAGAGACGTTTTATATTCATGATTTTTTTCTTACATTCTTAATATGTTTTTTGAATGGTAAAAAAATGTATACAGAATAATATTGTCATGTTAATTTTCTTGAATAATAAGTATTTTCTTGTCAAACAACATTCTATTTAAGAAAAAGACACCCGCAACATTCAGAATACCTACTTTCACTATTTAAACACGGTTGATTAGTATTTTTCAACAAGAACCTACCTACTTAAAGAACATCAACACCAATTTCGGAAAGTACGAATATTATTTTTTTCAGACATATTTTAACTGACTAAACATTACTTTTAAACCTATACTTCTTTGAAATAGGTGTATATATTAATTTGGTAAGGTATCTTATTTTTCTTTCCTTTGCTCGTCTAATCCTTTCCTTTAATTATACTTTTGTATTTCTGTGATTATTTTTTTAATAATTGTAATAATAATTGTTTATTTCCTTTTAAAAAACAGATATCATTGAAACAATATTGAAACATTTTGAATTAATCTAAAGAAAAAGGTCTCCATCAGTATTCCTCGACATTTTCTTCTATTCTGGCATGCACCCCTACAGTCCTTTACACGAACACCATCCACATCCCGCTGTACGCCATCCAGCCATCGGTCTTTGGGTCTACCTTGGGGCTCTGTGTGCAGAATTCTCTTTGGCACTCTTCCATCGCCCATTTTTTCCACGTGTCCTGCCTGTCGAATATTCCCTATTTTTAAAACATTTAATGTTGGGTTCAAAAAATTATTCATCGAATCATTTTTTCATCGATCTCTCGGACTACTCGTAGAGACACTTCTGTTTAATATGCAAATTGGCAAATTATTCCTTAAAGGCTAGCGTCCACATTATAGGCGCAGCGGACGGATCGGACGGAGCGCATCAGACGGATTTGTTTGTGGCAGTGCGTCCACAGAGGCGCACCAATCGGATGCCGCCAATTGGATTTGTTGACAATTTTAGATTGACAATGCAAATACAAAAATGATTCTTGGGCTTGATAATTGCATGCTCGGCTCGTAAATTATTTCAATGAAAATATTTAAATGAATTTAAAAAATATATAGCCCATACCCTTTTATAGGGTAAACCTACATATCTTAATGCCAAATTTGATTCAAAATCTTTCAGCCATTTTCGCGTGATCGAATAAAAAAAAACATCTAAACATCCAAAGATTCGAATTTATTATATTGTTCAGATACTTCTACAATCTAACTACGTAAAAATAATGAAAATGATGAAAATCTGCCTGAGGGAACGGGTATTTCCAAAACCGGTCGCAATTTCAATTTTAATAACGTGGTTAATTAAAATATATTTTATGAAAGTATTTAAATTACAATTATCCTTAAAAAAACTTGTCGGCCTTCGTGGCTCAGTTGGTTAGGTATCTGACTGCTGATCCAAAGGTCCGGGTTCGATTCCCGGTGGAGACACAGTTTTAAATTTGTTTTTTTAGTCTGAATATGTGAGACGAATTATATCGTGTCTCCAGAATGTGGCAACTTGTTATTGGGTGCGAGTTAAATAAATATTTGACATAGTACCTGTTAGTTGCCCGAGAAGCTATAAATTAAAATAAGGCGATATAATGTCACCATTGAAAATGCACATACAAAAATGACAAATCCGAGCGGATTTTTGGTTCTACTAGCAACGGCGTCGGCATTCCGATGATCCGATGCGCGCGCTCCGTCCGATGCCGATTAGTGGACGCACTTGTATGAATTCCTATACGAAGAATTAAAAAATCCGTCTGATGCGCTCCGTTCGCTGCGCCTGTGTTGACGCGAGCCTTAATAGGTACCTTACGTTAAATGATTTTCTAATTCGGTTTTTTATATGAAAGAATATTTACTGAATATACGTTGATTGATTGTTACTACGATTCGTGTGATTTTAAAATACGAATATATATTAATCACCCCTCACTCATTCGGTCGGAAACCGTTTCGCTTTCTTTTAAATTATTCAATGTACATTTACTTAGTTCGTATTGCCACTTTGACGCCGCGCCTCCGTTTTCGTTGGATAAATTATTCAGGCTGTCTCTTTTCTTCGTTCCGTATAGATGTTTTTCCATCTCGCTCGTCTAGGAGCATCACGTATTCGATCTGCTTTTGATGACCATGTATGTATTCCTTCGCTTGCTTTTATTTCTTAGAAATAGCGATATAAATAGCATAGCTCATTTCGGTTCACCAAGATCACCTACGCTAAAATTATACAAATTTGAAAAAATGGTCATCAAATACAATTTTTCGTTAATTTTTATTTATTTATTTATATAATTTATGTATATGTGTACAAAGGCAGGTTTATTGCCATAAGGCAATTTCTTCCAACCAACCCGAGCAACGTGAAGTCTCTAAGTTAAATTGGTACAATACTTATTTAGTGAGAAATAAATTGATAAAAAAATCAAATAAGGGAGTAAGAAAAAAAACTACAAAGAGAATTAAAATGAAAAGAGAGTTAAAAAAAGAATAAAAAAAATAACACTGATCATGGCAATGAGGAACAGGAGGTTACGGAAGGATATAGAAAGAATTCATGAACTATTTGACAAATAAAATTTTTCAGTTTACCTTTAAAAATTTATTTAACACATTTGATTAATCTCTATTCGACAATAAATTTTTTTAAAATAACACATTTGATTCATCTCTATTCGACAGTATACTAAAAATAATGTATAGAAAATATTCATAGCTCAGTTAGTTGGTATCTGACTGCTGATTCAAAGGTCCCGGGTTCGATTCCCGGTGGAGACGCAGCTTTTATTTGTGTTTACAGTATTGATCTGTGAGACGATTAATATTGTAAGTCTCCAGAATGTGGCAACTTGTTATTGGGTGCATGTTAAATTAATATTTGACATAGTACCTACTTGTTAGTTGCCCGAGAAGAAGTGATTAATGAATATAACTTAAATTATATATCTTGTCTACTTCTGAAACATTTTTATTTTTTTGTTTCAGATTCATCGAGTGCTTAAAAAATATTGTTCGTGCCTTTGAAAGTCAATTTATAAGTGGTTATAAAAAAATCGTTATTTATTTATTATCGTATACAAATTCAGTTAAGTGTTGTGAGTTGAGTTAAAAAGGAGAATCACATTAGACATTTCAAAGGAATACAAATTATTTACATCGTCATTCATCCATTTCAACATCAAAGGTAAGCGCATTTATTTCCATAAATAAGTTTATTTTTACATGTAATTCCTAAGTAGATACATTAAAATATTTGCTTATTTTAGTATATTTCTGTAGAATAAGTCTTCCAGCAAATGTATACGAGTGATGTATCATTTGCAATACACCGCATTGCCAAAGTAACTTTGTATATCTTACAAGCAAATAAAAATGCTTAAGTACGTTATTAAATGATTTATTTATATGCAAAGTTTTTGATCAAAAAACTTGCAAAAAAGAATATTAATATAAATGCGTAATGATTCTGAGATTTGGCATCAATATTTCTTTATAATAAGCTGGTGTCAAATAAACGGCAATGAAATGGGACTTTCATTAAATATTTCACTTCGTATATTCTGAATTTACTTATCAATAATTCCACCGTAATTATACATCGATTAATTATTTGAATCATTGTACCTATTAAATATTTTATTTCTTTTACTTCGAATAACGTAATTTGTTTTTAAATAAGAATTTTTTTTGTTTTCAAATAAATGTGGCCGTACACATTCGTCAAAATGTATGAATGTCTCTTTTTTTCTCTTTCTCTGCCCCGTTTTTATCCTCATGATTGAGGACGGTGGCTGTAATTAACCAATCTCCGTGTGGCCCACTTCCACCTTAATCTGTTCTAAACAGAACATAGAGCACCAGTCACTGAAGACCCCAATGAAGATTTGATCACTCCATCTAGTTGGCGAGCGACCACGAGAATGAATCAATAGTTTGTAATTCTTCTACTTCGCGCTTCTTCGGAATACATTATTATATGGACAATTTTAGTACACATAATCATGTGGACAAGATCGGTTTATATTATTATGTGGACAACTTCGGTATTATATAAATTATTATATTATTATGTGGACAAGATCGGTACACATTATTATGTGCACAACTTCGTATACATTATTATGTGTGACATCTTCGGTATATATTATTATGTGGACAACTTCGCAATACATTATTATGTGGACAACCTCGGTTTATATGATTATGTGGATAACTTCGGTATACTTACATTATTATGTGGACATATTCAGGGGGGCAAGTCTGGTCTGACCGGTGTAATTAAAACCCTCGTGATTACCCATATAATGGATATTATTATCATATGGAGTTCTATGACATCTAAAGATATTATAGATCTCCATATAATGATTATATCCATGATATGGGTAACCACTAGGGTTTTGATTTCGCTGGTTGAACCAGACTTGCCCCACAGTACACATTATTACGTGGACAACTTCGGTACACATTATTATGTGGAAATCTTCGGTACACATTATTATGTGGACAATTTCGGTACACATTATTGTGTAGACAACTTCGGTACACATTATTATGTGGACATCTTCGGTATATATGATTATGTGGACAACTTTGGTACACATTATTATGTGGACAACTTCGGTACACATTATATTATGTGGACAACTTCGGTACACATTATTATGTGGACAACTTCGGTACACATCATTATGTGGACAATTTTGGTACACATTATTATGTAGACAACATCGGTACACATTTTTATGTAGACAACTTCGGTACACATTATTATGTGGACAACTTCGGTACACATTATTATGTGGACAACATTTGCATTGCATGTAATAAGCTACGCTGATCTTATTTTAATCGGAGTAAGCTGTTTCAGATAAACAATGCAAATTTTTCAGATAAAAAATGCTGCAATGTAAAAGTCGACCGCCATGCCAACAGGACAAACCCATTAACTGGTGTGTCGGCGTCCTGGGTTCCATTCCCAGCAGGGCAGAAATAATTATTCTAAATTATACAAATCGATTTCCTCCCTACATTCTCCTCTGCCGATAATCGAAACCAGAATGGCCGCACAGAAGTCTAACAACTGCTTTGAATCGTGAAAAGGTGACGGTGGACGGTGAGTGCGGTTTTGCGGGAGACAGTCGACGTTCTTCGACGTGTGCTACACTGATGAGCGCTGTCTATCTATTGCGAAATATGACACTTGTTTACTGTTCACTGAGAATATACTTACTACTACATAGATAGAAATGATAGAAAAAATGACTATGCTCCTACCTCTAACACTATATGTAGGTACTTTAATTTTATGATGCTTATTTTGAAATGTTATTTTTTACCATTATTATTATACATAATTGATTTTCATTCAATAAAAAGAAATAGTTCCAAGTAATAACCAAGGACAACTTCTTCCATCATCATGTGCCTCGAGAATGAAGTCTTCTCGAAATCGGTCATATCTGATTGGCTTTTCTTGATTGAAACTAAACAAAACGATCAATAAAGATAACAGGATTTACCAATATTATTTTATCAACAAGTGCACTTAGTATACTCCGGTTTGTGTCAGGTGGAGATCAGATCGAAGTGTGCGCTTCGTGAATAAACCAACACCCTCGATAAAATTGGTTATTGACACATCTGGTTCACATCCTTTTTGAAGAAATTTAATTGATTTCCAATATCCTATGGCAAATATCGTGTAAGCGGACTCGGATTATATTCGTTTAAAATTTATCTATTCCGTTTTCCGGTCGTCGATGGCAAAAGGCAACTTACAAGAAATGTCCATTAGTCTAAGAATTAAGTAGACCTTGCGATGTTAGTGGTGGTGTCCAACAGTACCTACCTACTGTGCTAGTTGCTAGTTACTACGTTCAAGTCAACCGTGTATATGTTTATATGCGAGTACCTACATATTATTATCGCTCTCATCTGATACTCTCAAATCGAGTCTGATTTAGATGCAGATCCATTTTTTCTTAATTTATTTTCGAAAACGAAATAACTTACATAACCTTTATAATACCTACCTATAATCGTGAACATCTGGGGGCAAATCTGGTCCAACCGGCGAAATCAAAACCCTCGTGATTACCCATTTCATGGATATAATTACAATATGGAGTTCTATGACATCTAAAGATTTTATAGAAATCGATATAATAATTATATCTATAATATGGATAATCGTGAGGGTTTTGATTTCGCTGGTTGGACCAGACTTGCCCCCCCCTGGACGACGATCTTTTCTTTTTGGGGCCTCAATCATTCTCATTTGCAAGTATTTCAAGATCCAGAACAATGATTACATTTCATCGGACGATTGTAGTATCGAGATTGATTGGAATAACTTATGCGAACTTGCAGATATATATTCTCTCTCTGACACTTATATGTAGGTATATACACACACACATATACCCCAACTCACACATTACTCACATGAATATATTTTTTTCTCGTACTTTTATGTATGTGAGCACACCAGTTAAAATTTATTATTAATGCTGTGGAAATTTTTAATTTATTTCAGTTTTTATTACATAGTGGAAACATCTGAAGTTTTATTATAATGTAAATTTCCCGAAAACAAATAAAATAAAATAATTAAATAAAATATGTATCAAGCTGTTAACATATTATTCCGGGTAAGAAAAAAGGACTGAGCTTCGCACTATCCTATTCTGACATACATGTTTTGTAAGGAAAAGAAAATATTTCAAAATAATCAATAATTTCTATAATATTTAAGGATTTACAGTTTGATACGTATTCTCCAACTATACAATCGACAGTTGGATCTCATGTATTACATGAAAATAGTTTTACTGTGTCTTTTTATGCACACTCTTTGTCTGTAAGGTACGCGACCGATCTTTGTAATAATTTTATAATAATTAAATTTTCGAAATCGGAATACATAGATGAAAATAATATATTATGATTTGAAGTTGGATTAAAAAATAAATTTCATTATATTTACAATTACAAACAATTTTACCAAATATATTACATCCCTTCTTATTTCTTCCATTTACCATACATGGCATTATCCTTTTTTTTCAAAAATCAGATTAGCATAATATATGAGAATATATTATATTCTCATATATTATGCTAATCTGATTTATGAAAAAATATTATTATCAAATACAAAGAGGAGAAATCATACACAATACATAATAAATATGGGTCGATAGGAAGATTTCAAACTCATACAACATGTTTTATTATTTGTTAGAATAAATTCGAGGTAATCTCTTGGACTTTTGATCTGCTCAGAATAATCAGATTATGAACCATATTTAGCTAATGTATTATTGTCGAACGGAAGCAATGCGTGTTTATTCTATGATATTATAATAATATATGTATATGTTCGTGATATAACATAGCGTTTTATGACAAGCATCATGCTAAGTGGTTTCTTTTATAACATAAAAAGGTGAATCGGAGCATATCAAAAGGAGATTTCCCAGTGGGCCTTGGGTCCCAATTTCATTTCAACAATAGATGTAGGTAATGTTTGATTTTGAAGGCCTTTACTAACATTAAGTAATTTTATCCATCGGTGGACACGCGACTCATCAAATATATAAATACACATCATGTTGGTAAGTATTTAATATCTAATGTTACGTTGGTCCAATCGTATGTCACGTAAAATTAGAATATTTTATTTTACCTCTAATCGATATTAATATTCGGTCCCGTCACGCAACGTGAATTTTCAAACATCTCGAATCTGTTCATGGCTGCGTTCACAATTAATGCCGAGTGCACTTAGTGACGCTTTAAGCCGTTCAGAATAACCGGAAACAGACGCTCGAAAGACAATCTCTCGCGTTCAGATTGAACGTCGAGTGTACGTGTAAACAAATATAATGCACACTGGTGGGCTTCTTACCATTAGGCAATTTCTTCCAACCAACCAGATTACAAAGTATGACAAAATTATATGTACATGTGCATCAACAAAAGAAATTAAAGCAAAAATGAAAATAGAATGTAAATTACACTAAGATAAATGTAAAAAAATCATAAAGGCAAAAAAGGATTGGGTAAAAACAAGAAGAGGAAAAGTGAGTTAGACGATACAATATGCGGGGCTTAGACTATTTCATAGTCTTGCTGATTGTTCTTCGAACAACGAGCTGAAAAAAATTGTGTAATGGACAGGGATGGATAGTGTCGTACGTTGTAGTATCTGTTGACTTCTATTTTATCTGTGGCAAGATAACTTCTATTTATTTCTGCGGTGTCTATTATGACATTTGACATTATATCTATTTGACATTAACATTGATACTACCCCCTATTCAGTAACTATTGTAACTAAAATAGGAACGTACTAAAATTGTAGATTTTAGATTTACGGTCTTATTTCAGCGTTATAAAATATCAACTTGGACTAAATGGAACAGAAACATACCTATATTGGCTGGAACGTTCTTAAAAATTTACTGAATTAGACGTATTTTGAATAATTATGAAAATTATGAAAATTTCATAATTTTCATAATTATTCATAATACGTCTGATTCAGTAATTTTTTAAGAACATTCCAACCAAAATACGTACGTTCCTATTCCATTTAGTCCAAGTTAATATTTTATAACGCTGAATCTAAAATCTACAATTTTAGAACGTTCCTATTTTAGTTCCAATAGTTACTGAATAGGGGGTATTATATGCATTTACAGAGGTTAATTTATAAAAATATCATTTAAAAGTTTCCAATGAAATCTCATAGAGCATTATATATATACTGCCAAATTGTTGTCTTTCGATGAAAATATAACTTAAAAGACACATGCATGATACATAATATTTGACATTGCAACTCTGCAAAACTGCAACTTCAGGTACAACCGACACCCGCCGTCGCGCGTCGAGTGTTTTATTTGAACACAGCCCAGGCCACCTTTTGTTAGCTCTGAGCCAGGCATTGGTAAATCTGAGCAAGTCCAGAAACCCGTAATCCTAGGGTCTCCTAGTCCTTGCCAGATCACCAACAAATTACCGATAAGAAGTACTGTTTTGATATTTCAACGATCTTTTCAACAATCGTTGATAATTTTTAATTATTAAATGCAAATACTTCTAATATGTTTGAAATGAAAAATGATTATTTTTTATTACAAGTGCTGAAATAATATGTTATATTTTCTATATGCTTCAGAATATAATTGATTCACTTTGTTTGACGGGTTCTTTTATTTCACAACAAATTCACCGCGTAATTGACACGTGTCAAAACTATACTTCTTAAAAGCGAGTTGTAATAGCGTGCAAAATGGTGGCAAAATTGAAATGGTTCGGTTCATATTGGGGGTAGTTTTCTATTACACACAGTGTAACTATAATACTGTGGTATTGGTGTGTGTGTATGTAGGTACATAGGAAAGAAACGACACAAGCCATGTTGGCGTGTCAATTTGTCAGACGTTTTTTGTCTGGTCCTCCTCTAGGTGGAACTTATCATCAATCCCTTACAAAGGCGACTACACATATAATATTATATACAGGAGGCTTCATCAGAATCTGCCCATTTCAATTTGTAACACACGAAACAAACTTTTTGAATCTATTCATTATTAGTGTGATGTATCGGGGGTGACTGACTGCGGTCAGAACAATAGCGAGAATAGAGATATGGCATTTTGATTAAGAAATTCAGCGATAGATGTCGTATCATTCGGTTTCTTACAAGTTAACTTTTTATAGTGGTTGAGAAATAACGTTTCAATTGTACATAAGTACGGGTATGAACTTATGATTTTTTTATAACATTTTTTGGCATCCGAGGTTAACCTCAGGTTTTATTCTGTAGGATTCTAAATCGTAAAGATTTTGTTATTGGGTGCATTTTTAATAAATATTTGACAGTGATCGCAGTTACTCAAAACCAAATAAAAAAAATGTTATAATCAATGATAGTATAAAAATATGATATTTAAAACTTGAATACACCTGGCATTCAAAAAAAAAATTAAATATCAATTGTAAATAGACGTCGACGACACATTTAAAAACGTTATCAATTTAACGTTTAGAATGTTCAAATAGATAACTTTTTTCGATGATACAGAATATAATTTTTCATATGCCTTTCATTTCGAACTTTAGACGAGGAACTTTAAAATAAATATTGATACAAAAAATAAATTTTCAATATATTTTCTAAACAAAAAATGTATATCTTGTAAAATAAGTAGCAAGTCGCGTAGTAATATTTTTTTGATCATAAATTTCATATTTTCCAAGAATCCATCAAAATGTCTGGTAAATATGTAATAAGGCGTAACTGGGTTTAATATATTTACGTGAAAAAAATCACACGTGTCGATCAAACGCTTGTATATAAAGTTTGAAGGAAGTATTTACATATTTATTATTTGTACAATTGAATAATTTGGAAATTTGTTTTCTGAAAAAGATAAAATTTTTAATATTCGGTTCAAAAGAAGTTTTGTGAAATCGTTTATTATAATATATTTTTTTTCTTTTGAATTAACAAGATACGAAAAATCTATAAAACTAATCGATAATTTCACAGTCAAACAAGTACTTAAGGTGGGGACTGCTGCCAACGTACCTATTTTTCAATTTGATATACCATCATCATTTGTAATCAAATCGTTTTGAAAAAAATAATTTAGATATTTTGGGTATTAATATACATAAATATACCTTAACTTCTTGGTAATGTTCTGTATAAATTCTTGTAGAAAAATAATGGCATACCCCGATTTTCAACGTTTATCTTATATTTTTAATAAACTATAAGGCGTAGTTCAATATATTTTTTTTTAAATTAAAGAAGACAAAAATACCTAGAAAAATATGATTTGACGTTGCACTTATGTATCAGGTTATGTAAATAAACCTAAAAAACATTTATTTTCCATTCTGCGCCATTACGAAATAAAAGTTTTTTTGGTTTATTTACTTAAACTGATGCATTAATGCAACGTCACATCATATTTTTCCAGATATTTTGTTCTTCTTTAATTTATAAAAAAAAATATTGTTCTATACCTTATATTTTTTTAGAAATTTAAAAAAAATGCCAAAAATCGGGGTATGCTTATTATTTTCCTACAACAATATATATAGAACATATTTAAAAGGTTAAGGTATATTTTTCTTTATTAATATCCAAACTAACTAGGTTATTTTTTTTCAAAATGATTTCTTTTGTAATAATGATGTAATTTCAAATTGAAAAAATAGGTACGTTGGCAGCAGTCACCCTCTTAAAATTAGAAAATATTAATGGAAAGTCAATCAAAATGCTATATTTTTGTAAAAATATTTTTAAGAAATCGGGAGAAAAAAAATCATTTGAAAAAATTAAAAATTAATAAATAAAAATCACATCAAATGATACTTTCTTCGAAATATTAGAAAAACTAGGAAAAATAAACCGAAATGTCTTTGGCAGATGATAATTGTATGATGAGTTCCACAAAAACAACTTCGAATTTTTATAAACAAGTTTGATCAAAAAATATTTTATTTATTATTAAAAAAATATAAATAAATTCTAAATCATCCCCTATAATGAAGGTGTAGGCTCTAATGTGTATTGAAGACTGAATTTTCCCTTTCTTGCTTGCCTTTTTTTTATTTTTAGAGGGCGTTAGAGAAAATGAGTGCGTTCAGAAGTACATAATCAATCTCTTTTTGCCTTGATTAGACCCGTGCTACCTTGTGGCAGAGATTTATTTCTCGGAAAACTGATTGGAAAAATCTTCAACGTGGCGAAAATCATTTTTTCCCTTTATCGACACAAAACTAAATCAATTTTAATCACCAAAAATATAGATTCACTCTTTTGATTACCGCACCTTTTCGAAAAGATGATAAAAAATGCAATAAGTACATTCTCGATATTATTTTCATATAGGTATAACTAAATTGGTATTTCAATTATATTTTTTAGATAAATCATTATAAAGATACCTACTTATTACAATAGATTAGAAGCATATTGAAATAAACGGGCAGTAAATAAATATATATGAAAACGATTATTTGATTCAAGTTTTTTTTTTCAGTGAGATGGAGAAATTCATATCAACATAATATATAGGTATTCATCATTCATCCACTTTAATTATGTAAACCAATGCCGTGTTTCTGGAATAAAGATTAAAATAAAGTATAGTGAAAATACTTTGATTTCATAAAATGTTTTGACAACACTTTTGCCGTTAATTTTGTTGAAACAACCCAGCCTTAGTATTTCTTGATAATATTCTTATAGGATGAAATATCTATTGATAACTTTGAATAAATTTATGTGGAGAATCCATACACATTATTGTTTTATTAATTTCAATTTAATTTAAACGACGTTCATTACAAATAAAGAATAAAAAAAAGATAAAAAAGGAAATTATATTTTATACCTACACAATACACATAATCTATGTGTATTGTGTACTTCTATGAAATAAATGGGTATACTTCGAGAACATTAAAGCAACGTCATAATAAAATACCATAAAATTGTGTTTGTCAAAAATGTTGTGTTTTTTTCTTGTATATTGGATTGCATATTTGATGAGTTAAAGGTGCCCATCATATCAAGGTTTATATTTTTGACACGACTTTTTTGTTTCAATAAATAATTTCTTGTACAGCGCCCTTCTAGAATGTTGGTTTAGCCAAAAAATAATAAATTGAATCGAAAATTCTGGAAAAATATCTTAGCGTTTTTGATGTTTATATAAAAAGAGTGGGTTGTGGCCAACGTTAAACTTCTCACTAACAAGTCATTCTATATTGAAATTTTGTATGGAAATATTCAGCATTTTCATGAAACGAATTTGTTCAATTATTTTTTTTATTTATATGATAGAATAAAAAATGAGGACATAAGGAGAGAATGCAAGTTAAAGAAGGATATTATATGTAAAATGAAAGTGAATGCTTTAAGGTGGTTTGGACATATAGAAAGAATGAACGATGAACGACTGACCAAAAAAATATACATGGGTGCAAGAGATGGAGTGAATAGCAGAGGTCGCCCCAGAAAGGGATACCATGACCATGTGAATGATATTTTGAAAGAAGGAAACATAAAAAGTTTGAACAATCGACGAGCATGTATGAGACAATGCATGGATGTAAAGGAAGCCAGAAATGTGTGCAAAAATAGAGTTTCGCGCTAGGTTGGAAATTGGATTTAAATATTAATTTATTTATTTACAGAAGGGTGCTCCGGTCTAGAAAGGCACTAGGTAGTAACCTGTCGCCTGTTCCCCAAATCCAACGCGAAATGATGTCGCGTGTGTATTCGATCCTGCCGTGCGTAGCTCGGTAATTAGTTGCAAGCTAATTAAAGAGCGTTACACTGCAGAATGAGGTACCCACGCCACACCATAAAACATTTATATATTTATAAGAAGAATATGAATTAATTAATATTACAGACAGGTATTAAAATAGTTTGAATTTGACTTACGTATTTATTTGATTTTTTGACTCTAATTATAATTCAAGATTGGTATATACTTCAATAATGGACTATTAAATAATATAGATCGCTGAATGCGCGGAATCGAAATGTGAGTCGGGCAGAGTGACTGCCTACCGCTGGCCTTGGTTAAACTGAACGATCGGGACGTGATGTGCATGGCCTTAAATAGCCGGCTGACGTCCCCCTACTCCTTGAAGTGGGTGGTCAACTCGGCTGGTTGCACCCGCTACATCACCCCCCTGCCAGCTGGATAGCGCCACCCTGGTCCGTTCCTCAGCATTTCCTTTGGTTGTCTGTAACAATGGAGACATATGTTTTTTTTTTAAATACAAAAAATTTTTATATTGTTTACCTGAAAAGGCATTACATATATATATATATATATATATATATATATATATATATATATATATATATATATATATATATATATATATATATATATATATATATATATATATATATATATATATATATATATATATATATATATATATATATATATATATATATATATATATATATATATATATATATATATATATATATATATATATATATATATATATATATATATATATATATATATATATATATATATATATATATATATATGTATATATATATATATATGTACAGTCTCCCGAATGTAGCAAACTTGTTAAAACGGGTGCATGTTAAATAATATTTGACATCGTACCTATTTGGGTGCGACTGACCCCAGAAAAAAAGACGGCCTATTACAACAGTATGGGTAGGAATAATATGATATGATACGATGCCCTTTTGAAATGTTTAGAAGATAAATCAGTGGACAAGGAAAATACCAAATTCACGACCGACTGGGAAAAGGAATATGTTAAATACACACCTCAGCAGATGAACGGCGACTGTGTAATAGTTTCCTGCACATTTGCCGAGCTTCTGTCCTGGGATGCCTCGATAACCTTCCCTCAAAGTGACAGGCCCTACATGAGATGAAAAATGATTCTGTCCAGCTAGAATTGTTACTCCAAATAATTGTATCCCGTGCTTTAGTCAAACTATGAACCCTGATAGTACCCTGATGTGGACGTTTCGAACGTGACGTTAGTGTTTAATTTTGGAAACATTTTAAGTATGTATGTAGGTATAAAACTATTTAGTGAGATATTGTGTAGTGTAAAGTGTATATACAAATTGTATGAAGCGATATCGTCACTAAATTTAATTTTTATTAAAATTGTTAAAAAAAGTTTAAGATGAAATAACCTCCGCGGTATAGTGGTAAGCCGACTGGCTTAGGTGCCGCTATCCTGGGTTCTATTTTATACCGAAATTAATTTCTCATGCAAATCTTGTTTTCTTGGACTGAAAATATAGGTAGAAATTGCCACATATGTAGAAATAAACTCGCCACTTGTATAGGGCGTAAGGAACTGTAAATTACATATAAATAATAACATGGCATACAAAAAACAAAATATTCTCATATCATTCAAAAAGAAGATCAACATAAAAATGCAGATTATAGAACATTGTTCAATAAATTAATAATAAGCTTTTTTAATGGCAGTTACATTATTGTAAAAATGTAAACACGACAATGAATTTCTGCAAAAGACAGGCATTCATAGCACTGAAAAAACTTCTAAAACTCCAAACAAATACAATTTATTTTTACGATAATTCTACGTAGGTACCTACTTAAACTCAACCATTGATACCCGTGAATATGAATTCATGATGATTAAAGGAGATAAAAATTAAAAGGAATACTCAGTATGTTGACAAAAATTAAAAGGAATACTCTTGTTATTAACAAAAGAATATTTGTAAATACTATTGTTGGTATACTCACAAACAGACTGTGCCTTGTAGGATTTTTATCTTGTTATTAACAAAAGAATATTTGTAAATACCTACTATTGTTGGTATACTCACAAACAGACTGTGCCTTGTAGGATTTTATCTTGTTATTAACAAAAGAATATTTGTAAATACTATTGTTGGTATACTCACAAACAGACTGTGCCTTGTAGGATTTTTATCTTGTTATTAACAAAAGAATATTTGTAAATACTATTGTTGGTATACTCACAAACAGACTGTGCCTTGTAGGATTTTTATCTTGTTATTAACAAAAGAATATTTGTAAATACCTACTATTGTTGGTATACTCACAAACAGACTGTGCCTTGTAGGATTTTTATCTTGTTATTAACAAAAGAATATTTGTAAATACTATTGTTGGTATACTCACAAACAGACTGTGCCTTGTAGGATTTTTATCTTGTTATTAACAAAAGAATATTTGTAAATACTATTGTTGGTATACTCACAAACAGACTGTGCCTTGTAGGATTTTTATCTTGTTATTAACAAAAGCAGTTTATTTTACTATTAAAAATTTAGAGGTCATATATTTATCATGTTCTAATTTCTATACTTATACATTTTTAAAAAAAAATATTGTTTATACTAACTTGTTCAATGTACTTTTTTACATGTACCTACTGTAATTTGAACAAGAAGATAAAATTACAATTAAATTTACATTTCTACACAGCATTTTCTTAGTATACAGCATTTTCTTATTTGGTTTTGGTCAAGTTGTGATTTTATAAGACTTTATATTCAAATATTATATTCAAAGTATTAGTTGAATATTGACCAAATTTTTATCTATATTGAAAACATATTACAATTATACAAAAATTAAAAATAGAAATTATTCAGGTTATTAAAATGATTAAAAATTACTCAGCTTAGAAATATTTGTAGCTGGTGAATCGCTCCGGGAAATATACTCGTCTTCCGGCTCTAGTGGTTGTATGTGGTTGCCGTTCTGGGGTGGCATCTGGAGTGTCATCTGGCGTAGTGGCTTGGTGCGTCTGTGGTGTGGACGTCCATCTCTGTTCTGTAGAGGTGGTGTGTCTACTGCTTGGTTCTACGCCGTAGTCTGTGTTCTCGTTCAGGAAGAATGCTGGTTTGAGTCTGTCCAATGATACTTGTTTGTTTTTACCATTGATTGTGATGGTAGCCGTTTTGTCATCCTTCTTTATTAACAAGTATGGTCCGTCATATGGTTTTTGTAGAGGTCGTCTCACAGCATCGTGTCTTAAGAAGACATTTTATTTTATTTAATTTTTATTTGTTGGAAAATTCACAGAATGTATTACATTACATTGTTTACATAATATTTTAAATATAAATACATTCCAATTATGAATTTACTCGTGGAACATAACAATTTTAAAAGCTTGGTAGAGAAAAAAAAAATATTAACAAATAAAACAAATCGAACTATGATGACAGAAGTAACAGTAACAATGAATTTATTCACAATAATTTGAAAAAAAGAAAAAATAAATATATTAATGATATAGGGAAGAAATCTTAAAACATTGTGTGAAAAAAAAATTGGTTGAAAAATCAATAGAAAAATCGAGACGCACAATCTCTCAAGACTTATGTCATGAATTTATCGGAGTAAGAAAGGGGCCTCCACGAAGATTGCTAAAAAGACCGATAAGGAAAAACCAAAGATAACGACAATGAAAATAAAAGGAAAAAGCAATCGGGCACTCCCTGGAAACGACAATTGTCGGCGAACCCTTTCACTACCGGACAGCCACTCTACCAGTCCACCCAAAAGGCCCTTTTCAGGGCCAATCATGACCACTTAGCGACGACAAAGAGACCATACTATCGGACCTCTGCAAAAGAAATCGATGCGACATATTAATGATTCAAGAAACTCACAGAAGCAACACCGCCGCTTGACCAAAAATAAAGGGCATGAACTTAATTCTCGAAAGACCACACGAAAAATATGGCAGCGCAATCTTTATTAAACCGGGACTCACAATTCAATCAGTTGCATACACAGATGTGGAAAATATCGAAATTTTAACTGTAACTTTCGCAAACTGTACACTAACTTCCATATACAAACCACCGAACTCCAAATTCATATTCACAGAACCCACAAATTTCAAAAATCATCATGCAAGAATAATCATAGGGGACTTTAACTGCCACAGTACCGCTTGGGGATACAAACAAACTGATGAGAATGGCATAGAACTTGAAAAGTGGGCTGAGAGCGAACGGCTACAATTGGTCCACCATCCAAAACTTCCTGCATCCTTCAATAGTGCTCGTTGGAGGAAGGGTTACAACCCGGATAATATCTTCGTGAGCGAAAAGATAATATCACAATGCTCAAAACAAGTGGAAGACCCAATCCCTCGGACACAACACCGACCAATAACTTGCACAATTGTCCCAATGATAAGACCAACCATAACGCCGCTCAGAAGGCAATTTAACTTCAAAAAGGCCAATTGGAACAACTTTAGTGCAGAATTGGATAATCTAGTTCAAAATTTAGAGCCTAAACCTGAAATGTATGAAAGATTTGTCGAACTGGTGCAAAGGGTGTCAAGGAAACATATACCAAGAGGATGTA
The DNA here is from genome assembly GCA_963576475.1 of Molanna angustata. Taxonomy (NCBI): domain Eukaryota; kingdom Metazoa; phylum Arthropoda; class Insecta; order Trichoptera; family Molannidae; genus Molanna; species Molanna angustata. The sequence goes on along the minus strand of OY754971.1, from coordinate 19,417,712 downwards.
GAACAGAATATCTACCTGGGCTTTCTGATGACACAAAATCCTTGCTTGAAAAGTACAAAGCACTGTTCAATGATAACCCATTCTCAGAAATGACTCTACAAACTGGTGAAGAACTGTTACAATCTATGTCCCAATCAAGAAGAGAGAAATGGAATAACCTCATTGAAAACCTGGATATGAAACAAAACAGTAGGAGAGCATGGAAGGTAATAAAGAACATTAGCAATGATCCAGCAGTGCAAACTCCTAACCCATACATAGTTACCCCAAATCAGATAGCCCATCAACTGTTGCTGAACGGGAAAACAAAACAAAAAACGAGTACCGAAAAAATCATACGTAATATAGAGTCAGAAAACAATTCACTTGAATCACCATTCTCCGACTCCGAACTTAAAGATGCAGTCGCCTGCCTAAAAACCAACAAAGCAGCTGGGCTCGATGATATAAGGGTAGAGCAAGTCAAGCATTTTGGCAATAAAACTCTTGTATGGATCCTGAACTTAATGAATAATTGTGTGACCAGTCTAAAAATACCAAAAATGTGGAGGAAAGCCCGAATCACAGCACTTCTCAAACCGGGCAAGGAGCCCAACGAACCAAAAAACTTTAGACCTGTATCTCTGCTGTGCCACCTCAGTAAAGTTTTTGAAAGACTGATCCTAAACAGAGTTGGTCACACTCTGGACCCACACCTGATAAACGAACAAGCAGGGTTTAGGCCTGGGAAATCATGTACAAATCCTTAACTTGACACAGCACATCGAGGACGGTTTCGAGGAAGGCAAAATTACAGAAGTAGCGTTCATTGACCTAACTGCTACCTATGATACAGTCAATCACAGGAAATTGTTACACAAAGTATACGGGATCTCGAGAGACTTCAAACTCACCTCAGTAATTGGAACTTTGTTGAGCAATAGACGGTTCTATGTCACGCTGCAGGGGAAGGACAGCCGCTGGAGGATGCAGAAGAATGGACTTCCTCAGGGTAGTGTCTTGGCGCCTCTACTGTTTAACATATATACAAATGATCAACCAAGACCAAACAGAACACGCCAATTCATATATGCCGATGACACCGCCGTGGCAGCACAGGGGAAATCATTTCATGAGGTAGAGGATAGACTTACGTCAACACTCACTGAATTGGGTGAATACTACGATGCAAACCACCTAAAACCCAACCCCAAAAAAACACAACTATGCGCCTTCCACTTGAAAAATAGAGAGGCGGGTCGAGGGTTGCGAGTCAACTGGAGAAATGAGGAACTCGAAAACTGCCACGCACCAAAGTATCTGGGAGTGACACTGGATCGATCTCTGACTTACAAGCAGCACTGCCTAAACACGAAACAGAAGGTCTCCGCCAGAAATAATATCTTGAGAAAGCTTGTCGGATCAACTTGGGGAGCATGCCCTGAGCTCTTGCGCACTTCTGCTCTGGGACTGTGCCTCTCTGCCGCCGAATATGCTTGCCCTGTATGGTTTGGATCAGCTCATGCCAACCAAGTGGATGTTGCAGTTAATGAAATGGCACGAATTATATCAGGATGTCTTAGACCCACAGCCAAAAACAAATTGTATCCCATAATAGGCATAGCACCCCCTAACATCAGAAGAAGAGTGGCAGCAGATGCGGAGAGGCATAAGCAGATACACGACCCAAGACACCCACTCTATGAACATAAAGCACCAAACCCTCGCCTCAAGTCAAGGAATAGCTTCCTAAAGTCCACAGCCGACCTGCAGACCTCCCAGAAGCAACGCCGAGAGGAGTTGTGGATGGACGACCCAATCTCTGCATGGATGGACACAAGCGAGAAGGCGAATATGGCGCACTGCCTGCCATTCCCAATATGGAAGACACTGAACAGGCTGAGGGTGGGTGTGAGTGGCTGCAAGAGCAACCTGCACAGGTGGGGCTTCTCGACGGAGGATGATACCTTCTGTGATTGTAGGGCAGTGCAGAATGACGACCATCTGCTGTCCTGCCCAGAATTGAACGAGGGTTGCCACATGGACGACCTGATTAAACTTACCGACAGGGCGATTTCCGCCGCCACACATTGGAGTGGCAAAATCTGAGTTCCGGACTCGATAAGTAAGTAAGTAAGTATGAATTTATCAAATATAAAATAAACGGAAGAGGAAAAAAAAATGTCTATGTTAAGATGAAGTTAAAATTCATTTCAAGAATTATCGTTACCTGAACTGAGGATATGTTTGATTATACTTATGTAGATATGGTTCGTATTTAATGTGAAACACGTCAATATTATTGAATTTTTTATTATATGTAGATAGTGTCCTGTTTAAAACAGAGTCTTTAGCGTATGTCGTGTTAATATTTTTTGTATGAAATGTGTTTGTTGAGCGGGTGGATCGTGATGGTACGTGTAAGGCGATCGAAGAAAGAATGTATGGTGAGTCTATTTTGTTGTGTAATATATTATGAAGCAACGACATGTCGGATATAATTCTTCTGTTCTCTAAACTTTCCATTTTAAACAGGAGTAGTGACTCAGCGTAGTTAGGGGGATATGTTCGCGATCTATAATTGAGGTATTTTATGAAATTCCGTTGAACCCTTTCGATGCGTTTTTTATGTATTTTGAAAAATGGAGACCATATAGGGGAAGCAAATTCCAACACACTACGTACATATGCATAATAGAGACATTTTATAGTATCAATATTGGTAAATGATTTTGATAGTCTCATAATAAAACCTAGGTTTTTGGTTGCCTTATCGACGATCTTGGATATATGGTCATTATATGTGAGTTGTCTATCTAATGTTATGCCTAGGTCTCGTATAGTGTCTGATGTTGGAATATGTTTATTATCTATCGTATAGTTGAAATATATTGGGTTTTTGTTTCTCGTAAACGATATTTGTGTACATTTAGAGGTATTTAAAAGAAGTTTATTTGTCACGCAGTAGTCATGTAGTCTATTTAGGTTATCCTGTAAGAGTCTGCACATATTGATATTTTCGATTGTTAGAAATATTTTCATGTCATCGGCATATAAAAGAAAGTAAGCATGAAGGAAACAGTGTACAATATCAAAAATGTATACGTTAAAGAGTAGTGGGCCCAAATGGGAGCCTTGAGGAACCCCAGAAGGTATTTCTATAAAATTAGAACGGAAACCTCCCACCGCCACCGCCTGACATCGTCTGTTTATATATGAAGTGAACCATCGAAATAGATCTCCGCTAATACCAATACGGTTAAGTTTCTTAAGTAGTATCTTATGGTCGACTCGATCAAAGGCTTTGGAATAGTCCGTATAAACTACGTCAACTTGCTTTCTTTTATCCATTTGATTAGATAGAAAATCTACAAAATGAGTTAAGTTACTAACTACTGATCGTTTTCGCATAAAACCGTGCTGAAATTCTGTTATGGAATGAGTAATCGTGTTGTAAATTTGGTCGTATACTATTTTTTCAAATAACTTACTGAATACAGATAGAATTGAGATTGGTCGGTAATTTTCTTTATTATTTTTGAGGCCGCTTTTGTGAATAGGGACAATTAGTGCTTCTTTCCACTTATCGGGGAAAGTTCCTTCTTTTATTGATCGAGTGAGAAGTATTGAGAGTGGATAAGCAAGACCTGTTGCACAGTGAGACACAAATATAGGAGATATGTCGTCACTTCCCGCGCCCTTGTTTTTTTTAAATTGTAAGAGATATTTATGTACTGTGTCAGTATTTGTATCAATATTGTATGTATGTTGTATTATGTGTTCATGAGCAACGTTTGTGGGTGTTTCAGAGTGTATTGTGTTAAGATTGGGTTTCACGAATACTGATTGAAAAAAATTGGAAAACCCTGAACATATGTCGTGAGTGTTGTCAAATACATTTCCCCCATATTCCATTTTTTGGGGCATTGAGTGTTTGTTTTGTTTTTGTTTAACAAAAGACCAAAAAGTTTTAGGGTTAACCATTATACTATCTTCGGATCTTTGAACAAATGTAAGGTAACACTGTTTTTGGATATTTTTTTGTCGTGCTCTTAAAAGTGAGAATGCGTGATAGACCGTTGGGCTTCCACGAGTTTTCCACAGTTGATGGTATTTGTGTTTTTCTTTAATAACATTAATCAGCGCTGGTGAAAACCAGCGTGGGTATTTGGAAGATTTGAGAGTGTAATGCGGTACATGAGTTCCTATAGTATTACGTAATTCTGTGTATAAAAGATCTGTAGCTTCTTTTCTTCAAGTTTTAACACTTTTGCATTTAATTCGTCATATTTTGCAGATAGAAAAGAGACTGTCTTTAATAATTCACAATTTTGTGTAAGTATCTCTTCGTACTGTTTTTTACTTTCATTTAATTTTCTTTCAATTAGTTCCGTTATACAGTTTTTGAGTGTCGTAAATTCCGCCAAAAATTGTTCGGTTGATAAAGGTAATGATTCCGACATATTAATATTGTCTATGATTGTACTGGCTGCGTGGGTTGGTGTCACTGAGCCACGAGTCCGGGCCTGGACGGTAGGTATGTCCGAGACAGTGTTGACAATTGTAGGTAATAATTTATCCGCCGTATTGCGCTTTTTTGGTTCAATTTTGCATTTGTTACACTTCCAAACATCAGCGTTTTTCGACGACAGTTTTTTAAAATTTGACAACGTCAAACCAGTGCACAAAAAGTGATAAATATCTTGACAAGCACTACATTTTAATCTGTCAGTGATCATGACATCTTCGGAACATTGTTTACATTTCTTCATAATGTCTGCCATTTATGTGTCAATCGTGAACAGTGTAGTAAAACAAATATACGTTTAAAATGTCTTGTGTCGTAGTTAAGGTACGATACAAGTGTTGTCGGTAGTAAATTCAAGTTGTATCAATAGTTAATAGTTAGTGCAGTTTTGTAGCTCCAAAAAACAAAGGTGTTGTGTTATATGAGCGATGTGAAAGCAAAGAGTACAGCCGATTCACTAACATGAGTACTTATTTCTTCGCCAACATACAGCATAGATGAATATCATAATTGCAACGGCCAGTTTAAGGTAAGAGATATATTAATATTAAGTATGTGAATTGATTTGTACCTCTTCGAAAAAGTCCGTGATGTGGGTAACTATATTTTCACATCAATTCTGCACTCAGTTCGGCCGTCAGAAAAGTGGATTCCAATTAATACACAATAAGTTCACTTTGTAATCTGGTTTTCAATGTTTCTGTGTGTATTTGTTGATTTGAAAATATATAATTTTGGATTAATTGTGTAGAGAAAAAAAAATATGAATGTACCAAGCGGATACGGAAGTATATGCCCATATATATATGACATATTTGTTATTTGCCATTTGTTTGTGCACAAATGTTTTTTTCTCCCGTGATTTGCTATTGGGATAGGTCGGATTTCTGACATTATTTGTTGTAGTTTATGTCCATAGGTGTTTTGCTCCTCATGTGGTCCATCTTCGAAGAAGTCTCCGGGGAGTCTGAGGGTTGTTCCGTATGTCATCTCTGCTGGTGTATAGTTTGACCCCTCCTTGATTACGGTTCGTAGTCCTAAGAGTGTCAGTGCTAATGTCGTCGACCATGATATGTTTCCTGCGGCCATTAGTGATGTTTTTAATGAGCAGTGCCAACGTTCGATCATCCCGTTTGAGTGTGGGTGGTATGCAGTCGTTCTGTTATGTATTATTCCGAGCTTATTCATCAGTTTATTGAATAGGGAGCTTTCGAATTGGCGGCCTTGATCGGTCGTGATTGAATTCGGGACGCCAAATCTTGCTATCCAATTATACATGAGAGCGTCTGCAACGGTTTCTGCAGACATATCTTTTAATGGGATCGCTTCGGGCCATCTTGTGTAGCGATCAATTATCGTCAGCAGGTATATATAGTCTCTGGATGGAGTTAGCGGCCCCACCAGGTCTATGTGGATATTCTTGAACCTTCCATCTGCTGGTTTGTATTGTTTCAAAGGTGTTACAGTGTGGCGATGAATTTTTGAAGTTTGGCATTCGATGCAGTTGTTCACGACATTTTTTACTGTTTTGTCAATGTTGGGCCAAATGTATTTATGTTTTAATAGCTTTGATGTTGTTTTTACTCCGGGATGACTTAATTTATGTACTGATAGTATTACTTCTTCTCGCATTGTAATTGGTACATATGGGCGTAACGTGTTGGTTGAGATGTCACACCATAACATTTTGTTAGTGTTAGGTATTAAGATTTTCTTCAGTGATAGAGATGAATTTTCCTGCATTTTCTTGAGCTCTTTGTCTGTGAGTTGTTCTCTTGCCATTTTAATATAGTCGATGTTTGATGTTATTTCTATCTCTTCGATTCTTGATAGAGTATCTGCGACTATGTTTTCTTCGCCTGATATGTGTTTGATGCGCGTGGTGAATTGACTGATATAATCCAGCTGTCTTTCTTGTCTAGGAGAGTTGAGCTTGATTTTATTAAAGGCGAAAATTAACGGTTTGTGGTCGGTGATTATAACAAAGTTTCTTCCTTCTATTTGTGGTCTGAAATATTTAATCGCCTCGTAGATGGCGGTTAGTTCTCGGTCATACGTACTGTACTTTTCTTGTGCGCTATTAAATTTTCTGGAGAAAAATGATATAGGTTGCCAGCTGTTATCCGTTTTTTGTTGAAGTGCTGCGCCCATGGCGTGATCTGATGCGTCGACCATTATTGCTATCTCCGCCGAGGAGTTTATGTGTACGAGTAGTGCGGCTTGTGTCAAATCTTGCTTACATTTGTCGAACGCTTTTTTTAATTCAGTTGTCCATTGTAGTTTTCTTTTATCTTTTTTTTTTTTTTTTATTTTTAATTTTTTTTTTTTTTTTATTTATTTTTTTTTTTTTTTTTTATTTTTTTTTTTTTAGACACTTTGAAAATGGTCACTGGATGACCGAAACTAGTCAGTGTCATTAAATTAGTAGAACTGAAAACTTTGGTTTTATTTTACCATTCCAAATTTATTTATTATTTTTCTTTTATCATTTTTGGTGTACCCTTTTAATTGGTCGAATAATATTTTTTGCGTTTCGGCTGCGTTTGGCAAAAATTTTCTGCAAAAATTTAGCATGCCCATGAAACGTCGGAGTCCTTTTGCGTCCTTTGGGGGTTCAATTTTTACTATTGCTTCCACTTTTTCTGGTATTGGTGTACTTCCGTTTTTGTTGATTCGGTAGCCCAAAAAGTGTACTTCTTCTATGCCGAATTTGCATTTATCCTGGTTGATAATTAATCCGTTTTCGGATAATCTTTCGAAAAGTTTGTCGAGATGCCTCTCATGCTCGTTTATGTTTCTGGAGGCGACCAGAATGTCATCAATGTACGTGAAGACGTATTCTAGGTCCCTTGTTATGTTATGTAGATGTCGTTGAAACGTTTGTGCGGCGTTGGACAGTCCTGGTGGCATTTTCGTGAATTCATACAGTCCAAATGGCGTTAGTAGGGTGGTTTTTTGGATGTCTTCTTCTTCCATGTTTATTTGGTTATATGCTCTTGAGAGGTCTATTTTAGTGAATATTTTTGCATCGTGTAGTTTATGTGAGAAGTCTTGAAGTTGTGGAATCGGGTACTTGTCCGGTTTTGTTATTGAATTTAGGCGTCTGAAATCTCCACACATTCTATAATTTCCATCTGGCTTTTTTACCATATGCAAAGGGCTTGACCAATTGCTTTTCGAAGGGCGGCATATTCCCTGTTCGATCATATATGCGAATTCCTTTTTTGCTTTTTCTAATTGTAATGGGTTGAGCCTTCTCATTTTGGCTGTGACGGGTGGTCCTCTGGTTTGTATGTGATGAGTAATATTTGTTTTTGATCCTTTTTGTGCCATATCTGCTCTTGTTAAACTTGGATATTTGCGTATGATTTTTTGGAATTTTGATGTTGACTGTACTGTTGCTATGTCTATAACACTTGTTCTATAGACGGTTCCTTTGCTTGTCTACCCTGTTTTTTTATCAATAAGTAATTTTCTTTTTAAGTCCACCAATATATCATAATTGGTTAAGAAATCTGCCCCTATGATCGGCTTGGTTACGTCGGCGATTATAAATTTCTATTTGTGATTTCGGCGTAATCCGAGATTTAAATTGATAATTCGGTGTCCATATGAAGGTATTATTGTTCCATTTGCTGCGTAAATAGAAGTGATGATACTGTCTGTAGCGATGGTTGCCTTGTCGTTTTTTATGTATCTTGGTATGATGCTTATTTTGGCTCCTGTGTCGATAAGGTATTGCACGCCCGTGATTATATCTGGTAGAAAGAGACGATGCTTCATTTGCGACGGTGTTGTCTCACACACCTGTCGCATTTTTAGTTTTCCGGATGGTTAAAGGTGCAAGGCTGTCGACAGTATTTTGCTTGACTCACGTCGGGGTCACCAGTTTTCGCGCTAGGTTGGGAATTGGATTTAAATATTAATTTATTTATTTACAGAAGGGTGCTCCGGTCTAGAAAGGCACTAGGTAGTAACCTGTCACCTGTTTCCCAAATCCAACGCGAAATGATGTCGCGTGTGTATTCGATCCTGCCGTGCGTAGCTCGGTAATTAGTTGCAAGCTAATTAAAGAGCGTTACACTGCAGAATGAGGTACCCACGCCACACCATAAAACATTTATATATTTATCAGAAGAATATGAATTAATGAATATTACAGACAGGTATTAAAATAGTTTGAATTTGACTTACGTATTTATTTGATAGTTTGACTCTAATTATAATTCAAGATTGGTATATACTTCAATAATGGACTATTAAATAATTTAAATAATATAGATCGCTGAATGCACGGAATCGAAATGTGAGTCGGGCAGAGTGACTGCCTACCGCTGGCCTTGGTTAAACTGAACGATCGAGACGTGATGTGCATGGCCTTAAATAGCCGGCTGACGTCCCCCTACTCCTTGAAGTGGGTGGTCAACTCGGCTGGTTGCACCCGCTACAAGAGAAATATGGCGCTCGATTCTCTCTGCTTACCCCGTAAGGGACATGGCGTGATGGTATGTATGTATGTATGTATTTTTTTATTTAAATATTTTATTATGAAAACTTGATATTTATTCAATGCCATTTTATGAAAGTGATGTGCCTTTTTACCTATTTGAAAATAAAAATTTCAAATTTTAAGTTTACTGAGCTTGGGGTTAAATTGAAATATTTGACAGTTAAAAAAAATGAAGAGCACTATTCAGATATCCTCTAAAATCTAATTGGGTCTAAGCGAGTATTAGATATACTAATTTACAAAATTTGAATAGAATCGAATGAGTACCTAATTTAGTCTATAATCGATAAAATAAAATGAACACGCCGTACATAGCACACAGCACATAGCTCACACACACAGATACATAGCCTAAAAAAATAGCCTAAAAATTGCGAAATCATAACTCCCTACAATATCCCCTTGGGTTAAAATGTAGTGTTTTTAGAGGCAGTTTTTTTTCGTTTTCTACATATATAATTATGTCTTTTACTATCACAGAGATGAATAATAAAACAAAAGTTGCATGTAACACTTGAGATCCAACTGTCGATGGCGATAGTATGTATAGTTGAAGAATACGTACCAAAATATAACACTTAAATCCAAATCATTGAATATTTTATTTTGTTTTCTACGCAGAGACACAGTACACATTTTACGACGAATTCTGAGTAAATCCATGTGAAATAACATATATGCTGCGATGCCTCAAAGTTGGTGTTTTTGACTTTGAAAAATATAACACGAAAACTATTGGTCTGGCCATACAAATATCGCGGATCTTGGGTTGAAAACAATGTCGATATGTTAAGAGAAATAAATTCTCTTTTACAAATCGACAGTTGAATTACAGTATTACATTTCTTTTTGTGTTAAGTATATTTTAGTCATCATAATTTAAATATGACTGTGTGAAAAAATAGATAATGTATAAATAAATAGGCAAATGAAACATTGTCTTACTTTTTTACTTACTTTTTTTTATACTTTTAAAGCATGAAGAAAACAAATAATTGCTTTTCTATAAAAAATTTTATTGTGTACGAATAATCACTATTCTATATATCTTGATTTAAAATAGTGTTATTTTACGCTTTTTCTTGTTTGAAAATTGATTAATTGATTTACTTCTTCTTCTTTCGTGTCAGCAACGCATTTATACAATCTTCTGCCAGTGCCTAGCAACGTCAATAGCACAATCATGGTGCAGTTGACTGGGCTTGAGGGGCAGCTGCACAGATGTGTGGTGGTCTGCTGCTCTCCACAGTCACATGTCGTTGGTATTCCCTGTCGCAGGAAGTCCCATGTAGACAAGTTATCCAGCGTTCTCCCAACTGATAGATTTACTAGATAGATTTATATTGTTATAGATTTACTGTCAGATTATTTTTCCATTTTTATCTTTAATTAATTTGATTGCCATGATCCAATTTGTCTGGTTCCCCTTTCTAAGGGTTACGAAGGTCAGATGGCAGTCGCTTCACTCGCCAATTGTAGGATCATGGTCAAAGCGTACCCCGGTAGAAACGGGATAAAAGCGCTAAGGGGGAAAGAAAAAAATCTTTAATTAATTTGATTTGAGTAATATGAGTTGTTATTCTACTCACATTTTTTTTTATTAGGGAACAGCCGCAAATTGAGGAGGTATTGTTATTTATTTTACAGACATGTTTAGCGTTAAAAAAATATTATTTTAGCTCAAAATAAATGTTGCCCTATAGAAATAAAGAAATTCATTTTTATTCTAGGGTAAACTTGCTACAAAATCACTCTCACCTCGTGTCACCCAACACATGGGGGTAGTTAAATGATGGGAGAAAAAAGTGCCACAGGCGTTATGTCCCATAATTATGACCACGGAAATAGAATATTTGAAAAAGACCGGAAGCGTTACAGGTTGCTCTATGCCTAAATGAAAGTTATTTTTTTGGACCAACGATGCGATAAATTCAAGTTTTTATGTATGTACAATTTATAAATTGCACATTTTTACAATGATATTCATTATAGCTTAAATTGCACAAGCTTTAATTTTTCAGCATCACCAATAAGACATAATGTCAAGCAATCATAATTATATGTCGTTATATGAAAAATTAAGGCCTACTGTCCACGTAAACCGCACGTCATGCGCACGCTTTCGTCAATTGACGAATGCTTGCATCTTGCATAGAAACAATCAAAACTGTGCCCACGGAGCGGCAACGTCGCGTCAGCGGCACGTCATGCATTTGTCATGCGGTGCGTGCAGCAGCGTGTCACTTCTCGACCGACTCGCAAGACGTAAAATACGTGAAAATACGTGCTTTCTCGATGCTAGTTGAAAGAAAACTGAGACGTTTTGAAGCGTGATTGACGATTGCATGACGCAGCGTGGACATAACAAATATGCAAAATACGCCTATCGTCATTTGTAGGATGTATGCATCCTACAAATGACGCATCCGCGGTCAGTAGGCCTAATTCAAACACTCGCATCGGCCCTCCGGTTTCAGTGTTCATTTTATAAAACAATGTATACTTATTATACAAAAAAAAGTAAGAACTGATGGAACCTGTCAAATCAGTTGACATTTTTTGCAATAAATTTCAGTGAATATCTCGTTTGAATAATTGTTTTAATAATGTCCGATTGAAACAGTTTCATACCATTGCTAGTCACCCGTCACTCTTTTATCTGAGTATCAGCCGGTTTAATTTAATTAGATTACGAATATTGTGAGTTCTTGCAACAAAAAAGGCACATTTTGATAATTCAAAAGCAACATTTCAGATAATTTCTTGTTTTGATTTATATTAAAATCGGTGTTATTTCACAAAAAAATCAGCTAATCTTCGTTCATGAGATCTCATATTTTTGACGGTTATTAAATATTTCATGTACATTTTGTAATATAAATTTCATCAACGAACATGAAATACTTCGGCATTTCACTGCCCCGATTATTATTATTATTTATTAAAGTATAATCTGATGTAGGAAGCTATCGTCGTTGAAGCGTTTTAATTATTATAAAAATCAATAAAATTAAAAGCTTTAAGATGGAACAAGCGATGGCCGCATTACGCCAATTAAATTCAGCACGGTTTGATGAAAAAGTGGAAAATAATAATTAACAATTTGCCTTCCATGGTCTGTGGGGAAATGGCCTGTTCCGTGATCGACTATTATTATTATATTCTACCGAAAATAATATTTTTTCCCCTTGGGTTACTAATTGTCGCAAGAATATCGCTTCAAATACTTTACTCTCAATCTATGTCTCTCTCCTCTCTAATATTACTTACCCTAAATGTATAGGTGGAATATTGGAAACTTGTTTCAAGGGTGTAACGGAGAAGGAAAAGACAGAAAGCCCCTGTTTGTGTACCTACAATATACATCTATCTATCAATTGCTTACGGCGCGATGTCGCGCGCTTCTGGGACATTTGATTAGATAATAAATTCAATGAGACAATTAATAAAAAGATTCGATTTTATGCCATTGACAAATATCTAAAACACTTCAAAAAAATTAAGTTGCACCTTGCTATGTTTATCCCATTAGAATGAGTAGGAACCTAAACATTAATTCAATATTTATAGTTGGTAAGCCGTTTGATTTCTGTGCAGGCGTCCTGGGTTCGATCCCCAACGAAGGAATAATTTATTTAAATTAATTTCTCGCTCTATTATTGCATGTCTAGGCTGGAAAAACTGGTTAGTTGGAAGAAATTGCCATATGGCAATAAACTTGCCACTTGCGCAGGGTGCAAGGAATTGTGATTTAAAATTTGTGATTTAAAATTTGAGTCTAATACAATCCTTTATTCTCACAGTTTTTGACCATGTCATAATATGATATCTTGTGCTTGGTTGTACTCAGATAAACACGTATTTGATTCTATACAGTTTATTACAAGATATTTAATACACATAAAATGATAGGTATAACTAGATAATGCTACGCGACTGTAGGTACTCAACGTAATCCGTGAAATGCGGAACAGCCGACTGCCGCCGTCCGTCGCTTATAAACATACTACACGACACGCCTTCTCGCATGCCGTCTCTTTCACACACATCATCCAGATACCTCACACATAATTATGTCCTTCAAATTAATATGAAATACTGCTCGCAGCTAAGTCAGTAGAGAAAAAAATATATAGCGGCGGAAAGATAAACTTTTTTCCAAAAAAAAAACGCTAGACTAGATATTTTCATAAAAATAACTCTCAAAGTGTTGATTTTACAACAAACACGTATGTGGAAAATACAAGGAAAACTAAGTAGGTATATTTAATTTTCAATTTATTAATTTATTTGGATTAGTAAACAGTCATGTTAACACTTACAATACACAAACGATTTACAGAAATGAGACCAATTACATACCAATCCCAGAAAGTACAGAATAATGACAGTTACAAAAAATTGAATAAAAAAAAAGCATTTCATATATTGTTATAAGTATAAGAAGGATGTGCATGGTTATAGGATGGGTTGTAAGGAGTGAAGTAAACATTTTTATTAATATTTATTCAATTATCGTTGTAGGCGAATGCAACCTTTTATATAGTTCAATTTTGTATCGCAGTTGGCTACTATCAAACATGTCCAGGCCTGCAAAGTTATTGTCGTAACTATTGCAAGCCCGCACAATGAATGCGTTCTGCCCTGTAGTGGTACGCACTCGGTCTGTGTAGAATAGGGTGTTACGTCTGCCACTTCGCATCGGGACATGAAATGGAATTAATTTTAATATGTCGGGTGAGTCAATTATGTAATTTAGAATTTTGTATAATGTCATTTGGTCAGTAACGGTACGTCTAAGTTCCAATGTCTCAATGTTGAAAGCTGTTAAAATATCTGATTTAGATGCAAATCTGTGATATGAACGAAAGTTGAGGTAATTTAAAAATTTATTCTGCACTCTTTCCAATCGGTGTGACTTAGTCACGTGGATAGGATTCCATATTTCAGAGGCAAATTCGAGGTGGGGTCTAACATATGTATAGTATAATAAGATTAATGTATTAAGATTGCGAAAAGATTTAGATAGTCTGAGGATGAAACCCAACATGCTAGACGCTTTCGAGATTATATTATCAAAATGTTCATTGTACATTAATTTAGTGTCAAGTGCAACACCAAGATCTCTTATAGACAATTTTCTTATCAAAAAAATATTACTGAAGTTATATTTGAAATGAATTATATTGCGATTTCTAGTGAATGAAATACAGAGACATTTGGATACATTTAAAATTAGGTTATTGTTGTTACAGTAAGTCTTGAGCCGATTTAAATCTTCTTGGAGTTTCAAACAATCGTCAATGCTACGGACCGCCATAAATATTTTCATATCGTCAGCGTAAAGTAAAACGCGCGCAAAAAGAAAACAGTTGATAATGTCATTAACAAAAATATTAAACAGCAATGGACCTAATATAGATCCTTGCGGAACACCCGATGTGACATTGACCCAGTCTGACATAAATCCGCCGATCACCACCATTTGCGACCTATTTTTTAAGTATGAACAGAGCCATCTTAAAAGGTTTCCGTGTATACCTATAGATTGTAATTTTTTCATTAGCAGTTCGTGATCAACCTTATCAAACGCTTTGCTATAATCTGTATAGATAGCGTCTACTTGGATTTTTTCATCCATGTGACGAGACACGAAGTCTGTGAAGAGCACAAGATTAGTATTAACTGATTTACCCTTTACGAATCCATGTTGTTCCGGGATTAGGAATGGTTTTAGACTAAAGTGAAGATGATCTGAAATAATTTTTTCGAAAATTTTTGAGAACAGGGGTAGTTTTGATATTGGCCGATAGTTACTAATTTCCTGTTTTTGCCCAGATTTAAATATTGGCGTTATAATGCCTTTTTTCCATTCATTGGGAAAAACTCCTTCGACTAAGGACCTTTGAAATAGCAAATACAAAGGGAATACAATATTTCTTGCACATTTAGTAATAAATATAGTAGGAATACCATCTGATCCTGGACCTTTGTTAGGCTCCAACTGACAGATATATTTAAATACAAGGTTTTCATCAAGCTGAAGCCGATTTAAATTAGGTTCGCTACTATTCGAGAATGGACTATAGGGCGAGTAATTATTTGAATTATTATTTGAAACGAATACCGAAGCAAAGTGTTTCGAAAATAAATCTGCTATGTCTTGTCCAGTATTCACAGTATCATTACCTAATTTCATTGTGCTTGGAATGAAGTTAATAGTTTTTTTTGATTTTACATATTGCCAAAAAGATTTAGGGTTACCTCTTATATTATATTCGGTATTAAATATATAACGATCGTAGCATTCTCTTGTCATTCTTTTTTGTCTCGATCTGAGTAAGGAAAATGTTGCATAATCGATGGGGTTTCTAAATATTTTATATTTTCTATGGTATTTTAGTTTTTCTTTCATAACTTTGATTAGCGAGGATGTATACCAAGTGGGATAGTTTCGATCTTTAACATCAATTGTAGGTATAAACTCATTAATTAGACTATTAAGTATTTCATAAAATTTGGCAACAGCAGAGTTGATGTCTGTCTCTAGAGTTAATAGATTCCAATCTATTTGAGATAGTTTTCTATTGATTTCATCAAAATTACCCTTACTATATATACGTTTTCGTTTGATGTTTTCGGTTAGAGGTTGAATGGTATTAGTTGATATATTGATTATGATTGATTTATGATGATTATCTTCAGGCACAAATTTAATGTCGCTTAAGGTAATCTTTGATTCTATATTACTCAACACTAAATCCAGGATTCTACCATTCATATTCTTCAACCAATTAAATTGGTTGAGATCGGTTGCATTTATATTATCAACAAATTGTATACTGGCATTTGTGTTATAATTGCATGGAGTTAGGTAAAGATTGTTATTCTCAGTGGTCCAGTCAATATCGGGGAGGTTAAAGTCTCCGAGAATTATTATGAGATCATTAGGGTGTTCTAATCGCTTCAGGTATATTGCTTCAGAAAATTTCAATATTTGAGCACTATGGTCTCTACCAGGTGGAATATATACGCAACCTATGTACAGTTTAGTCTTGGATACAGATTTAATGTCTACAGAAACCCAAATATCCTCTGTTGTTAGGTTCCATGATTCATCATGCACTCCTTGGAGGCGTCGGTCCAGGGCAAGAACAACTCCGCCTCCAAGTGTTTGCCCTGTAGCGGTGTAATTTCTGTCTTTTCGAAATACTGAGTATCGCGAGTCGAATAATTCACCATTCATAATTTCACTGTTCAACCAACTTTCTGTAATACCTATTATTGAAAAATCACTACAAGCAACATTCCTAAAAAATAAATCTGTTTTTGTTCTTAAGCCGCGAACATTCTGATAATATATTTTCAATGTCATGTCAGAAGCAATAGATTATAATAAAGAATTGTATAACAATAAATCAATAAATAACAATTTTTTATAGGTATGCATGGAAATAGGTAGGTACTTATTAAAAATATGCACACTTCATATAAAGTATGTATATTGATGAAAAATATAGTTAAAATAAATAAACATGTAAAGTGAAAATAAGTCAATATAAAATATCGAAGTGGCACACGGTACGACCCAGTCAAAGTGTAAATGAATTGCAAGTGAGAGATTGAGATAATATTATGGTATCGAATGTATAGTATGTAAGCACTATTGTAACAAGTATTCTTGATAGTAATATCCAAGAATGAGACATAATATGCATAGTTTACACGGCCCAAATAATTAATAATATAATAAAATAAAAGGGATATATGTACCTACTTATATCTGCGATACACGACCCTGACGTCTTCAAGGTTTTCGTGTGTAAAAATCTTTTCTAGGCTGCGTTCAGAATAAACGCCAAGTCCACTAAGCAACGCTCTAAGTCGTTCAGAATGACAGGAAACAGACGCTTCAAAGACACTACGTCGCGTTCAGATTGAAGTGTACGCTCTGTAAAATCGTCGGGTTAAAAATGCTCTGGCAGGTATAGTATCTGTTGAATATTTTATCTGTGGTAAGATCACTGTATTTCGATGAAAATGTATCCTAAAACAACACGTGAATAATAAATGGTATTTGACATTAAAAACGTCCCAGATGCGTTCAATGAGATTAGTGTGAAAAAAAGCCCTAACCTGCAACTTCAGATACATCCGATACTCAATGTCGAGTGTTTTATCTGAAGGTAGCCCTACACTACCTTTTGCAAGCCAAAAATTTCTACTGGCTGATATATATAAACCATTACGTTGTTTAATTATATAACTAGACAACACAATGCTGTTATATTTATATGTAACTACATAAAATTTAGTTATAGTTAAAAAAAACTGTAGACCAGAATAAATTTAATTGTTCGGCTACGAGCGATTAACCGTCCGCACATAAATTTTCTGCCGACGAACTGTCCATATACTAAAAATACAATGTCTAGAGGTCTTGAATATAATAAAAAATATTTTAACATTCTATAGAAAGAAATCATAATGATTTTATTTACAATATTGCTTTAGGGAGGTGGATACAACTGTGGAAGATGCAGCATCCAATTATTTATGATTTGTTGACTAACAAAACACGAGAGAACAAAGTATTTTTTTTAAAGCTACTCATTCTTATCTTTTGTTCCTTATGATACTCCATTATACGTATTAAATTTTCTCACTTTATTTTTATTATAATTTTACAATCGCAGGGAACCAATTGAAATTTAAAGATGAATATATTTTTATTATTCAAATCCGTGTATATCCGTGTATTATATGTATCCGTGAACATATATTTTCTTAATCATATTTGAATTATAAATTAGCTATAAACCACTAGTTTTTTGAGTCACTTCGCGACATGTTTCGGAAGCGCTGTCCTTCTATCGACCGGCAAACATGTCGCGAAGTGACTCAAAAAACAAGTGGTTTATAGCTAATTTATAATTCAAATATGGTTAGTATTAACTACCACTAAATATCCGCGGAATCATTAAATGATATATTTTCTTACTCAACATTTAATATCAATAATTATCTTAAAAAATAATGATAATTTATGAGAAATTTTTAGCATCTCAATAGAGACGAAGTTGGAGTATTATAGGAGAACCAGGAAATCAAGGCACCTACAAGGCTTACGACCTGTCATAGACCGGTTTACGTGATCACTTTATGCACTTACGCAACAACGTGCATTGTCACCTCATGTATAAGGAATGTTGCTTTCATTGTTAACAAACCAATTAATCAATAGATGGCGTTACAAGAAAAAAAATCTTTGTCACTTCTGAGATGGCGATGTTGTTTCAGCGTATTTTCAAGTGAAATGATTTTCATGATATATAGTACCTATAGAACATTCAAAAATTGAATTAATTAGGAACTCAATAACAAGGCATAATCGGTGAATCTGGTTATATCTGGTTCGATTACTGATTAAATTGGCCATAGTAGTTATGAGTTGTGCGGATTTTGTTCTCTGAATATTGCCAACATCAATATTTATCTGGTTCGATTACTGATTACATATATAATTGGCCGTAGTAGTTATGAGTTGAGTGGATTTTGTTCTCTGAATATTGCCAACATCAATATTTATCTGGTTCGATTACTGATTAAATAAATAATTGGCCGTAGTAGTTATGTGTTGTGCAGTTTTTGTTTTCTCAATATTGTCAATATCATTCGTTTATCTGGTTCGATTACTGATTACATATATAATTGGCCGTAGTAATTATGCAATTTGAGTTTATTAAAATCCTTTGTTGGTGACCGTGATTCAGAAAGTTAGATGTTTTTATTGTGATACAGACCAAAATGCTATGATTATATAAAAAATTCAACGATTTATAATAAACATGATATTTTTTAATGCAAAAGCAAAATACGAGTCAATAAATGTTTGTTCATTTTGAGCATTAATTATTTTAATAAGAGGGCATACTATAGCGTAATTATATTTTTTATGAATAAATTTTTTTCTTAAAAAATACTCTAAAGAAGACGTACCTTACAAGTATCTTTAGTAAAATTACGGAGCTTGAAGAGTTTCTGAACATTTAACAACACACATCTTATATATTGATTGAAAATTTGTACAATCATTCTTCTTCTTTTTCTTTGCCTTATCACACTATAGGTAGGGTCGGCTCTCCTAATCCTTTGGCGCCACGATGATCTGTCCTGTATTGTCGGGGTTGGGATGTGGGCTTTATCCATGAGCTTACTCATATTGCCCCACCACGTGGATATTGAACGTCCTTTTCCTTTTCTGTTTTCTGGGATTGCTAGAGCAGAGCAGCACCACATGATCGTTTTGCCTCCTCATTACATGTCCATACCATCTGAGTCGGCTTTCTGTTAGTTTTTTCTGGTATGGGGGCTACTCCAAAGCTTCATCTTATTAATTCATTACGAATTTTATCAAGCTTCGTCACCCCGCCTGCCCACCTCAGCATTTTCATTTCATTGACATGTAGTTTTTGTTCATATGTGCAATTAACTGTCCAGCACTCCAAAATTTGTACAATCATTACTCAGCGATATTTACAAACGAAATTTAATATGAAAATTACAGCATAACTTTATTTATTTCCACTATGTTCTTTTCATTACACCACTAGTTTTTACAACTAAGGTAGTTGTTAAAGCAAGTTCTATAATAAAGACCAGAGTGGAAATAAACAAATTAATGTAGTTATTTTAATATATATATATATATATATATATATATATATATATATATATATATATATATATATATATATATATATATATATATATATATATATATATATATATATATATATATATATATATATATATATATATATATATATATATATATATATATATATATATATATATATATATATATATATATATATATATATATATATATATATATATATATATATATATATATATATATATATATATATATATATATATATATATATATATATATATATATATATATATATATATATATATATATATATATATATATATATATATATATATATATATATATATATATATATATATATATATATATATTTTTTTTTTTTTTAACTATATTTCCACACTGTAATCGCCTCTACCTAGTTATTACATTAAATAGACCCACCCAAATGACATTTGTAAAAGAAAACTTTGTCGTTCAAATCACTAGCATATTTTATCTTCACAACCATAACGGCATTTAGGTAGGTATATAATGTTATTTTTTCGAACTGTCTTTTTCGCTCTTTGAAAAATCCTTGCCAGGGTGAAAAAAACATAATAATATTTTGTCTACCTTTGTAACGAGGCTGGGGAGGTTCTTCGCTTTATATTTAATTGGTCTAATTTAAGCGGAAATGTTTGCTCTCATATTTTTAAACGAGCGAAACTCAAACGTCCATACGGCAGACGTTATTGGACCGAAATGGCACGGAGAGATAAGGCAGCTTTGTATTCAGCCGCGGAAATATACTTAGTTTTTATTTTGTCTAAAATTCAGGGGCGGTGCGTTTCTAACGGCCGATGCTGCGCCGTTAAGCGTAAGGAGATGACTTAACGTTACCATACAACCAGTGCCGTCCGGAGGTTATTTTAGAGATGGAGTGAGATACTATATTTATTTATTTATTTGGGATATATACAGCGACAAAAAAACGATATACAGAACAGTAAAATAATGCATGCGCCAAAACGGCTATCCATAAATTAAAACAATGTGATCAGCTAAAATAAAAATTAAATAGAAAAGAAAAATAAATAAAATAGAACAAAAATAAAAAATATTTAAAAAAATAAACTTAAACAAAACCAAAAAGGTGCAGAATCTATCAAGATAAAATATAAATTAATTGATTGTTTCCTAATCAAAAATAAATAAATATTACAAAAATAAAATAAATAAATAAATAAGTCATGAAACAATGTAGTAGTGTGTAGAGATACGATTATGATGCTTCCGTTGCTATGCTGAACGCCTTTTTGCAACCCAAACATCTAATCATATACGCCGTTACTGGCTCGGTTAGATATCTGAATTCTAAGCCAAATGTCTCGGGTTTCATGTATCTTTTCAGATTAAATATGTGTCACATCATAAATCTCCAAAATGACGCAACTTTTTATTGGATGCATGTTAAATTAATATTTAAGATAGAACCTGGTTGTTGGCCAAGAAACGATTTAGAAAAAAATAAAAAGAATATCCATTTCACCCAATCATTGTCATGCACAATCATTCATATTAAACATTAGAGCGATCATCGAAGCCCGCGTTGTTTGCACTAGGTTTATAAGGTTAAAACTGGATTGATATAATTTTTTTTTCCTCAACACCTCATTACACCCTGTGGAGGTGGCTACTTTGTATAAAAATAGCAATTTCTTCTAATAAATCAGTCTTAAGAAGAAAATTTATGTGAGAAATGAATTTGAATAATTCCTCTGCTGAAAACTAAATCCAAGACACTGGCGCTGGTGCCAAACGGCTTACCACTGTGCCATAATGGTTATCGACCATTGTAACAGCAAAATTTACAAGACTTTTTTAAAGATTATATGAATGCATAAAACATATTTTGTATTAAAGCTCTTTAATTTTGTTTGCAAACGTGACTACCTTCGTTGTTAACGCTCTTCGACGAGCATTGTCAGAATGTTGAACAAAAATGGCATCAACAATCTACAAATTACTTCATTCAATCCGCGTTTTAGAATGAAAATCAAACAAGAAGTAGCAGTTCAAATATAAAAAACTGCTATGTAGACAAATGACGCGTCAACTGGTTGGTACATGGCGCCTTGAGCGGCCGCTCCGTTTGCCATATGCTTGGTTCCGGTCCTGTGCGCAACTACACTTTTGAGACGTGAAAGCGTCGAAGATTACTTCCTTTATTATTCCGATAGTACCTACAACATTCAATATTTAGAAAATTCATTATGTTCGTGGAATTGTTACTATTAAATTCAACATTAAAATCCCAGGAATGATATTATAATGGGGAGGTTTGGGTGCGGGCCCAATAATACCAACCGATAATATTAATTTTCTACGGTCACATTAAATGAGCTTAAATAATATCTCTAGGTAGCTTTTCGTATTATCAATGTTTAATATTGTAATGGTAAACCAAGCGTAGTTCGTTAGTAAATATATTAAGGGAAAACACGACATGAAATTACTTTCAAGAAACATAACTTCGCTTTTTTTTAACAGATTTTTAATTATCTCAATAGAGACGAAGTTGGAATATTTATTGTAGGAGAACCGGGAAATCAAGGCACCTACAGGGCTTACGACCTGTCATCGGCTGGTTTACGTGATCACTTTATGCGCTTGCGCAACGTTCACCAATTATGCCTTTTTAATGAGATCCCTATCAATTCAATTTTGAAAGTTCTATATATTGTAATACTGAAATTCTTTTCGCTTGAAAATAAGGAATTTTTACTACAGCCATCTATGGGTGAAATAATGAACAACAATCTTATTATTTTTTATTTATTTTGTTGTCACCTCAGATATAAGAATTGTAGCTTTCATTATTTAAAAAAAACCAATTCTCTCAATAGATGGCGAAAGGGTCTGTGTTATTCAATGGTACGTTGAGTAATCTAGTGATCATTGAATGAAATGCTGCCATTTTTTGTGTGATTGGGTGCTGTGAAGTGTTATGTATGATATTATCCGTGTATGTTGGTTTTCTGAATATGTCAAAGGTAAGGGTATTATTAGCTATTTTTATGGTAAGATCTAGGAAGTTTAACATTTTGTCTTTTTCTGTTTCTATTGTAAATTTGATTTTACTGTGTAGAGTATTTAGATGTGTTAGGAATTTACTGTGTAGAGTATTTAGATGTGTTAGGATAATATCATACATAACACAAAAGATGGCAGCATTTCATTCAATGATCACTAGATTACTCAACGTACCATTGAATAACACAGACTATAACAAAGAATTACAATAAATAGAAACAATAGCCCTTAACAACGGTTACAAAAAAGACATAGTTCATAAAATATTAAACAGAAAAATACATACGAACAGCACCCAATCACACAAAAAATGGCAGCATTTCATTCAATGATCACTAGATTAGTCAACGTACCATTGAATAACGCAGACTATAACAAAGAATTACAAACGATAGCCCTTAACAACGGTTACAAAAAAGACATATGTAGTTCATAAAATATTAAACAGAAAAATACATACGAACATCATACATAAATACATTTACAAACCAAAACCACGAGAAACAGGTAAAAATTGGAGAAAAATTATATATATGGATAAAATTACACACGACATAACAAGACAACTTCCTTCAAACATAAAACCAGCTTTATATACAGACAATAACATAGGACTAATACTGAAAAACAACACAGAAAAAACAAGTTATTTGAAACATAGTGGAATATACGAACTACAATGTGGAGACTGTGACAGCATTTACATAGGAAGAACGGGACGGACAATTGAAACCAGACTTAAAGAACATAAACGCTGTTTAAATGGACTCGGTTTTTCAGAATATGCCAACCACCTAATACAAGAAAATCATACATTTGACAATACAAACACCCAATTATTACATAAACACACATACGGACTGAAACAAAACAATCTAGAGACATTAGAAATACACAAAGCAATTAATAATCACAAGAAAATAATAAATAATCAGACGCAACCCTACACTTCACCACTACTGTCCATGTTCCCGTTAGGTCAACGCTCACCCCCTCCCTTGCCCCCGCTTTCTACTACACCCTTGACACTGCCACATACCACGCAAAATTAGTTTTCAGTTAGTATTAACTCACCTCTCACCTGAGGAAGATAACGGAGGTTATCGAAACATGTCGTGTTTTAAAAAATATAACTAGTGAAAACAAACAAAGTTCATTAATTTATTTTAAATTATAATAATATTAAGTTATTTTTATAGCGCCGTTTAATGATTTTAGATCATACCAAGGGCGCTGGTTGTTTAATGTTGTGTTGCTCTCTGAAACAAAGCTGTTTTTAGTCCTTTAGTAAAAGTGCTTTGAGGACTGCGGACATCTAGAGGCAGTGAATTCCACTCAATAGGACCACTCACACTAAAGCATCGCTTAAGCAAAAACTGGTAGACTGGCTGAAAAGTTATGGCAGAATACAATTTATTCATATTTTTTATTTCATATATTATTAGCTTCAATTTTACAAATAAGTAAATAAAATAATGAACAATCAATTTTCATTTTTATAATTAAATCCCAAATTTGTGTATGGGGAGATATATATATATTTATATATTGACATTATCCAACTGTCGATTCGTTCATGAGAATTCAATTCCCTTAATGAATCGACATTATTAAGCCAAGATGCGTGTACGAAGGAAAATTTTGTATGGTGTAGTGAACTTTTTGCATGCTAATAACACCAACTAGAGGTCTCGCAGCATATATGTTCCAATACATGGATTTACTCAGAATTCGGAGTAGAACATTTTATGTGAGTTTTGTGTGTGTGTGTGTGTGTGTGTGTGTGTGTGTGTGTGTGTGTGTGTGTGTGTGTGTGTGTGTGTGTGTGTGTGTGTGTGTGTGTGTGTGTGTGTGTGTGTGTGTGTGTGTGTCTGTGGGTGAGTGTGTGTGTGTGTCCTCTTATAAATTTTGATCCGCTCAATTTACAGAGCCCAAATTTTCAGAATATATAAAAAGTTATAGGCCTACAAAAGTTTTATACTCAGAATTGTGAATTTTCGTTTTAGTCAGGGGTTATCAGGGGTTTTGAATTTTTACTTAATTTTTCCATATATCTCAGAAACCATAAAACGCTGAAAATTGGTATAAAGATAGACAAATGAAAAATCTCAAATAAGTTTTTTTTTTAATTCCAGGGTTTCTCAAACATTTTTTTATTAAGAAAAATATTTTTTTTATGATAAATTTGAGTTTAACTGCCTATATTTCCATTTTTTTTAAATATCGAAAAAACCGAAACACCCCAAATAGATAAATTAATTTTATATAAAAAATGTAAAAATTGTGTAAGTACATCTCAAATTTTTTTAACAATTTTTATAAAAATTGAATATAGTGACGACATCACTTCATACAATTTGTATGGTAGTCGCCTATACACAATATGTAAGAAGACTTAATAGTTTGATACTTAAATCTCCAAACGTACATACATACCATCATACTGTTTTCATATTCTGTGTAGGAAAAACAGACTGACCTCCATACTATCCTATCTTGACTACCTAGGTACATGTGTTGTATAGAAAACCAAATATCATAAAATAATAAATAATTTGTATTTATGGGTTTATAGTTTGTTTCTTATTCTTCAACTATACATACTATCGCTATCGACAGTTGGATCTCATGTGTTACATGCAACTAGTAGTAATAAATAGGTTAATATATTATGCAGATGGGTAGACTGTTAGTTCCTGGCGTGTAGACTGACAGTCGGGTCATATCTTTCTGTCTGTAATACCATACTGAATATTTTATGATCACTTGTGATTTCAATCAATTTATGTAATCTAACATCGCCTACCAGATATATGTAATTTAGATTGTGAATTTTGATTAACTCTATTCCACAATAGTGGATTTTATACTCTACGATGTTGTAACGGAGAGTTTTAATTTCACATTCTTCAAACGTATTTTTTATCAACAAGTATCACGTAGGCAGTGCATACTATGAGTTTCGTTGTGATGTTGTATGAATTACTATAAAGTTTCGTGTCATATGTTCAGCCCAAAATATAGACAAATCCTATCGACACTCGTTTGAGACGATTTTACGATTTTGAATTTATTATTTCAATAATGCACATGTCATGATAAAATTATAAATTCTTCATTAAAGTAAAAAGATTATTATAGACTAAAGATACGAGATCGTCATCTTATTCGCCAACTGTCATTGTTTTATAATATTATTATTTAAATCATTGATTCACCACAATGTATAAAAAATAGCTTCGTTTTCCCGTCAAACCAAGGCCTGGCTCTTCGACCTGCTGAAGTACCACACTTGCTATCCTCATTAATTATTTAAGAATTTTAGGTGCTAGGTTCCCAGCTCAAACGGACGTGCTTGCACTACCACACGAGACAAAAAATAACCAAAAAGACCCTGAGGATGCCTGGTGAGATTCAGCCGAAACGTCGGTTGACGAAAGATCTGATTTCGACGCGGGTTATCCGCAAAGAAAATAACAAACGCATTGAATTTAACTTTATCATGTATGTTTTAATTAAAAATATAAATTTCAGTTGTACATTTTTTATGCATGTATGTATTTTTCTGCACTTTAGGCACGGTAAATTAATGAAGGCTCATACTCTTTTTTCATTTAAAACATGAAATTATTGTAGAAAAACTGATTAAAAATACTAATATATTTTATTCGAACAAATAGACAATTGAAATACTTAATACATTTTGAAAACATCAATTCAGCTGTTATAGAGACCATTCTCTAAATATTCCAAGCGGAAAATTTTCGTGCCACATAATTATTTTATCCCTGAATTAACTAAAATTTAATTACAACTATTAATTTGACATCGCGTTGTAAAGCGTAATACGTGAAACATGTAAGGCAGTAAAATAATTTATACCTATACGTAATAATTATAAACATCAGAATGTCTGTTACGTGATAGGAACCCTCAGCGTTGCATTTGATATCCGCCCTCCCCCTGCCGTCGTTAAAAAATCCCCAATCATTATTCCAACATTACTCTCTCATTGAGGGAAATCTCATCTTATTTCCTCCATGAATAAGGATTGCTCCTCTGACTGGCTGTAATATTATATAGAGTATACTATACATATACACACACGACACAATTTATTTATTATCACTCGAGTCGCACATACTTTGTTGACTTTGTTTACTTTTCCCGCAAAGTAAACAAACATAACGAAGTGATTGTGATCCGGGTGGAGATGAAGGTAGAGGGGGAGGATGGGAAAAAAATGGGAAAAACAAAACAAACGGGGATAATATTATAGTAAGGTGGGGTGTCACACATGTAACTTACGTTTTTGATGTCCATCGTATGACGAACGTTATGTGGTTTTACTCGTAACATCGCAAAAAAATCAATGCGCTCGATACGACGAATACAAATATGCAGGTACATATTGTTGTACACAGGCGTCGCATAACAAAAAGTATCCTTAGGAAAGAAATTCCACGATGAAGACTATTAAAAAAAATAAAATAATAATTTATCTTTGTTTATTACAACTCTGTTCCTTTTATTCACAGCTAGTTCACAATATTTTTCATACAAATATGAAATTTATTTCACATTGATATGGCAGACCATAGATTTTTTCTTTAAATTTTGACAATCCTTGAATGCATTTTTGATGAGTGTATTTTTATTGTATACACTCATCAAAAATGCCGTGCATACAAACACATCACGCCGTACGCCATACATACAAACACATCACGACGAAACTCATAGTGTGCACTCTCTACATGATACCCATTGAGAAATTTATGTAAAAAATACGCTTAAAATTATGAAATCATAACTCTCGACTATTACATAGAGTGGAGGTGGAGAGTAAAAATATCTTATGTACGGCTACAAAAAAATTTTATATCTAAAATAAATAAATAAATAAATATCTCCTTTTCACTATATTGCATGTGTTATTATAATATTAGATGCAACACTGTAATATATATCTGTTAGTCTTCCTAAATGTAATAAATAAATAAACAATGCGATTAAAAAAATCTCCTAGGCAATTTATACATAGTTTTTTCCGCAATAAATACAAAATATTACACCAATTCACTCTTCAAAAATAATGAAAATGTTTATTTATCAAGTAAATTAAAAAAATTATTTATCGTAAGGTGATGAAGCACGTGTGGTCTCAGCACAAGCGATGGTTCTGTGAGATGTTCCGTCCCATCCCCGAATCATACATTACACTTTTTTATGAAACATTTCTTGAGAAGTTCGCCTCACTGTCCTTATCTACCTCAGAGACTAAACTCTCCGAAATATTTCTAGGAGAAACGAGAAGCTCCACACACTCACACCCACAGTCACACATGGTAAGTAGGTACATAATATGCATGAACATACGTCTCGAGTGTAGGACCATAAACGGGGTAACCATTAGTTATGATAAGTCTGGAAAGTTTTGTTTTCCACTTAATTCCCTCACATGACTAGAATGATAGCACAACGTGGATACTCACATATTTGCGATCCACTATCTAATATTGACTTTTTTGGGAATGTCAGTTTATTATAACAAGATTGCACTTTATTTTTGAAGCATTTCTTATTAATTATTAACTGCATATTGATCCCTCTTTTTGTATAAGGTATTGAAAATATTACAAATCTTTAAAAAGTAGGTACATACTATTATTATTTTTTCTTAAAGACACTGGTGAGGTTTACATAGTAATTTGGTAAAAAAATGATTAAAAAAATTCTTACGTGCAGTTTTAAGAATTAGCTTTTGTACATATTGTATTAAAATCATTTGCAGGTAAAAGTAATTATTGTTTATTTTGTTAAAATATACTTTCAATTTAACAATCCTATATATGAGAATGTTTATTATCATTTGTAGGTACTAATTTTTATTCGGATGATGTCTTTGTGCATGTCAAGATTTTAAATAAATATTTTTTTTCCTTTTACATAGATTGCAAAATTTATTATAGAAACAAAATTAATTTATTATTGATGAATCGTGGTTTATTGTGAATTATTTAAATCGTTCTTGATTTTTCCGATGCCTTGTTATACCAGTAATTAAACTGTTTCGAAAGGAGCGTATTTTAATAGATGCATTGAAATATGCTCACATTTTCGGCCTTCATGGCTCAGTTGGTTAGGTATCTGGCTGCTGATCCGAAAGTCCCGGGTTCGATTCCCGGTGGGGACACAGTTTTTAATTGTGTTTTCAGTCTGGATCTGTGAGACGATTAATATCTCCAGCATGTGGCCACTTGTTATTGGGTGCGTGTGAAATTAATATTTGACATAGTACCTGTTAGTTGCCCGAGAAGCAATATTAAATATTTTTAATAATCATTTGATAATATCGAAAATAACCGCACTCAAATAATTAATTATGTGCGGATTGGACGTAATCATTTGTTTGACAAAATATTCTTCTAGCGTTTTCCAAAACAAAATGTACCCCCTGCTGATATTCAAATCAGATACACCCTTACTTTAAAAAAGAAAATCATTCAGCGCCGTGTCCTTTAACGCACAGGGGTGAATTTTAATGAAACTATCTTAATTTTTTACTTCTTTGCACCCCTTTACTTTCTTGTCCTTATCGTCTTTTTCTCGACGCTTTCCTGTTTTGACTTATTAGTGTCTCTTATATATTTTTTTTTCTTATCTCTGAAAATGAAAAAGCGTTGAAAGGGAGTAAAGAAAAAGTCGTCACCGCATTCTGAATTATGATACTGCCAAAAGTTGAATAAAGTTGTTTGAGTACCTACCTAGCACATCTTGTCTGGTAGGTACCCACTTGTGAAGCGAGAGACAGGGACAAGAGTAGCCAAGTTGAAAATCTCCGAATGACCGCTAAGGGTGGACGGTGAGGTTTGGGGGCCGCTCGGCTCGGTTCTGTCCCATAACCGGAGTATGATGCTTGTTTGACTTGTTACTCTCCAATTCGACCATCATTCGGTGTATTTTATCGCGGGGGTCTGCAACATTTTTACTCTTGGAACTCCAGCCAGTTCGGATGCCGGGGGGTCGTAACGAATATTAATGAAGTCGAAAATGATTCGACCTTTTTTTTGCGTTGCGTTTAATTTTTTTTCAGTTGGCCACCATTCGGGAGTTCGTGACCCCTTTTGACCCGTCATCGTTAGGGATCTTTTAAGCCCTTTTGACCCGTCACCATTCGGGAGTTTTGAGTCCTTAACCTGTTTCACGTAATATCATATTAACTATGTTTTGTGGGTCTGATTAAATATCTCTCAGAAAAATACACGTAATTACTTATGGAAAGACACATACCATCAACCCAGGGCGGCAAGTCTGGTCGACCGGTGGGATCAAAACCATCCGTGTTTACCCATATCATGGATATAACTATCTTAAGATATTATTAAGATAATTATATCCATGATTTGGGTAAACATGGATGGTTTTGATTCCGCCTGTTGACCATACTTGCCCACCTGGTCTCTTTCGCTGTAGGCAGATTTATTTTATTTTTTTTTATTTATTTATTTATTATAAAATACATACGTTTACAAATATTTGGTACCATATATCAACATATTAATATTTCCTTTCCTAATTTAAGCTAGAAGCTTGTGTTTAGGAAAGCAGCAGCTCTTTGCTTACATTACATGAATACTTCACAAAAAATACATAAAATAAATCTTATAAAATATATAAAACAAATTAATTAGCAATTATATATAAAAAAGGACACAATTTCAGAACAAAATATAGAAAGAACAAAAAAGAAGAAAATACATCCAAAATAAAAAAAAAAAAAAACACCAACATTAAAATTACAACAGGTACATAGAAAAATAAAAATTAACCACAAAAATAACAATTTTATAGAACGGAGTATGAGGGAGAGTGTTTCAAAGTGTCTTGAGTTTATCTTTAAATAATTTGTAATTTGTTTCTGTTCTAATATTTATTGGTAGGTTGTTAAATAATTTAATGCCTTTATATATATAATGATGTTGTGCTGTAGTAGTTCGAAATAAAGGTGTCGTAAGACCTCCTATGGTGCTATTTCTAGTACTAATATTTGTGTCTGTGTGTATATTGTTGCTGATTTCTTTATGTATTTGTAGCAATGCGATTTTGTTGTATATTTTTGAGAGTGGCGGGACTGGAAAAAGTTTGAACACATTATTAGTTGGGAAGTCATACGGTTTTTTAAGTACAATTTTTATTAAAATTCTCTGTATTGTTTCAAGTGGCAATAATGATGACTTATACGAACCTCCCTATCCAATTCTTTTAAAAATCCTGCAATTATAACATAAATGATCTTAAATTGCTATGTCTATATCTATTACATTCGCATCTTAATAAGGATGAAAATTGTATGGAAAAAACTATTTTTTTATATTTCAGGTTTGCCATAAAAAAGAGCATACAGACCGCACATTGAGCACCAGTGGATTGGCGGAACCCAAAACCATTTGGCCCCTTTCATTTCATTCGTTCGACGAATTTTAATCAAAGATTCGAGAAATGAAAACTTGCTTTTGGTTTGCTTATCAGCTCGATTATTATTTCCGATCACGTTTTCTCTAGCGAAATGAGTACCTACCGATTTAAATAAAAATCTCAGCACAAATTTTATGATTTCTGTTTATACGTCCACAGTATACATACAATATCTCTGTGTTATAGATATACAAATCGATGATCTTTAAGATGTTTATTCTATGTTGAATTTTCGTAAATAAATTCTTGTGACTGGTCAACATGTTTATTTCAGAAACGAAACCAATAAGATAATGTATTCAATGTAACTAAGCGTAGTTGTAAGCATTAACATTCATATATTCACTGTTCGTTCAACTTGAAGAAAGGAATACATTTACCAAGAAAATGTCGGAAAATAAACAGATCGTTATGGACCTAAAGTCACAGATTTCTTTGAACAATTATTGTTCTTTCACATCGTTGGCTTCTAACTTAGCGAACTAGTGTTGAAACTATGATCATGAACCCTTGATGTTGATTATTGTTACATACTAACGAATATTTGGTTTTTCGTTCATAAGATCGGCCCTAAACATATGTTTATACTAATGCAGGTTTTGTATTCCGAATAATAATGATCCCTGAAATTGAAATCTCAGAGTATTGATAAGGTAACTAGGATTATTGAGATAGGATTGTTTTATTGCGTCAACAACAGTGCCCTTGAATGTGTAGATATTATATTATGAAACGTCCCCTTGTTTTCTTAATTATGAAAATATTATTTTCTGAATTATTATGGTCTTTGAGTAATAATTATTGTAATAAATATAAAATCTGACTTAATATTTGTTTTATTGTTATTCGTAACAAAACAAAAGCACTTATCTTTTATACGTTAGTAATGATCACAACAATGACTTAGTAGAATATTCTGTATGTGAGTGTTATTAGTACATTTGTTGCTTACTTCAACATAGATTAACAGCGTTCAGTGCAAGAATCTTATGAACGGATACAATGAACTTGTACGAATTTTCAGTGTATTATCAGTCCCAAAACCATTAATTCCATTGGG
This sequence comes from Molanna angustata, assembly GCA_963576475.1. NCBI lineage: Eukaryota > Metazoa > Arthropoda > Insecta > Trichoptera > Molannidae > Molanna > Molanna angustata. The sequence continues at coordinate 19,385,407 of OY754971.1, read as the reverse complement.
CTCTTATCATGGCCGATAATAATAAATCTAAGTCCTTTAAATTCCCGTTACTATCTATCCACAATACACATTGTGTAGTTAAATTTTACCCCACATATCCAGTGAATTGAACAATGTACTATGCGTAATAAGATATTCAAGTAAACCCTCCCTTTGGTACCAATCTAAATTGTTATGGAAACATAATAAAGTATTTAGGATGTTTCTAGAATGACGGTCATTGAGTTTATCTGAGCCTTAACATTCTGAATAACCACACCACTGTGAGTTTTCCAGTTTAATGATTTTTAGCTTGCATCGACAGCTTCTTTGGAATGTGTTCAATCTAAATATTGGCTTTATGTATTCTGAAGACTGAATTGTTTCGATGTATGTCTTGTTTTATTCGTGTTGTTGTCCCATCATCTGATATTATATGGACAACAATGTTTAAAGTTTATTATTAGAGTAACTGAAACAAAAAAAATAACAGATTTTATGTTGAACTAGACTAACAAATAAATTAGTGGAGTTTTATTTTCAATGAACATTTTTGCCAACGATTCTATGATTTTTCTAAGGAAATCAACCAAACACAATAGCACGCAAATTTTATTTATAGAAATATCACGTGGGTTTATATGACAAAATTAATCGGCCTTCGTAGCTCAGTTGGTTAAGTATCTGACTGCCGATACAAAGGTCCCGGGTTTGATTCCCGATTGATAAACATTTTTTAATTGTGTTTTCAGTCTGGATTAATAATGTAATCTCCAGAATGTGGCAACTTGTTATTGAGTGCGTGTTAAATTAATATTTAAGTTGTTAGTTGCGCAAAGAGTACCTAATAAATAAAACAATATTACAGAATGAGCCTCCAATTTGGTCTCTATACAAGATTTACTGTATGAGTCCTAAATATTTTTGTTTCAAAAATAAACATTAATTTGTCATTAATAACTTGAAGGTTTGCACTTAGGCAAATAAAAATACTCATTGTGGAATCTAACTGTGTTTCTATTTATAAGTGTTTTTTTACAATATTTACATTTGTTATGAATAATTTTTTCGATGAATCTATTTATAAATTACTGTTTAATGATTTTGGTACAATGCCAGCTGCTGATATTGTAAATTTAATTTGATTTTTGACGAGAATTACAAATTCGCTTCCCAATGCGATGTATTCTCATTTTTTTTATTTATTGGGTTTTTTTGTTATTAATGCTTGTTATTTTCTTATTGTCTAAAGGGAGTGATTATTTCCGATTCTCTCGAAATACTTCAAAATACCTCTCAGCGAAGGATTTGAAAATCCCTCCGATTATCACTGAAGTATAAATGGCAATATAGTTGTCATGATCCCAAAACCCCAAACAATAATGTATATGAACAGTTAGGATTGTAACAAAATACCCCCTTAAATCTTTAAACAAAAGGTACCTACGCTGTTGAAAGTACATACATAAGTAAGTAAACCGAATCGTTCACTTAAAGGGATTCCAATAATCCATTCAAAGGAACCAAGACAATGAGAGGTGGTTCTCTATGTCGCTTGGTATAAAAATAACAATAGGTTTCGTGAGACCTTTAATAATAACAGAACCGACTTAAAAAATGTAAAACAATACAAAATACTTTATTTAAATTCTTAATAATAAACTTACCAATGGAATAAGAAAACTCGATTGTTTATTTATTTAATATTGCTTCTCGGGCAACTAACAGGTACTATGTCGAATATTAATTTAACACGCATCCAATAACAAGTTACCACATTCTGGAGACTTACGATATTAATCGTCTCACAGACCAAGACTGAAAACACAATTAAAAACTGTGTCTCCATCGGAAATCGAATCCGGGACCCTTGGCTCCGCAGTCAGATAAACAAATATCTACAGATATAAAAAAATAGCTTCTTTTTTCTTATACCAAAAATAAAAGAAGTTTGAGATTGTACTTACTAATATCTATGTTAATGAAAAGCTAACATGCTAATTTGCGCAATACGTAGGTAATACACAAAAATATCCCTACGAATCTCGTAGTATACATTTCCTAAAAAGTTAGCATAAATGCTTGTACTATAGGTGAACGAAATCGTGGCAGGATACGAACTCGTGACCACTGGATTACTAACCCAGCGCGCTAACCGCTCAGCCACCACCCATCCAAAATTACAACTGAATATTGTAAAATCAGTAATGGAAAAGTTGTAAAAGAAGAGTTGTAGCCTCTGAAGAGGAAAAGATGAAACAGCAGAATGACTCTCGACATCCGCTATATGGTCACATCCTCCCGCCCTCAAGACTCAAATCTAGAAACAGCTTCCTCAGGAATACAATATCTTTAAACTCAACCAGCGAAAAGAGAAGAGTTGAGCTGTGGAAGGAACGGATAGAAGGTGAGAGCTTTCGTGAACCAGCAGAGGTACTCCCGGCGGGTCACCTACTGCCTTATACAGCCTGGAAATCCCTAAACAGGCTGAGGACGGGTGTAGGAAGGTGCAAGGTGAACCTGGATAGATGGGGAATGCTGGAGGCGGACCAGGACACGGCATGTGAGTGTGGAGAGATGCAGAGTATGTCGCACCTGCTGAGCTGCCCGCTTATGGAGGGAGGGTGCTCTGAAGAGGATTTGTGGCAGGCCAATGAAAATGGAATTATGGCTGCAAATTACTGGAGGGACACAGTGTAGGCGGATGACCTTGGACACGGAAATGAATGAGTAATGGAAAAGTGCAGAGGTACCTGTAATATCTCTGTATAGCGCCGTATTAATCAAGAATATGGGATATAGTCCATGATCGCTAACCTCTGTAGAGAAGACAACATTTCTTGAAGAGTAAGAAATCCATCACCTTCTACTATTCCATATAAGTGGAGGATTTTAATATCTTAGTTTTTGTTCTATGTCAACCGATGTTACAAAAACTACACACAAAACAACACATTAAACGGAGTTGCTCCAACTACAAAACATACGATTTTGATATTATACATAAATCACAAGCAGATTTAAAAGCAATTATTAAATTTACTTATATTTTAATATTTTCATATATTAATATTTTAATATATTAAAAATATTATTAAATTACGATAATTTGATAAATAGTAGGTACATATCACATTCATCCATAATCTATCTCGCATACTTACAAACAATATAGCACATATCTGCATAATACCATAAAACGCATAGTTACATAATATAATATGGTACTTATATGTAGTATTATATTTGTCATTTTTATGTTAAATTTATATTTGTTACTCTTTTGTGAAAACAAATTATTGGAATGCAATGAAATAATCATACTCATATCTTTGTCCTAAGGGTGACCAAACCATTTAAGAATATTGACTCTCTAAAAATTTTATTTAACGCATATGTTCGAAGTCACGTGGAATTCGCAACCACTGTATGGAATCCTCATTATAAGTTGCACATAAATAAAATAGAAAGAATCCAAAAAAAATTCATCAAACACCTCGATTTTAGAACTAGGCGATTTGGTATCAGTTATGAGGAATCTTTAAAACATCACCAAATGTTACCACTCAACAAAAGAAGGGGTATAACTGATATATGTATGTATGTTTCGTATATAAATTACTCAACAACCAAATAGATAGTCCGTATCTCTTAGGACAAATCCCATTCAACTGCCCCGCCAGACAAAACCGCCAGACAAAACCGCCAGAACCTCCTCTTTTACACTAAATACTCAAGAACAAACTACGCAAACAACACTTTTATTAACCGCAGCTGCAATATTTACAATAAACTTAATCATAAGCCACATATTTTTAACAATAGCCTACAATCATTAAAGAAACAACTATCATCAATATTATAATGAATACTTTATGTACCAAATTGTATAATTTTTGGTATGTCCAATACTATATTAATATGACAACTCACCCTTTCCTCCTCTCCTACCTTTCTTCATGTCCCACCCTCGCTTCATAAAATACACACACACACACATACACACACATCACAATTGTACACTTACACCACACTTTTGTCTTTGACTTTGTACTGAATTGTCTTTATTATGTATATTAAATGACAACTAAATGACACTTTGCGCGTCATCTCAGGTGCGCTACGTTCCACACCGTTACACTTTCTGCCTATTCTGAGCCACATTGCACCCCACGACTTGCGAAGACAGTCTGCAGTGGTCCGTGAATATGAAAAGCTTATCCGGAACTTGGAGTTGCCATTCCATCCCGATCTTGAGTATCTTGAGTCTCACAGTAGGCTTAAATCACGAAAACCTCCACTGATTACGGCGAAGACCTTGCACGATAGCAATTTCTGTGTTGTCGAGACCTGGAGGTCTAGATGGGAGGCGGCATCGGACCCAGTGTTCAGCCATCTACCTTGCATTACGAGCAAACCACCTGGTTTCAACAAACCCCGAAGAATCTGGACAGCACTTAACCGAGTGCGGACTGGACACGGCAGATGCGCCGACTTCTCCTTCAAGTGTGGATGGCGGGACTCTCCTGAGTGTGACTGCGGTGCGGAGAGGCAGACTGTGAGCCATGTGGTGTCTGAGTGTGCTTTAAGAGCCTTTGGGAGGGGCCCCTCGGAATTTATGGTCCTGAGTGAAGCAGCGGCCAATTATTTAGAAAACTTAGATTTTATTTTTTAACTTTTGACGGGCACTACAGTGCGACATATAGTTGTGATATACTAACTTTGTGACCATAAGATAAATAAATAAATAATTATGTATATTAATCTGTGGAACAATGTAATTGGCTTACTTTCCTGATTATTATTTTTTTTATTAATGTATAATATGTAACAGCTGTTTTGTTTCCCAAAATAAAATAAATAAATAAATACTCTTTTTTTATATTACCATAATATATTTTGTATTTTTAACATTGTATCCAGGGGGCAAGTCTGGTCCGACCAGTGAAATCAAAACCCTTGTGACTACCCATATCATGGATATAATAATCATATGGAGTTCTATGACATCTAAACATATTATAGAACTCCATATTTATTTATTTATTTCTTAAGGTTACATACAGTTTTATGATAACATATTATATTTTCAAAATGAATTAATTAATACAAAAACCAAGATTGTAACGCCAATTACTATGTTACGGTCATACAATCAAAATATATAACTATATCTAAAGTAATAAAGCAATCAAAATGTTAGTGTATGTGTGTGTGTATGTGTGTGTGTGTGTGTTTGTCTCACGCCTTCTGAAAAACCAAGAGCATCTAAAAATCTAATTTATGTGCGAACGTGTACCTGTATACCTGATGCAGTGTCACGCTAAAAATAATGCGATAAAAATGCTGAATTTTAAAAATATTTCAATAATTATTTTTTTCATACAAAATTTTCCAAGTCGTATCTGTCAAAAAAGTGTACATTTTGCACGCATATATCTGTTAGTTTAAAAGTTAGAAGTACGTATTTACACGAAAAAAATTTACTTTCAAGTATAACTTAGCGTTTAAGTGAAAAACATGGTTAATATTTTGTTTAATTATAATGTTTAACTTATTTTTAAAGTAAGCGTTTTGTACATAAATGCCGCCATTTTAATATCTTTTCATACAATATTTCATTTTCCTACCGAATGAATATGTTCTTGAAAATAATAAACCTTTGAAATAAATATAAATATGAAATAATAAAATGAAACACAAGACATTACAGCAAGTTTTAAGACGTATATTGTAAAAGTCTGTTAATTATTAGTAAAGATATGGGCATAATAAAATTGCATAATTTGTATATAATATTTGATATTTCGGACAATTTTCATTTTTATGGCATCGAACAAACCAATGTAGGTACCTACATATTCAAAAAATGTATCCGAACCATTCGATATTACTTACGTGTTCGAATCGTTTCCATGGCTACAGAAAGAATGTGATATTCAAATAAAATTTGTTAGGAATCGGATTTATTTAGAAGGTTGTTGTAGGTAGGTACCTACCTAATACTATTTACTTACAAATCAACAATAATATACCTATACTGATTTCCTATAGGAAAATTATTTTATTTATTTATTTATCAACCGTTTGTCCGATTATAATGAAACTTTGGTGAATTGTCGAGCGTATGCCCAGGATGGTTTTTGGATTTAAACTTTTTTCTTATTCTTCTTCTTCTTCGTGTATTTGGTCGTTTTACCTATGAAGGGGGAGTATCCTGGGAAAAGAAGGTCCGACTGTCCCTCCATCTCTTCACAGGTCTTCCAGGACGGGTTCTGCATATAAACTTTTTTCTTCTTTTTCTTCAACGTGTACTTGGTCATCTTACCTATGAAGATGAACTATCCTGGGAGATGAAGGTCCAATTTTCCTTCCATCTCTTCGCAGGTTTCTGGATTTAAACTTTTTTCTTCTTCTTCTTCATCGTCTATTTGGTCATTTTACCTTTGAAGGTGGACTAACCTGGGAGAAGAATGTCCAATTTTCCTTCCATCTCTTCGCAGGTATCTGGATTTAAACTTATTTCTTCTTCTTCTTCTTCATCGTGTATTTTTGGTCATTTTACCTATGAAGTTGGAGAATCCTGGGAGAAGAAGGTCCAACTGTCCTTCCATCTCTTCGCAGGTATCTGGGTTTAAACTTTTTTCTTCTTCTTCGTGTATTTAGTCATTTTACCTATTAAGTAGAGCATCCTGGGAATAGAAGGTTCTGTCATCTCTTCGCGGTTCTTCCAGGATGGTTTCTGGATTTAAAGTTTTCTTAACCGACTGATGGGACGGGATGTAATGAAGGGAAGGGAGGCACTAAAGGGCCTGAAGGGACGGGAGGTATAAAACTGCCTGAAGGGACGGAAGGTACTGAAGGGCCTGATGGGAAGGGACGTAATGAGGGATTAAAGGGACGGGAGGTACTGAAGGGCCTGAAGCGGCGGGTCCTGGAGTCTAATTCTTTTTCTTCTTAATTTTATGTAGACCTTTAGGGCAGTTTTTATACAAACTATTTCCTATTGTCTAATTCATCTTCTTCTTCTTTTATGTATACATTTGGGTCATTTTTTTATAAAAAATTATTTCCTTTAGTCTAATTATTATTCTTCTTCATTTAAGTATGTAGACTTTTGGGAGAGTTTTAATACAAACTATTTCCAATAGTCTTATTCATTTTCTTTTATGTAGACCTTTTGGTCAGTATTAATACAAACTATTTCCAATAGTCTAAATATTCTTCTTCTTCTTTTTTGTAGACCTTTGGGTGAGCTTTTAAACAATCTATTTCCAATAGTCTAATTCTTCTATTAGGTATATTTATTTTTACTTATTTTATGTAGACCATTAGAATAGTTTTTTATACAAACTATTTCTTATAGTCTTATACTTATTTTTCCCTTTTTTATTTAGTCTTTTGGGTAAGTTTTAAGTCTAATAGTCTATTGTGCAGAAATATTATTAACGATATGCACACTTGATGAAAATACATATGAAATGAATGGGATATGGGATGTGACGATATAACCTGCACTAGAATCTTTTCAATACTTTTGTTTAATTAAATTTAAACCATTTATATCATCCTATTTTGAATAATTTTCAACACCTAATATTTAAAGAATGGGGGTTGTGGCCATTACTGAACTCTTCACAACATTTATATTCAAATTAAAAACTATTAACTATAGTTCAAGTCTTCTTCTTCTTCGTTAATGAAGACTTTCAGTCAAATTGAGCAAAAATATAATGCACACTTGATGAAAAAATATAAAAACGAATGGGATGTGACCAATACTAGATCTTTTCAGTACCTACATTTGTTTAATCAAATTTTAACCACATCCCAACATCCAAAATTACTAAATTTTCAATAGGTACACATTACAATTTGTTTTCGATGATAATATTTAAAAATGGGGGTTGTGGCCAAACCAATCTCTTTACAACGTTGATAAACAGTCATATTTAAAACCATTACGCATAGTCCATGCGAGCAGAAATTGTATAAATATTATACTTCATTCACACTTTATAGCAATATATAAAAAATAATGGGTTGTGGCCATCACTTGAACATTTTACAATACTTAAACTCAATCAAATTTCAAACCACTTTTCATAGTCTGATATTGCAAAATAATTGGGTGACAATATTATAAAAACGATTGCTTTTTCTTTCACAATTTTACATTCTTGGCCAACGGCGGGACATAAAAGCTAGTCTAAAGTAATAAAGCAATCAATATGTTAGTGTGTGTGTGTGTGTTTGTCTCACGCCTTTTGAAAAACCAAGAGCATCTAAAAATCTAATTTATGTGCGAACGTGTACCTGTATACCTGATGCAGTGTCACGCTAAAAATAATGCGATTAAAATGCTGAATTTTAAAGATATTTCAATAATTATTTTTTTCATACAAAATTTTCCAAGTCATATCTGTCAAAAAAGTGTACATTTTGCACGCAAATATCTGTTGGTTTAAAAGTTAGAAGTACGTATTTACACGAAAAAAATATATTTTCAAGTATAACTTAGCTTTTAAGTGAAAAACATGGTGAATATTTTGTCTAATTATAATGCTCAACTTATTTTTAAAGTAAGCGTTTTGTACAAATGTACATATAACCCCGCCATTTTAATATCTTTTCATACGATATTTAATTTTCCTACCGAATGAATATGTTCTTTAAAATAATATACCTTTGAAATAAATGTGATTATGAAATAATAAAATGAAACACAAGACATTACAGCAAGTTTTAAAACATATATTGTAAAAGTCTGTTAATTATTAGTAAAGATATAGGCGTAATAAAATTGCATAATTTGTTTAAAATATTTGATTTTTCTGACAATTTTCATTTTTATGGCATCGAACAAACCAATGTAGGTACCTACATATTCAAAAAATGTCTCCATAACATTTGATATTTTTCACATGTTGGAACATGGTTACTATGGTAACGGACACATTCTGATATTCAAATAAAATTTGTTATAAATCGAATTCGAATTAATTTAGAACATCATTGTAGGTAGGTACTTACATACCTAATACTTACTACTTAAAAACCAAGAATATACTGATTTTGTATAGGAAAATTATTAAACTATTTTAGGTTAACTACAATACACATTCAATATACCTACAAACTATTTCCTATAGTGAAATTCTTCTTTTTTCTATGTAGACCTTTGGGTGATTTTTTCTACAAACTATTTCTTGGGGTTTAAATCTTCTTCCTCTTCTTTTGTGAAGTCATTTGGGACAGTTCATAAATAAACTATTTCCTATAGTCTAATTTTTCTTTTTCTTAATTTATGTAGACCTTGGGTGAGTTTTTATACAAACTATTTCCTATAGTCTAATTCGTCTTCTTCTTCCTTTATGTAGACCTTTTGGTTAGTTTTTAAACAAACTATTTTTAAACAAACTATCCTTTAGTCTAATTCTTCGTTTTCTTATTTTATGTAGATGTTGGGTAAATTTTATATAAAATATTTCCTATAGTTCAATTCATCTTCTTCTTCTTTTATGAAGACATTTTGGTCAGTTTTTTATATAATACATTTCCTAATGTGTAATTCTTCTATTTCATCTTCTTTGTAGACCATTGGGTCAGTTTTTATTACAAACTATTTGTTATAGTTTTATACTTCTACTTCTTTTTTTATTTAGTCTTTTGGATTAGTTTTATGTCTAATAGTCTATTGTAACGAAATATTATAAACAACATGCATACTTGATGAAAATACATAAAAACGAATGGGATGTGACCAACACTAGAATCTTCTCATTACTTTTGTTCAATCAAATTTACACCATTTATTATATCATCATATATTGCTTAATTTTCAATAACTACACATTTCATTTTGATGACAATATATAAAAAATCGGGGTTGTGGCCATTGCTGGATCTTCACAACGTTTATATTCATATTAAAAACTATTTAACATAGCTTAAGTCTTCTTCTTCTGTAATGTAGACTTATGTGTCAGTTTTAAGTCTATCAGTATTATTGTGCAAAACTATAATAAACTATATGCACACTTGACGAAAAATATAAAAACGAATGGGATGGGACCAACACTAGAATATTTTCAGTACTTTTGTTTAATCAATTTTTAAACCATTTCCCATCATCCAAAATTACTAAATATTTAAAACACATTATTTGCGTTCGATGACAATATATAAAAATAGGGGTTGTGGCCAAATCCAAACTCTTTACGACGTTGTCTTTTTATAATAAGTCATATTTAAAATCATTTCCCATAGTCCATGCGTGCAGAAATTGTATGTGCTTATATATAAAAGCAAATGGATTGTGGCCATCACTTTAAGATTTTACACCGCTCAACCTCAATTAAATTTCAAACTACTTTTCATACTACGGTTAAAAAAAATTATATGTGACAATATTATGTAGATATATAAACGATTGCTTATTCCTTCACTAATTTACATTCTTGGCCAACGGCGGGACATAAAAGCTAGTTTAAAGTAATAAAGCAATCAAAATGTTAGTGTCTGTGTGTGTGTGTGTATGTGTGTGTGTGTGTGTGTGTGTTTGTCTCACGCCTTCTGAAAAACCAAGAGCATCTAAAAATCTAATTTAAGTGCGAACATGTACCAGTATACCTGATGCAGTGTCACGCTAAAAAGAATGCGATAAAAATGCTGAATTTTAAAAATATTTAAATAATTATTTTTTTCATACAAAATTTTCCAAGTCATATCTGTCAAAAAAGTGTACATTTTGCACGCAAATATCTGTTAGTTTAAAAGTTAGAAGTAGGTATTTACACAAAAAAAATATATTTTGAAGTATAACTTAGCGTTAAAGTGAAAAACATGGTGAATATTTGGTATAATTATAATGTTTAACTTATTTTTAAAGTAAGCCTTTTGTACATAAACGCCGCCATTTTAATATCTTTTCATACAATATTTCATTTTCCCACCGAATGAATATGTTCTTGAAAATAATAAACCTTTGAAATAAATGTAATTATGAAATAATAAAATGAAACACAAGACATTACGGCAAGTTTTAAGACATATATTGTAAAAATGTGTTATTTATTAGTAAAGATATAGGCATAATAAAATTGCATAATTTGTAAATAATATTTGATTTTTCTGACAATTTTCATTTTTATGGCATCGAACAAATCAATGTAGGTACCTACATATTCAAAAAATGTATCCGAACCATTCGATATTACTTACGTGTTCGAATCGTTTCCATGGCTACAGAAAGAATGTGATATTCAAATAAAATTTGTTAGGATTCGAATTTATTTAGAAGGTTGTTGTAGGTAGGTACCTACCTAATACTATTTACTTACAAATCAACAATAATATACCTATACTGATTTCCTATAGGAAAATTATTTTATTTATTTATTTATCAACCGTTTGTCCAATTATAATGAAACTTTGGTGGATTGTCGAGCGTATGCCCAGGATGGTTTTTGGATTTAATTTTTTTTCTTATTCTTCTTCTTCTTCGTGTATTTGGTCGTTTTACCTATGAAGGGGGAGTATCCTGGGAAAAGAAGGTCCGACTGTCCCTCCATCTCTTCACAGGTCTTCCAGGACGGGTTCTGCATGTAAACTTTTTTCTTCTTTTTCTTCAACGTGTACTTGGTCATCTTACTTATGAAGATGATCTATCCTGGGAGATGAAGGTCCAATTTTCCTTCCATCTCTTCGCAGGTTTCTGGATTTAAACTTTTTTCTTCTTCTTCTTCATCGTCTATTTGGTCATTTTACCTTTGAAGGTGGACTAACCTGGGAGAAGAATGTCCAATTTTCCTTCCATCTCTTCGCAGGTATCTGGATTTAAACTTATTTCTTCTTCTTCTTCTTCATCGTGTATTTTTGGTCATTTTACCTATGAAGTTGGAGAATCCTGGGAGAAGAAGGTCCAACTGTCCTTCCATCTCTTCGCAGGTATCTGGGTTTAAACTTTTTTCTTCTTCTTCGTGTATTTAGTCATTTTACCTATTAAGTAGAGCATCCTGGGAATAGAAGGTTCTGTCATCTCTTCGCGGTTCTTCCAGGATGGTTTCTGGATTTAAAGTTTTCTTAACCGACTGATGGGACGGGATGTAATGAAGGGAAGGGAGGCACTAAAGGGCCTGAAGGGACGGGAGGTATAAAACTGCCTGAAGGGACGGAAGGTACTGAAGGGCCTGATGGGAAGGGACGTAATGAGGGATTAAAGGGACGGGAGGTACTGAAGGGCCTGAAGCGGCGGGTCCTGGAGTCTAATTCTTTTTCTTCTTAATTTTATGTAGACCTTTAGGGCAGTTTTTATACAAACTATTTCCTATTGTCTAATTCATCTTCTTCTTCTTTTATGTATACATTTGGGTCATTTTTTTATAAAAAATTATTTCCTTTAGTCTAATTATTATTCTTCTTCATTTAAGTATGTAGACTTTTGGGAGAGTTTTAATACAAACTATTTCCAATAGTCTTATTCATTTTCTTTTATGTAGACCTTTTGGTCAGTATTAATACAAACTATTTCCAATAGTCTAAATATTCTTCTTCTTCTTTTTTGTAGACCTTTGGGTGAGCTTTTAAACAATCTATTTCCAATAGTCTAATTCTTCTATTAGGTATATTTATTTTTACTTATTTTATGTAGACCATTAGAATAGTTTTTTATACAAACTATTTCTTATAGTCTTATACTTATTTTTCCCTTTTTTATTTAGTCTTTTGGGTAAGTTTTAAGTCTAATAGTCTATTGTGCAGAAATATTATTAACGATATGCACACTTGATGAAAATACATATGAAATGAATGGGATATGGGATGTGACGATATAACCTGCACTAGAATCTTTTCAATACTTTTGTTTAATTAAATTTAAACCATTTATATCATCCTATTTTGAATAATTTTCAACACCTAATATTTAAAGAATGGGGGTTGTGGCCATTACTGAACTCTTCACAACATTTATATTCAAATTAAAAACTATTAACTATAGTTCAAGTCTTCTTCTTCTTCGTTAATGAAGACTTTCAGTCAAATTGAGCAAAAATATAATGCACACTTGATGAAAAAATATAAAAACGAATGGGATGTGACCAATACTAGATCTTTTCAGTACCTACATTTGTTTAATCAAATTTTAACCACATCCCAACATCCAAAATTACTAAATTTTCAATAGGTACACATTACAATTTGTTTTCGATGATAATATTTAAAAATGGGGGTTGTGGCCAAACCAATCTCTTTACAACGTTGATAAACAGTCATATTTAAAACCATTACGCATAGTCCATGCGAGCAGAAATTGTATAAATATTATACTTCATTCACACTTTATAGCAATATATAAAAAATAATGGGTTGTGGCCATCACTTGAACATTTTACAATACTTAAACTCAATCAAATTTCAAACCACTTTTCATAGTCTGATATTGCAAAATAATTGGGTGACAATATTATAAAAACGATTGCTTTTTCTTTCACAATTTTACATTCTTGGCCAACGGCGGGACATAAAAGCTAGTCTAAAGTAATAAAGCAATCAATATGTTAGTGTGTGTGTGTGTGTTTGTCTCACGCCTTTTGAAAAACCAAGAGCATCTAAAAATCTAATTTATGTGCGAACGTGTACCTGTATACCTGATGCAGTGTCACGCTAAAAATAATGCGATTAAAATGCTGAATTTTAAAGATATTTCAATAATTATTTTTTTCATACAAAATTTTCCAAGTCATATCTGTCAAAAAAGTGTACATTTTGCACGCAAATATCTGTTGGTTTAAAAGTTAGAAGTACGTATTTACACGAAAAAAATATATTTTCAAGTATAACTTAGCTTTTAAGTGAAAAACATGGTGAATATTTTGTCTAATTATAATGCTCAACTTATTTTTAAAGTAAGCGTTTTGTACAAATGTACATATAACCCCGCCATTTTAATATCTTTTCATACGATATTTAATTTTCCTACCGAATGAATATGTTCTTTAAAATAATATACCTTTGAAATAAATGTGATTATGAAATAATAAAATGAAACACAAGACATTACAGCAAGTTTTAAAACATATATTGTAAAAGTCTGTTAATTATTAGTAAAGATATAGGCGTAATAAAATTGCATAATTTGTTTAAAATATTTGATTTTTCTGACAATTTTCATTTTTATGGCATCGAACAAACCAATGTAGGTACCTACATATTCAAAAAATGTCTCCATAACATTTGATATTTTTCACATGTTGGAACATGGTTACTATGGTAACGGACACATTCTGATATTCAAATAAAATTTGTTATAAATCGAATTCGAATTAATTTAGAACATCATTGTAGGTAGGTACTTACATACCTAATACTTACTACTTAAAAACCAAGAATATACTGATTTTGTATAGGAAAATTATTAAACTATTTTAGGTTAACTACAATACACATTCAATATACCTACAAACTATTTCCTATAGTGAAATTCTTCTTTTTTCTATGTAGACCTTTGGGTGATTTTTTCTACAAACTATTTCTTGGGGTTTAAATCTTCTTCCTCTTCTTTTGTGAAGTCATTTGGGACAGTTCATAAATAAACTATTTCCTATAGTCTAATTTTTCTTTTTCTTAATTTATGTAGACCTTGGGTGAGTTTTTATACAAACTATTTCCTATAGTCTAATTCGTCTTCTTCTTCCTTTATGTAGACCTTTTGGTTAGTTTTTAAACAAACTATTTTTAAACAAACTATCCTTTAGTCTAATTCTTCGTTTTCTTATTTTATGTAGATGTTGGGTAAATTTTATATAAAATATTTCCTATAGTTCAATTCATCTTCTTCTTCTTTTATGAAGACATTTTGGTCAGTTTTTTATATAATACATTTCCTAATGTGTAATTCTTCTATTTCATCTTCTTTGTAGACCATTGGGTCAGTTTTTATTACAAACTATTTGTTATAGTTTTATACTTCTACTTCTTTTTTTATTTAGTCTTTTGGATTAGTTTTATGTCTAATAGTCTATTGTAACGAAATATTATAAACAACATGCATACTTGATGAAAATACATAAAAACGAATGGGATGTGACCAACACTAGAATCTTCTCATTACTTTTGTTCAATCAAATTTACACCATTTATTATATCATCATATATTGCTTAATTTTCAATAACTACACATTTCATTTTGATGACAATATATAAAAAATCGGGGTTGTGGCCATTGCTGGATCTTCACAACGTTTATATTCATATTAAAAACTATTTAACATAGCTTAAGTCTTCTTCTTCTGTAATGTAGACTTATGTGTCAGTTTTAAGTCTATCAGTATTATTGTGCAAAACTATAATAAACTATATGCACACTTGACGAAAAATATAAAAACGAATGGGATGGGACCAACACTAGAATATTTTCAGTACTTTTGTTTAATCAATTTTTAAACCATTTCCCATCATCCAAAATTACTAAATATTTAAAACACATTATTTGCGTTCGATGACAATATATAAAAATAGGGGTTGTGGCCAAATCCAAACTCTTTACGACGTTGTCTTTTTATAATAAGTCATATTTAAAATCATTTCCCATAGTCCATGCGTGCAGAAATTGTATGTGCTTATATATAAAAGCAAATGGATTGTGGCCATCACTTTAAGATTTTACACCGCTTAACCTCAATTAAATTTCAAACTACTTTTCATACTACGGTTAAAAAAAATTATATGTGACAATATTATGTAGATATATAAACGATTGCTTATTCCTTCACTAATTTACATTCTTGGCCAACGGCGGGACATAAAAGCTAGTCTAAAGTAATAAAGCAATCAAAATGTTAGTGTCTGTGTGTGTGTGTGTATGTGTGTGTGTGTGTGTGTGTGTTTGTCTCACGCCTTCTGAAAAACCAAGAGCATCTAAAAATCTAATTTAAGTGCGAACATGTACCAGTATACCTGATGCAGTGTCACGCTAAAAAGAATGCGATAAAAATGCTGAATTTTAAAAATATTTAAATAATTATTTTTTTCATACAAAATTTTCCAAGTCATATCTGTCAAAAAAGTGTACATTTTGCACGCAAATATCTGTTAGTTTAAAAGTTAGAAGTAGGTATTTACACAAAAAAAATATATTTTGAAGTATAACTTAGCGTTAAAGTGAAAAACATGGTGAATATTTGGTATAATTATAATGTTTAACTTATTTTTAAAGTAAGCCTTTTGTACATAAACGCCGCCATTTTAATATCTTTTCATACAATATTTCATTTTCCCACCGAATGAATATGTTCTTGAAAATAATAAACCTTTGAAATAAATGTAATTATGAAATAATAAAATGAAACACAAGACATTACGGCAAGTTTTAAGACATATATTGTAAAAATGTGTTATTTATTAGTAAAGATATAGGCATAATAAAATTGCATAATTTGTAAATAATATTTGATTTTTCTGACAATTTTCATTTTTATGGCATCGAACAAATCAATGTAGGTACCTACATATTCAAAAAATGTATCCGAACCATTCGATATTACTTACGTGTTCGAATCGTTTCCATGGCTACAGAAAGAATGTGATATTCAAATAAAATTTGTTAGGATTCGAATTTATTTAGAAGGTTGTTGTAGGTAGGTACCTACCTAATACTATTTACTTACAAATCAACAATAATATACCTATACTGATTTCCTATAGGAAAATTATTTTATTTATTTATTTATCAACCGTTTGTCCAATTATAATGAAACTTTGGTGGATTGTCGAGCGTATGCCCAGGATGGTTTTTGGATTTAAACTTTTTTCTTATTCTTCTTCTTCTTCGTGTATTTGGTCGTTTTACCTATGAAGGGGGAGTATCCTGGGAAAAGAAGGTCCGACTGTCCCTCCATCTCTTCACAGGTCTTCCAGGACGGGTTCTGCATGTAAACTTTTTTCTTCTTTTTCTTCAACGTGTACTTGGTCATCTTACTTATGAAGATGATCTATCCTGGGAGATGAAGGTCCAATTTTCCTTCCATCTCTTCGCAGGTTTCTGGATTTAAACTTTTTTCTTCTTCTTCTTCATCGTCTATTTGGTCATTTTACCTTTGAAGGTGGACTAACCTGGGAGAAGAATGTCCAATTTTCCTTCCATCTCTTCGCAGGTATCTGGATTTAAACTTATTTCTTCTTCTTCTTCTTCATCGTGTATTTTTGGTCATTTTACCTATGAAGTTGGAGAATCCTGGGAGAAGAAGGTCCAACTGTCCTTCCATCTCTTCGCAGGTATCTGGGTTTAAACTTTTTTCTTCTTCTTCGTGTATTTAGTCATTTTACCTATTAAGTAGAGCATCCTGGGAATAGAAGGTTCTGTCATCTCTTCGCGGTTCTTCCAGGATGGTTTCTGGATTTAAAGTTTTCTTAACCGACTGATGGGACGGGATGTAATGAAGGGAAGGGAGGCACTAAAGGGCCTGAAGGGACGGGAGGTATAAAACTGCCTGGTTGGACGGAAGGTACTGAAGGGCCTGATGGGAAGGGACGTAATGAGGGATTAAAGGGACGGGAGGTACTGAAGGGCCTGAAGCGGCGGGTCCTGGAGTCTAATTCTTTTTCTTCTTAATTTTATGTAGACCTTTAGGGCAGTTTTTATACAAACTATTTCCTATTGTCTAATTCATCTTCTTCTTCTTTTATGTATACATTTGGGTCATTTTTTTATAAAAAATTATTTCCTTTAGTCTAATTATTATTCTTCTTCATTTAAGTATGTAGACTTTTGGGAGAGTTTTAATACAAACTATTTCCAATAGTCTTATTCATTTTCTTTTATGTAGACCTTTTGGTCAGTATTAATACAAACTATTTCCAATAGTCTAAATATTCTTCTTCTTCTTTTTTGTAGACCTTTGGGTGAGCTTTTAAACAATCTATTTCCAATAGTCTAATTCTTCTATTAGGTATATGTATTTTTACTTATTTTATGTAGACCATTAGAATAGTTTTTTATACAAACTATTTCTTATAGTCTTATACTTATTTTTCCCTTTTTTATTTAGTCTTTTGGGTAAGTTTTAAGTCTAATAGTCTATTGTGCAGAAATATTATTAACGATATGCACACTTGATGAAAATACATATGAAATGAATGGGATATGGGATGTGACGATATAACCTGCACTAGAATCTTTTCAATACTTTTGTTTAATTAAATTTAAACCATTTATATCATCCTATTTTGAATAATTTTCAACACCTAATATTTAAAGAATGGGGGTTGTGGCCATTACTGAACTCTTCACAACATTTATATTCAAATTAAAAACTATTAACTATAGTTCAAGTCTTCTTCTTCTTCGTTAATGAAGACTTTCAGTCAAATTGAGCAAAAATATAATGCACACTTGATGAAAAAATATAAAAACGAATGGGATGTGACCAATACTAGATCTTTTCAGTACCTACATTTGTTTAATCAAATTTTAACCACATCCCAACATCCAAAATTACTAAATTTTCAATAGGTACACATTACAATTTGTTTTCGATGATAATATTTAAAAATGGGGGTTGTGGCCAAACCAATCTCTTTACAACGTTGATAAACAGTCATATTTAAAACCATTACGCATAGTCCATGCGAGCAGAAATTGTATAAATATTATACTTCATTCACACTTTATAGCAATATATAAAAAATAATGGGTTGTGGCCATCACTTGAACATTTTACAATACTTAAACTCAATCAAATTTCAAACCACTTTTCATAGTCTGATATTGCAAAATAATTGGGTGACAATATTATAAAAACGATTGCTTTTTCTTTCACAATTTTACATTCTTGGCCAACGGCGGGACATAAAAGCTAGTATAATATATAACTCTATATAATTATGTATATACCCATAGAAAAAATATATTTGTATAAAAAAAGGAAAATTTCCGTGGGTATATACATACAAAATGACAAAATATAAAAACCTTACAAGGATAAGAAACAAAAAATACAAAACAAATCAATATTAAGTAAACATAAAATAGATGCATACAAGCTAGGAGGTTTGGGACAGGACAATGGATAGGAATAGAATGGGAAAATTAGGATTAGGAATATAAGTATATCCATGATATGGGTTATCACTAGGGTTTTGATTTCGCCGGTCGGACCAGACTTGCCCCCAGTTTGTTTTCCAAATAAATAAAAAAAAATAATAACCTAGAAATAAAAAAAATACCATCCATTATAAGAATTTCATATTTTCTTATTGATTGAAAAATAAATGTTTCAGTGATGTATCAAGATAAGATTTTCCAATTTCCGCCATTTGTCGTATTTCGATGAAACTAACCACTAGCAACACGGCCTTACCGTGTCAGGCAGGTATGGCATAAGTAGCGGCAACGTTCAACGGATGCATATAAATAGTGGCGAAGATATTACCTTCAGAGATGGGTTTAAGGGTAGGTCTCCGTTAGGGCACATAAAGCATGGAGATAGCCGCCTGAGTTATTCCCCTTAGATTTATTGTGTCTGTGGGCAGCGGTGCCTCCGGTAATTTCTGCTGCCGCCATACCACACTATAACCGGCATCCGTTATAGAAAGCCTTGCCCCTTATCCCGACCAACTGCACCACTATAAACGAAAAATTGCCCGTGACATCTTTGAACTTTCTGCATGAATTTGTGATTCTCTCTCGCCCACTTATCCTCTGTGCAGGTGATTTTTTTACATAATTATCGAATATCTCCGACGTTGTTAAAGCAATTCAACATCTTCAATAATTTCAATATTGATTTATTTTATCTCAAAGAAACGAAGCTAGTTTCTAAAGAATAACTTTAATAAATCAGGCATTAACAGGAGAAGAATTCACTTCACCTGCTAAGATAGGTACGTTACGTTCACTAATCACGCATTGAATGGAATATCATATATAATGGAATATATAATAATGGAATATATAAACCATCCAGACTCAGAGTAATGCTCGGGATACGTGACGACACTCGACACAAATATCGATTCAAGTGTCGATGCCGTCGATGGTAATCAATTTTTGGTGTCGACACCGTTTTGTTTATATATCTATTTATTTCAGAAAAACTACTGTTTTGTAAATTGTGTGGTTACATATGGTGCTATTAACATTAAAACATATACGTATATATATAAGAGGAACGAAAAGTAGAGGTCGGCCCAGGAAAATTTGGCACGATCACATAAATATTCTTTTGAAAGATGGAGACGTTAGAAGTAAGAATAACAGAAGAGCGTGTATTAGAATATGCATGGACGTGAATGAAGCCAGAAATGTATGTCAAGAGAGAGGAGTCTGGCGTTCGATTCTCTCTGCCTACCCCAAATAGGTAAAAGGCGTGATAGTATGGCATGGTATATACCTATATGTATATTTTCCCATCTTAAATGTATAGAACACCGTAAACATCATGTGAATGATGATATTTCTAATTGATGAAGATTTTTAATTTACGATTATTTGCCGAGATAGCCAACCAAATACAATTATATAACTTAAAGGTGTGAGTATCGAATAAGTATATGCTATAATTACCGATATGCTAGACCCTAACACTAAAACATAATTTAAAATAGAAGCGGCCCGATCAGCATATTGCAAAATGAAAAATCTTCTCCTCAACGACAGTATAAACTTAAAGCTGTGACAAAGAATGGTCAAATGTTATGTGTGGTCAGTGCTGCTTTATGAAGGCGTGGACTCTCAAAGTTATAAACCGCCTTGAAGTATTCTTCTGATATCCACCGCAGAATGCTGAAAATACCATGATCAGTGACACTTAGGTATTATGTCAGTGACACTTAGGAACCAACACTAACAGACAGTTATTCATCAATGTTTAGCTCCGTTAAGTGTCATACATCGGCCATATTCTGACAGGTGAAAAATATATTTGTCATGAATGGGAAGATCGAAGGACATAGAAAGGTTATTTCGATGGGTCGAAAGAAAGCAGCTTTCCTGGCTTTGAAACATCCGGGATTGGACCGGTACGAGAACTGTGCAGGAGCTGTTACCCACTGCGCAGGACAGGGAGGCTTTCTCTACGGTGTTTGTCAACGTCAGGGGGACCTGACATGATACAAGAAGAAGAGGATGAAACATTTTAATTTAATTTTATTTATTTAATAAAAGTTATAAAATTATTAGTCCAGTATCCACGCCAGCAACACTGAAACTGCATACATACGTCTATAATTCGGTGTCGCGACGGTGTACGCACTTGGACACTAAATGTTCACTGAGTGTCTACGTATATCCCGACCATATTAACGTGTGTGAACTATATAACCAGTCATTATAAAAATAGACTTGTGCATTAAAATGGTAATGATAATCACTTTGAATTAAAAAAAATGGTCCAATGGATTTTCGCATAAACCCAATACCATTCTTCAGTAAACTCAGGTTCAAAATTTTCTTTGACTCATTTCGTTCATCGTTTATCAGCTTCCAAAATCATTCTGACAGCTGCGTGAAATGCCATTTGCAATATATCAAGCAGACTCATTGACCTCACACAAATGTCTTATCATGTAATTTTGTTTTGTATTCTTATTTGTAATAAATCCCACATCTATTCTTCAACCTTTGGTTTTAATAGATTCTAGATACAATGAACAAATTCTTTGTAATTAAGTATCTAATGTATCAAATTTATGATTGGCCAGCTGTAAGTTGATTCTAAACACAAATTTCGTTATAGACCTTCCATATGATACAATTCTTTATTCGTCTTCTTGAGTTTTTATTATTTCCTAATTCTAAAACTTTAGTGATATCAAACATAATAAGTGTTTTTTTTGTGCATGGACCGTAGTTGATATAAAATGTATTTAAAAAAGAAAGATAATAATAAAAATCTGATAGTATAATAGTTTATATTTGAAATATTGTGCAATAACAAATCAATTGAATATTTTCTATCGTGAAATGTCTCTCATCAAATAATATTTTTTTTTCTAACTCGTACAATTTCACGAGCTGTCCACAATATTTATCGGAATTCTTTGATAATATTTCGTTTAGCAAAGTATTATTTTAGATATAGGTACATACACATTACACGCGTCAAAAGATTTATTCGTCATAATATAAAAAGGCAAAAGAACCATAAAAATATTTTAAGTTTTCTTTAGAAAATCGTGTTTTCATGTTTTTTTTTTCAACTAAATTGTAGGTACTTGAAACCATGCATATATACCATCACGGCATATCCCACAATATGAGATAACAAGCGACAAGTTTGCGGGTATGCATTATCTTATCAAAAGAAATCGACTCATGCGTGTATACCCACAAACTATTTTACTTAAAATAACTTAATTATAAAATCAATTTTTCAATTGAATTCTTATAAAAATATTGCCCACTTTTAAACGATTGAGTGTTGTCAAAATTTCTCTCATGATACCTACTACTTTACTACAATACATATTTGTTTTACAATGAATCATCGATGATTTTTTATCAAAATGAATTGTTTGATTGACTTCATTTGCTAAAAGCATTTTATTAAATTTAGGGAACAGACGGAGAAAATATAAAATATTCGAATCAAAAAATATATTTACTATAAAAAAATATATATCCAACAAAAACTCATTCGTTTCTTCGTAATAAAGTAAGTAGCTATTTGTTTGTATCAATTCTATATGAAAACTTATGACGGTATTCTTAGCGTTTTTCGGATAGAGAAAATATTACATTTTATACTTTGCGGTTGCTGAACTCATAAAAACAAAAGTCATGCAGTGCTTTAGGATAGGTATCTCATATTATCCACATTCACAGGTGCTCGGAATATATTTTTTATAGATATAAAATATTATGTATCTCTACTCAGTATAAGTTTTCATTTCTCTGTATCGAAATATCAAATTTCTACGGTTTATTGCACACCGCGGAGCAAAAATATTCCAGTTTCCTTTTACGCCTTACATACGAACCGAAATGACCATATTTCAATATATTTTCGGCTTACTTATTTTGAAACTTCCTACATCTAGTTTAAGATTTATTCCGACGTCCGGAAGTATTCCCGAACACCTCTAAACCTATGTTACATTTTCGTAACACAAGTAGGTACCTACTTGCCGAACAAACTTGTATAAGTAGATGCCTCTGCGAAAAACTCTACGATACAATCCAAGAAAGCAAATGCAGTGTTAGAGAATCTGCCCCTTAAGAGATATATTGATAGGCAAAATCGTTCCATAGAAAGACATTTAAAAATCAAGATCGTCAGGATCACAGAGTAGCAAAGGGAGGTATTCACAGAGAGAACAATAGTCAAGGATTGATAATAATTTTAAAACCATAAATCCGTTTATATAATCAAGAAGATTTATTTTCTGAACGGAATTTTGGCGGTTTAGTATGATCGATGTTTAAGTGTTAACGGTCGTTTAAGTTGAATAAATTACCCTCTGACATACGTGGAGCTGACATTCACAACTTCAATAATTTCATATAGACTGTGTTGTTTCCTTGAGCCAATTAAGCGATTAAGTGCCCTTGAATTGTGTTTGTATCATAAAATATATACAAATTACATAAATTATTATTATTTATTTTAGTAGTCTACTCTAATCTACTCTGAAGATGCTCACCTAGAGCGAAACTAGTTAGTCTATTAAAATCAAGTGGAAGAAAATTATAAATCAGTATTTTATTTTAATATATTATACCTAATGGAATTCCATCAAGTATTGTCGATCGAAAAAGTTTTTATCACATTTATCTTCTTTTTCGTTTAATTTATAAAATATGTAGATATATTTTTATTTTCAATTTGTTATCTCTTAATGCAGCTTCATTTTACTGCGATGCATTTAGTATTATTAAAGCCTATATATTTAATATCATATCGTTGTCCAGACCTCTTGTAGATATTTTCTCAGAATTAAATGAATTTAAAAAATGTATTTTCTTGCCTTGATTTGTGGAGATTGTGCAATCTGTGCCCACATAGTATGCAATGCGGGATAGTTAATGTTATGTAGGTGCGAATTTTTTGGTTGTTTCTTTCCTACCTACTTCGGTTATATTTTTGTAAACAAACGAATGACCCTTGTATGCTTTAATTTATTTTGATTTTTGTACCTACTACCTTGTATGCTTTTGGTTTATTTTAATTTTTATACTTTGAAATTTGAAATGTTATACAAATTTGATGTAATTATTTTTTTATGATTAATCGTGTAAAATAATTGTAGGTTTAATCCTGTATATTTTACCTAAATAAATAAAATAAAAAAAAATAAAATAAAATATTGGTAAATCCTAGGATTTACTTATAAATGTAAGGTTTTACATAAAATGTGACGATTTTTCGGGCTTGTACCATAAAATTTTAGTCCATGCTAGGTTTTACCAACGATGGTTGGTAAATAATAATGGTTTCGGGAATCCAAAAGTGTTGATAACTTTTTTCCTGATACAAAATTTTATTAAATAAATAACTGAACCTAACCAAAAAATCACGGGAATGCAGATTTACGTCATAAACCTAAGATTTACCGGACGAATGATGGTTAAAGTTCAAAATCAGCGTTGATCAAAGAGGATACTTTGGACTTTTACCATAAAGACTCGGTAAATCTTATGTTTTACGGGAAAATCTTGGGATTTACTGTGGATGGAACTTTTACAGTAACATAAAATAAAAAAAATCACTTCCAGTGTTCCGTGTATATTCTGAATGGACCTTTATTTTTAAACCATTGTTTACGTGAAGTTTTAAAGAGAACCTAAACATATTGAAAATGAATATTTTTACCAAGCATAGTACATCATCACTATGAGATGACACATACCAATTTAAAAAAAAATTGGTATGTGTCATCTCATAGTGATGATGTTCTATGCTCGGTAAAAAAATACACATACCTCTCATGTTATATAATTATTACTTGGCAAACATTGAGATGTATTATTAATGTGAAACTATTTATTAGTGACAATATAATTACTTAAGTCTATGCGATAATTATTATTTCTCGTTGGAATTTGTTATTCTTCCCGATATCCCATTTTTAAATCTTTTCAGCAGTATTATACCTTCAAATGTCTACATAATACATACCTACCGATACGGGATAAAAAAGTATATTTTTACTTCTCCCTAACCCAAGGGGTTATAGTGGAGAGTTATGATTTCGCAATTTAAGGTATTTTTTTATTGCAAATTGTCAACTAGTATCGTGTTGAGATAGTTTTGTGAAAGCTTCATCACAATGTATCTGTGTGTGTGCTATGTGCTATATGCTGTGTGCTATGTGCTATATACGGCGTGTTCATTTTACTTTATTAATTATAGACTAAAGTACTCATTCGATTATTTTCAAATTTTGCAAATATGTATATCTAATACTCGCTTAGACCCCATTAGATTTTGAAGTATATCTGAATAGTGCTTCTCATTTTTTTTAACTATCAAATATTTCAAAGTGACTCCAAGCTTAGGAAACTTAAAATATTTGAATTTTTATTTACAAATTGGTAAAAAGACCCATCACATACATAAAATGGCATTGAAGAATTATTAAGTTTTCATAATAAAATATTTAAATTAAAAAATAATTGAACAGACTCATTTCAAAAATGCTGAAAATTTTCCATACAAAATTCGAATATTTTATGGAGTGACTTGTTAGTGAAGATTTTAGCGTTGGCCACAACCCACTCGTTTTACATGTTTTCATCCATATTTTTTTTAATAAAACAATAAAATTTTAGTTTTCGAATGAAACAAAATAAAAAATGTATTTTTGATTAAAAAAAAATTATGTTTTATTTTATTTGGATTCTCTCTGTCTACTCCAAATAGGCAAACAGAGTGATCGTATATATGCTTTTATATAATTTAAGTTAAAACTCACTCGAAAATATGTAAATTGTATACTTACAAATTGTCAATCGTTAAAAATATTCAAACATTATTCTACATATTTACAAAATAAAACAATAATTTAACGAATATTTTTTTAATTGCATATACGCAAACAATTGATTTTTTACCTGTTTATTCTATAATAGTCCAACTCCGTCTCTATTGAAATGTTTAAAAATTCGTCAAGAAAATATATTAACTGTACGTAGTACCGAAAAGCTTTTTCTTTTATAATAAATGGAATTATTCATTATCAAAGACTGATATAATAATTATTATATAAAAAGCACACATACATAATTGTTTCACTTTATTTTACTTCTAAATTGACAAATATTTATGAAAATATACTGCAAAAGAGTATAAAATTGTATTTTAATGATACTGACTAGTATCGGTTACTCAGTGACCATCTTCAGATCGTGACAAATTTATGATTACCATATTAATGTCCCTTTGCAGAACGAAATACTTTGTTTATTGTTTTACCTAAATATTTTTTAAAAAATAAATAATAGGTACTTATCACTTAAGCCAAATTATTTATAATATGCTTATATTTTGGATGTAATGTCACAAATACCTACCTACGTGTCTAGTAATGTTTCCAGACCCCCGAAGATGACATTGGTGCGAACCCTGGTGTATTCCATCTTCCTTTATGGAGCTGAATCCTGGATTCACCGAAGTGCCGAAGTGACCAGAGTAGATGCTTACGAGATGTGGTGAATTTTGGGAATCCCTGGATGGCAAGAAAAATGTATATTTCCATCATCAAAGAGTTATGTATCACATATTGTGCATCGACTCAGGAACTTGGATTAAATTATTTTGGACACGACTAGGAGAAGAACAGTTCGGAAATACTCCTAGAATAAGAACCAGAGAGAGGAATGCAATACAATAGACCTAACAGACCGGACTAATAGCAACAACACTCCAGGAGGCTGTCCTGTCCAACTGGCTGCATATAGAAATAAGTGGATCGAAGTAATTAGTAATTACATATTGCAGACTTCTTCAAAGTCAAATATTGTAGATTACAAAAGTGTTCGTTCAAAAGTTCGTAACGTGATGAAACATTTATGATAAATAGCGACGAATATTTAAACCCGGATAACACCGGGTTATTACTGAAGCAAGTGATTCATAAAATAAGACATTATCGACAAAAAACGCAATTAGGTGCTCCATAGAATAACTCATTTTGAGTCTTCAATGAGAGACATTTTCTTTTATCTCGCATTTCCTTTACAATTTCTATCCTGACGAAAACATTAAAAAAATGGTGTTTATTATAACAAGTGTAACGTTTATTTATTTGAGTTGATAGTTTTGCGTGTTGATGATACGTACCTTCAAAAGAATCGATTTGGACGTTTCAATTGTCTGTGAAGCTCTGACGTATAGACTATAGCCCGGTATTACAGTCGGCCCTCAACTCATTGAGTTTGTTAAACTCAAGATTAATGTTAAGGGGAGATTTAATCCATTTCCGTATTAAAGTGCAATATGACATGTCAGTTACTAAATCTTCAATTATAGATATGTTTTACTTTTTCTGTGGTTATTATCTGTCAAATTTTAAATTACCTCAAATAATACGAACTACAAAACGGGACGCTACGACTTAAAATACTATTGTTTTACTATCCAACAAGGTAAAATTAATTTTTTTCACCAAAATAATGCTTTTAAATGCCCATGTTCGTTTCAATATGGCTGTCAGTTTGTTTTGTTGTGTGGCGCCACCGTCGATACAATTAACGCCTCTAGTGATAGAACACTGAAACTACACTCGTTGCCTAACGCCTCTAGTGATAGAAACTGAAACTAAACGCGTTGCCTAGCAAATGACAGTTGACTCACCGTCAAGTACTGAATCCGCCAGAAACGTTGAGTTAAATATTTGTCGTTTTAGTGACGTATTTGAGGGAAGATTAGGCCTAAACGGACACTGTAATACGATATATTTTTGTAAAACTTCAGTTTAGCTCTTAAACTGAGACTGTAATACCGGGCCAGAGACTACTACTATACTAAGCTAACTATGTAGGTACTTAAACACTTAAATAATAAGCTCAAAATATTCCTTCTGCTCAAAGTTATAACATTCAAACTGAATGAATTACATATTATTATTTTTCAATGTTTGAATGTTTGGAACTGTCACTTCATGACACACCCTTCTCTATTTTTCGAGTCCCCGCTTTGAATTTATATAAAAAGACGTTGTTCACCACCATTGTTCGCCATTCTGACGATGCTCAGTATAGAGTGATACCGGTGAATGGAAGTCGCGTTTGCGAAAATATTAAATAGACTTAAAATTATATATATTTTTTTCATAATTCTAGTTGACATAGTCGGTATTTCTTTCATGATTTATTTCTCCCTAGTAATCAATTGCAACCATTTATTTCTCTGATATCTCATTTCTAAATTTGTGCAAATATATTTATTTATTCAATCGACAAACCCCTCTTAACCCCTGATTCCAATTTTGTCTTTTTTGCCTTTCCTAATCCTATTGTAATCATTTCTAGGTTTCTCATTTAAATCATGTTTTTGTTCAATCAATCAATATTTCACCTGTTTAGTGTTATTTATGGACAGCTCATTCTATTTATGTACCTTAAATATCGCATGTAATAAACGTTCAATCTGCTATCTTATTGATGATAATATATGAAATTCAGTTTTATATCTATTTTCTGGGATGGAAATCTAATGTTTTTATCACCAGAAAATACTGTTTCGATAAAAATACGTAACATAACCATGTGCTTATTTTTATTAAATGTGAGATATTTCGCCAGCATTTCCAATCTTGAATAATGATAATTTTTTTCGATTATTTTACTTTTTAATAATATTTCTGGCGCAGTTCAGGGGTGACATCTGTGCGAGACACCGTCATCTCATTTCTAAGGACTGTTGCTTTCATTGTTTACAAATAAACTAATTTCTCAATTTCTCAATAGATGGCGTTACAAAAAGGCCTTTCCGTTACTCCATACATGGCAATAGTATAGTCCCTTATTTTCAGGTGAAATGTTACACACTATTCAGATATATAGAACTTTCAAAAATTACATTGATAAGGGAACTCATTAACTCAATAAGAAGGCATAATTGGTGAACGTTGCGCAAGCGCTTAAAGTGATCACGTAAACCAGCTGATGACAGGTCGTAAGCCCTGTAGGTGCTTCGAGTTCCTGGTTCTTCTACAATATCCCAACTTCATCTCCATTGAGATGTTGAAAAAATGTCAATAAAAATATGATTTTTTTCATTCAAACATGATATGATTATATTATTTTTCATAATACACCACGTGTAATGATATGAAACGATAAAAACTTATTTTTGGAAGGATGAAAAAAACACAATTCGTCGCATCGATCCAACAATTTAAAAAGCAAGGACGTTTGACTAAGACTGTGGTATTAGCGATATAAATTCCGCCAATTAACATAAACGATGTGTTTTGTAAGAGTGTCTGTTTGTGTGCGCGTGTGTTTATTTTTCTTCTCGAATTTATTGTTTTCTATTCTCGTGCAGCAAAGTCGATCGTTCCCATACAAAAGTCTGTCGTTTGCTGGTGCATGAAGCGACTCGGCTCGCCTGGGCCACAAAATGAGAGAGAGAATAATTATTTTCGGTAACATTTAGTTTGTGAAATATGATGTCAATACGTGCAATCCTCATAGCAGCGATCGTCTCATCGTCGATTCTTGATCTGTTCTCAAAAACATTTCACTTGCATCAATTCACATTTGGTCTGATCCACATTTGAAAATAATTATCACCTCATTCCGAGTTCGTGATTTTATCAAAATCCATTCCATTCCATTATTTTTATTATTTTATTTTATTTCACTTTTAGAGTACAGACAGTCATAACTACAATGTATAAACACAAATGAGTTACCAGCATATGGACCAGTGAAGACTCTCAATATTACCAATTTTCAATTATAGTCAAAATTAAATAATAAAAAAAAACAATCATGCAATTTATAAACAAATAATTAAATCAATAAACAAATCAATTAATTAATAAAAAGAGAAAAAAAATCAATAAATATATAAATAAATAAATAACAAGCATAAAAAATGGAGCAATTACTTGTGTCATACATCACTATAATTTAGTAATTAAGAATGAGATGATTCAAGTACTTCTCGTACACCTCTCCTAAACTGTCCCTTATTCAATAAAAATATGTCCAGGTCACCGAATAACATATTATACAGCGAACAACTGCGCTGCATGAACGTATTCCGAGCATAGTTGGTCGTGCAGTGGGGCAACCTGAACAAATAGTTAGCACGAGTAACGCGCTGTAGGCAGTTGATATTTACCAGCTCGAGTAGATTCACAGAATCGACATCTCCATTTATAATCTTAAACAAATATATCATGTCTATCTCTGTTCTTCTACTCACGAGTGTGGCTATCCCATAATGTCGAGCAGCGACCTTATAGTCATCAAAACTCTGGTTCGTCAGAAAGTTGAGATGTCTCACGAATTTCCTCTGCAATCCCTCAACTCTATTTATATAACTATGTACTGTATTGGGGATTCCATACGACCGATGCGAACTCCAACAGACTTCGTACCAATGAATAGTACATAGTTGCCATAGTCAAGGGTGACTTAAAGGGTTTTCCAATTCTCAATATAAACCCAACATCTATATGCCTTCCCAACAATATTATCAAAACTATCTTTCTAAAAAAAATCTTTGTTATATGGATGGAATAAAAAAAAGATTCGTATTTTTTTATTACATCTGTTGATAGATTGTCATACCGTAAAATATGTACAAATGGTAGAAAATTTATGATTTAGTATTTGTTGAGTTATATACAATACTTTAATTAAAAACTATTGAAATAAATCTAGAACTAAAAATATATGGATTGAAAATGACTTTCGATACAGAATACGAGTACATACTATGGGTTTGTCCCAAAGTACGAGGTAACTTCAACGATTCGGTGAATATATTTATTTTATGTGAATTGGCTGTTTCTCGTTACCCCTGAGGAGATATTACCGTCTTGGATATCCTATAGAGGTGTAGGTACGTTAAGGGGTTGTGCGAATCTCTACGAAACCGCTCCCGGATGTGAGCTTCGGTCAAATCTTTTCCAAAAAAGTGGTAATTCTCGAGGCGTATTCCCAACAGCTCAGTCAAAAACTGACAAGGCGTATCAATAAAATGAAACGGTTCACAAGCATCGCACCTGAATCTTACCGTCTCTTGAGCATGACCTCACTGTAGTCAGTCCATTTTCTTCGTGGATTAGTAAATTTTCAAACAAATAGAGATCCCGGATTAAATGTTAAATCTCTATTTTATTCACTGCTCGATTCGTCTATTTATTTGACCCAAATACACGCCGCTGGGAAACCATTCATGATTATATCGGAGAAAACCGTCAAATTTATACATACATGTATATGCAATAATCTTAATGTTTCTCCGGGGATATCCATATATGTAGTAAGAACCCTACGTCCATTTCGTACGGTTCGTTCGTCCCAAATTCAACCTAAGTTGTCGTTATTAAATATATTATATTTCTGCCTTTTGAGATTACAGTTGTAAGTACGTTCCATAATCTATTCGTTTAACTTCATTTCATAGTTCTAGTATATTATTTTTATTAAGTTAATTTAGTTTTCAAAATACATAATAGCAGGTGCTTTACTTAAGATACAATTATCAAAATTCATTTGTGACGCGGATATGAAATTATAAATAATAAGTGGACTGTATTTTCGCAGGGGTGATTTATTCTAACCAGATATGGAAATGTGTTGCAACTACTGTAAGGCAAAAGGAAAAGATATTTTTTTTACATTCATTAACAATTATGCTACATAACACATTAACATTATAGTGTCCCCCGTTAGGTAGGCGAGTACCTACCCGTGTTGTGGGTCTATATTATATTAAACTAGTTGCATGTAACACATGAGATCCAACTGTCGATAGCGATAGTATGAATAGTTAAAGAATAAGTATCAAACTATAATCCCATAAATACAAATTATTTAATATTTTAAGATATTTGATTTTCTATACGACACTTATGTCAAGATAGGATAGTATGGAGGTCAGTCCTTTGATCCTACCCAGAATATGAAAACAGCATGATGGTATGTATGTATGTTTGGAGATTAGTATCAAACAATTAAGTCTTCTTAGATATTGTGTGTAGGCGATTGTCATACAAATTGTATGAAGCAATGTCGTCACTAAATTCAATTTTTATAAAAATTATTAAAAAAAATTGAGAGGTGCTGATACAATGTTAATATTTTTTATAGAAAATTAAATTATCTAGTTGGGGTATTTCGGCTTTTTTTGTTGGAAATATAGGCAGTTAAACTCATAAATATAACATAAAAAAAATATTTTTCTTAATAAAAAATGTTTGAGAAACCCTGGAATTTAAAAAAAATGATCTGAGATTTTGTACTTATTTGTCTATGTTTATACCAAATTTCAGCGTTCTAGCTTTTAGGGTTTCTGAGATATATGGAAAAATAAATCAAAATTTCAAAAGTTGATAACCCCTGACTGAAACAAAAATTCACAATTCTGAGTATAAAAGTTTTGTAGGCATATAACTGTCTATATATTATGAAAATTTGGGCTCTGTAAATTGAGCGGATCAAAAGTTATAAGGGACACACACACACACACACACACACACACAAAACTCACATAAAATGTTCTACTCCGAATTCTGAGTAAATCCATGTATATGGGTCGACGATTGAGTGCCGTGCGAAGCGCACGTGTTTTGGTTCGTTGTGATATTAACGTGTTGTTGTTTATATTGACAGTGTTTTGGTGAGTTCGTTCCATTATTTTCCTTTAAATAATTTATAAATACTTTGATTTGTTATTTCGTTTATATGAACGTTCGTTCATTTATGTTTTCTTTTTTTCATTTTCGTTTATTGTCTGATTTTTTTAAAATATATCGAGAACTAGATTGAAAATGGAGACTGCGGGTGGGGAGGTTTCGCACCTCCCCACCACGCTTGTCGGTAAGCGAGGAAGGGACGATGATATTACAGCTCCGGCGAACAAAAAAATTAACAACGGTGTTACTATTAAAGACTCCAGTGGCGGAGAGTACAAAATTAGGTATAATTCTACTTTTTCATGTCCATTCGTAGTTCACGTACAAAAACAGACGGATAATGGTTTTGCTAGTATGGATTCAGTCTCCTTTGGGTCGTTTATATACAGGAATAATTTTGAAAATATTTCGAGAATAAAATCCGTGGGAAGACAAAAGGTCGCCGTAGAGTTTAATACCATCGAAGCCGCAAATAGATTTTTGGACGATGAAAATCTGAGTAATTATGGGTATATTTCATTCATTCCAAAGTATCTGTCATCACGAATGGGGGTATTGAGAAATATTCCGGTGGACATGTCTGAGGAGGATTTGCTCCAACACATCTCCACACCCAGGGGCTTTGGAAAAATTATAAAACTGCGCAGACTAACATTTAAAACTTTTGAAAACGATAAAACTGTTTGGAAACCAGCGAGATCAATCGTGATGTCTGTTGAAGGACAGGAATTACCTTCTCATGTATATCTATTTTTCAATAGAATACCTGTAGAGACATACGTCCTCCCGACAGTGCAGTGTTACCAATGCTGCAAATTTGGTCATACTAAACTGCAGTGCAGAGGTAAAGAAGTTTGTTACAGATGCGGTAGTAACCATACAGGAGACAAGTGTACGATTGGGGACGATCATGTATCATGTGTGAATTGTGGAGGTCGGCACCCTGCAGTCAGCGTTCTTTGCCCAGAAATAGCGAGACAGAAAAATATTAAAAAAGTAATGGCGGAAAATTCCATATCATACTATGAAGCAAGCTTAAGATTCCCAAGAAGTAAACCAGCCTATTCGGCAGTAGCTGCGCATAATCATAATCAAAGACCAATACAGGATGGTCCACCTCCGCGGTCCCCTACTCGGTCTATACCGAGATCGCCACCTAGAGGCTCGGAGAGTTTTGCAGGTAAAATCAATCCAAAAATGAAGGTTACTCAACTATCATCAATAACTAACATCAATAACAACAGTAAAAAAAAGTACCTGTCTAAAATTGTTGATGAGCTAAAATCAATATTAGTAGCCCCGGATGGCAACTATCCCCAACCGGAGGACGGCTGCATTTTTAAAGCAAACAACCTGATTGTAGAAGCTATCACCGCGATAACCAATCTTGAAAACCATCTAACGGCCGGTAATTTTATATCTTCCCCGACTTCAGATAAATTTATAACGTCCCAACTTGAAAATATTCGAGCCGACAGGCAACTTGTTAATATAACTGACAGTTTATCATCTCAAAGAAAAGAAACGTTTACCGAGGACTCTGAATAATAACATTTTGTTTCTTAAACATCGCTCTTGCTTATAAATTCATATATATTTATATATATTTTTTTATTTTTTATACTAATACATTATTTTAATTTTTAATGGCGGGAAATAATTCTATCAATATCCTACAATATAACTGCAGGAGCGCTATATGCAACAAACAGGATATTTTAAAAATTGCTTTAGACTATCATACATCGATAATGGCTCTCTCGGAAACCTGGCTTAAGCCAGAAAGAACATTTGGCGTAGAGGGGTTCACGTGCTTGAGAGATGATCGGCCTGCAGGATATGGAGGGGCAGCATTACTAATTAAGGACAGCCTTCCCTTTTCCGCTATTTCTGTTAAACCACCACTATGTCCATTTGAAATTGTTGGCGCTAGGATCTTTAACACCACATTTCTCTCTATTTATATTTCCCCTAGTATTTCACAAGAATCTTCCACATATTTAAAAAAAGTTTTAGAGAACTCTCCAAAACCATTGGTACTCTTAGGAGACCTTAACGCGCATCACCCCTTGTGGGGTTGCCATAATACAGATGTACCGGGCAGGAGAATCGTGGAATATCTGAACGACTTTGATCTTTGTGTATTGAACGATGGCTCCCCTACAAGAATTCCGGTTCCTAACCAGCAGGCTAGCATCCCTGACTTATCAATTACCAGTTGCGATGTGGCTTCTGTGTTATGTTGGAATACGTTGGAGGAAGTAGGTGGCAGCGACCATTTTCCAATTCTATTGGAATGGAGCTCCCCTGAGATCAAGGTTGTAAAGAGATTTATTAGAACAAATCCTGCTACTGGTAGCAAAAGAATATTGATAGGAAAGTGTTAAGGAATGCCAATTGGGGAGATTTTAAAGAATTTTGTGATCGATCTTGTGGTTCTCTGCCTCATCCAACAAATAATAACATAAATGAATGCTCTGATTCTCTGAATAATATGCTCCATAAAATTCCCAACTTTCAGAATAAAACTCCTTTCAAAAAGACCCAACACCCGGTTGTCCCATGGTGGGATGACGACTGTGAGAAAATGTTACAGAATCGTAGAGATGTACTTAAAAGATATAAGTATAACTCGAATTTTGAAAACTTTATTGCTTTTAAAAATACCCAGGCTCAGGCCAAGAAATTGTTCAGAGCTAAAAAGAAGGCTGGATGGATAGCTTTTTGCACTTCTTTATCCCCCCAAACACCAATCAGTACTGTATGGTCTAACATACGTAAATTTAGAGGCACTTATAAAAGCAGAAAAACAAACCATATCGCTGAACTCCCTTTCTCCGCCTTCATCAACAAGTTGGCTCCCCCCTATGTCCCGAACTTAAAGGAGATTTGGTCTCTAGATAGCTCAAATGTGCAAAGGTATACAATAGACCTGAATATCTCTACCCCTGCAAAAAAATTGGATGACCACTCTTTTTTGGTCTCGCAGTTCTCTTTGGAGGAGATCAGCTCTGTCCTGAGATCTGTTAGGGACTCGGCTCCTGGACCCGATGAAATTCCATACAGTCTTCTATACAAGAGTGGTAGCTCAACAATTTCCTACCTTCTAAAGGTAATGAACATTTGCTTTGACAACTGCATAGTGCTAAATACATGGAAAAGTCAGGTGATCATTCCTATTCCTAAAAACCAAAGCAATAGCCCAGAAGATATCTCTTTCAGGCCGATCGCTCTGTCAAGCGTCCTACTCAAAGTGCTAGAACACATGATAAAAAGACGTCTAGATTGGTTTGCAGAGAAAAGTCAGAGTTTTTCTCCTCTAATGTTCGGGTTTAGGAAAGGGAAATCTACGATGGAAAGCGTCGCTCATCTCGTTACTGACGTTCTGACGGCCTTCTCTGAATCTAAACATGTCGTGGGGGTTAGCTTGGATATTTCTGGTGCTGATGATAACGTTTTGCTTCCAGTATTGGGCGACAAACTCAGAAAATTCGGCATACCAAACAAAATTGTGTCCTTTTTACATTGTATACTAAGCGAAAGGAAGATCCTGGTGGAAGGCCCCGGTGGTACTACTCACAATAGACTCGTCTATAGGGGACTACCGCAGGGGTCTGTCATAAGCCCTATATTGTTCAATATATACATCCACGATGTATTTGAGGACCTATCCGCGGATTTCAAACTGCTTAATTATGCTGATGATTTTTTTATATACTGTGTAGGTAATGACATTAATAAAACAGAATATACAATGAACTCTAACTTAAGGATACTCTCCAACAAACTTAATTGTTTAGGACTCACATTTAACCCTTCCAAATGTAAAAAAATAATATTTTCTAAAGCAAGAAAACCCAAGCCATGCAATATATTTATTAACGATAGTCCACTACCTCAGACACAAGAGTTAAAATTTTTGGGTATTATTCTGGACACTAAACTGACGTGGAATGCTGCCACCTCCTACATTTCCAACAGATGCCAAGGAGGACTCAATGCGATGAGAGCAGTTTCAAGAGTCTGGTGGGGATCTCACCCTAGGATCCTAAAGCTAATGTATAACTCTCTCATACGATCACAACTAGACTATTGCTGTTTTCTAATGTCACCCTTATCTAAATGTAATAGCAAAAAATTGGATAGAGTCCAATATGAGGCCCTCCGAATTATTCTAGGAGCTATGAAATCTTCGCCAGTTGAAGCATTACAGGTTGAAGCAGTAGAACCGCCGTTGGACCTTAGAAGGCAATACTTAGCGGATAAATTTTTCACAAGGAGCTGCATTTTGAGTGATAATCCTATAATCAACAAAATACGCGACCTCTACGATATAGTCAAAAAGAATCGTAGATTTTGGGGAAAAAAACCAACACTAAATTTAGTATCCAGCTACGGATTTTTGAACTCATACGTCAAAGAAATCAATAGATATGAAACACTACCTATCTACACGGTTACCTACCCTTCACTCACTTATCGTCCCCAGGTTGTAAAATTCTTTTCTTCAAAACATGTATCCAATGCATCCATAAAGTTTGATAAAATAATGAATAAAGAGTGGAAGGAATACATTCGCGTTTTTACTGATGGATCCAAGGACAAAACTGCAATCTCTACGGGAGCAGCAGTATTCAATGAATATGATGGACACAAAAAACGTATTTCTCTACCGAAGGAACTCTCAATATTTTCTGCCGAATGCGTTGCGATCCTGGAAGCTTTAAATATCATCTCTCAGAACAATTTTGAAAGCACGATTATATTGAGCGACTCTCTCAGCGCGATACAAAAAATAAATAATTCATCTTTCAACTACCCTTTGGATTGTACCGTTTTACAAATAAAGCAACTCTTGCACAGCCTTCATGAGCGGGGTTGTAATGCTGTCCTGGGATGGATCCCAGGTCATGCTGGTATAAGGGGAAATGAAACTGCAGACTGCCTAGCCAAAGAAGCTTCAGAATTACCTAACTCTCCTTCCCATCAAAAGGTGCCTTTCTCGGATGTATTTTTCACCTGTAGAGAACATTTACTAGAAAGCTGGCAGACAAGATGGAATGCGTCGCCCTCGAGACATAGAGCTATACAACCCACAATAAACCGTATTCCGTGGTTTAATAAAATAACTCTGTCCAGACAATGTACATCAGTCATATGTCGGATTAAATTTGGGCATGTGTGCACCAAACAGTTTCTGTTTAAAATTGGGGTGAATACAACGGATATATGCGACTGTGGAGAGGAAGAGGAATCTGTCAACCACATATTCTTTTCTTGTAAGGATAGGGGAAAATATCCGGGTTTTATTCCAGACTTGACAAAACTCAAGGTACCATTTCCAACATCCATGAATGTAATACTCTCGGAATTTAATCCCAGTATATACAACGTGATTTCAAAATTCATTATCAAAAATAATATAAAAATCTAGATAGGCGCAGGTAGAGGGATGTGTCTCTCTGTCTCGTTTCATCTTCCTAATATTAATTTTTATATATATATATATATTATATATATATATATATATATATATATATATATATATATATATAAATATATATATATATATATATATATATATATATATATATATATATATATATATATATATATATATATATATATATATATATATATATATATATATATATATATATATATATATATATATATATATATATATATATATATATATATATATATATATATATATATATATATATATATATATATATATATATATATATATATATATATATATATACATATATATATATATATATATATATATATAAATATATATATATATATATATATATATGTTAACTTTAAGGTTTTCACGGGTATAAGATGCAAAACAACTTTTTGGGTAAACCCGTGTAGGATAGTCCTGAGAAGGACTGTTTGTCGCCTGACGTTTCGCCCGAATAACACCGGGCATTTTCGAAAGCCGCCTTAACGTTACCTACTCACTTAGCGTAGAGCTCTCGTTGCGAGCGGTCGTGTTTCGCGCGCGTTCGTTCTTTTCGAGTAGGTAACGTTAAGGCGGCTTTCGAAAATGCCCGGTGTTATTCGGGCGAAACGTCAGGCGACAAACAGTCCTTCTCAGGACTATCCTACACGGGTTTACCCAAAAAGTTGTTTTGCATATATATATATATATATATATATATATATATATATATATATATATATATATATATATATATATATACATATATATATATATATATATATATATATATATATATATATATATATATATATATATATATATATATATATATATATATATATATATATATATATATATATATATATATATATATATATATATGTTAAATCTAAGGTTTTCGCGAGTACAAAATATGTTATTATTAAGTATTTTGGGGATAACCCGCGTCAAATTCTGATTCCCGAGAGAATCAGTCGTCTGCCGACGTTTCGTCTGAATCACATCAGACATTTTCAATAGGCGCCTTGTTAATAAATTTCCGTCGTGAGGGATAGTGCGCGCACGTCCGTTCGCGTCGGAAGCTTACCACCAAGTGAAAGTTTGAAAGGAAGCCATGTCAGTTGTTAGTGGAGGGGTGGGTTTCCCCAATGACGTCATTACTGCGTTTTGTTTGGCTTCTAGTGACTCGAGTACTTAACGGTATATTGTTTACAGGTGGATTATCAGTTTTCGGCTTACTAAGAATTTTACTAATGTTTTTAATGTGACTATTGTTTGAAATATCGGTAGTTGGGTTAATTTGATTATTATGGTTTTTCAAAATATTGTTTTCAAGTACACTTGTCCATGCGGTCGGGATTCGAATGCTATCGTCCCTGCTATTCATTATACTGTTGCTTCTTCTATATATTTCTATTGCTTCCCTGTAAATTCTAAATGTTTCATTGTTAATATTCGCGACTACTTTTGAATTTTCAAAGTCTATGGAGTGATTTTCGGTCAATGAGTGATTTACTAGAGATGAAGTTAATTTCCGGTTTTTAATATCTACGCGATGTTCAGAGACGCGTGCCGAGATTCTGCGATTTGTCCTGCCTATGTAAGTTTTTGTGCAATCACCGCAAGGGATTTCGTAAATACCGTGTGACTCTAATGGTATTTTATCTTTCGGACTTTTTAAAAAGGATGAAATTTTGTTGTCTGTTCTAAAAATGGTGCGAATATTATGTTTGTAAAGTAGGTGACTTATTTTGTCAGTAGTGCCTTTTATGTAAGGTAAAAATGCAATGGCGAGTGGCTTTACTTTAGTTGATGTATCTTTTTTATTAAAATTTTTATTCGTTTGATTTTTTATTGCATTATTTATTGTGAAATTTGAAAAACCGTTATTTCGTAGCGCGTTTTTAAGATACTCTAATTCATTTTGAATGTTTTCGGAGTCGGTTATCCTTAATGACCGTGTTACCAAGGTGTTTGCTACAGAGGCGATTTGCGCTGGATGATGGTTCGACGATGCGTGGAGATATCTGTTGGTATGTGTTGATTTTCTGTACACAGTGTGGCCGAGAGTGCCATCGTCTTTTTTGATTACGAGAACATCAAGAAAAGGAATTTCACCGTTGTTTTCGATCTCCATTGTGAATTTGATGTTATTGTGGAGATCGTTCAGAAAATCAAGAAATTTGTGAAGTTCCTCCAAACCGTGAGGCCATATAACGAAAGTATCGTCCACGTATCTAATCCATAGCTTTGGTTTTAAGCGCGCTCTATCTATAGCTTCTTTTTCTAACTTGGTCATGAATATGTTAGCGACTGGCGGTGAAAGAGATAGACCCATTGGTGCTCCTTTTACTTGTTTGTACATGTCGTTATTATAAGTGAAAAATGTGTTATTGAGGCAATGTTCTATTAAAGTTATTATGTCATTCGGTGGGTCACTCATTTCTTTTATTGCTTGAAGAGCTTCGTCTGTAGGTATATTGGTAAACAGGGATACGACGTCAAAACTGACAAGGATGTCGCCCTTGTTTAATTTTTGATTTTTAATGATTTGTATAAAATGTTCCGAATTTTTGACAAATGATTCCGCTGATTCTACATCTGGTTGTAAGTAGTTGGCAAGATACTTTGATAACATTTGAAGTGGCGAACCGACAGAACTGACTATGGGTCTAAGAGGAACATCCGTCTTGTGAATCTTTGGCAAACCGTATAATTTCGGAAATCGTGACGATTTTTCTCTAGGTATTAACGACTTTTTTAATTCTGGACTTAATTTGGATGACATAATTTTTGTTTTAGTCGTTTTTTCTAAGTATGTTATAGGATTATTAGGATGCAGTTTATAAGCCGGATCGTTAAGCAAATTAGTTATTTTAATGTGATAATCTTCGCTTTTCATGATGACTGTTGCGTTTCCCTTATCTGCCGGAAGAATAATTATATCTTT
The DNA here is from genome assembly GCA_963576475.1 of Molanna angustata. NCBI lineage: Eukaryota > Metazoa > Arthropoda > Insecta > Trichoptera > Molannidae > Molanna > Molanna angustata. The sequence continues at coordinate 19,344,206 of OY754971.1, read as the reverse complement.
ATTTGCGCGTAATTCTTTAAGAGCTCGTATTTCATCGAGAGATATATTTCTTTTAAAATTCGGAACATTTTATACAAATCATTAAAAATCAAAAATTAAACAAGGGCGACATCCTTGTCAGTTTTGACGTCGTATCCCTGTTTACCAATATACCTACAGACGAAGCTCTTCAAGCAATAAAAGAAATGAGTGACCCACCGAATGACATAATAACTTTAATAGAACATTGCCTCAATAACACATTTTTCACTTATAATAACGACATGTACAAACAAGTAAAAGGAGCACCAATGGGTCTATCTCTTTCACCGCCAGTCGCTAACATATTCATGACCAAGTTAGAAAAAGAAGCTATAGATAGAGCGCGCTTAAAACCAAAGCTATGGATTAGATACGTGGACGATACTTTCGTTATATGGCCTCACGGTTTGGAGGAACTTCACAAATTTCTTGATTTTCTGAACGATCTCCACAATAACATCAAATTCACAATGGAGATCGAAAACAACGGTGAAATTCCTTTTCTTGATGTTCTCGTAATCAAAAAAGACGATGGCACTCTCGGCCACACTGTGTACAGAAAATCAACACATACCAACAGATATCTCCACGCATCGTCGAACCATCATCCAGCGCAAATCGCCTCTGTAGCAAACACCTTGGTAACACGGTCATTAAGGATAACCGACTCCGAAAACATTCAAAATGAATTAGAGTATCTTAAAAACGCGCTACGAAATAACGGTTTTTCAAATTTCACAATAAATAATGCAATAAAAAATCAAACGAATAAAAATTTTAATAAAAAAGATACATCAACTAAAGTAAAGCCACTCGCCATTGCATTTTTACCTTACATAAAAGGCACTACTGACAAAATAAGTCACCTACTTTACAAACATAATATTCGCACCATTTTTAGAACAGACAACAAAATTTCATCCTTTTTAAAAAGTCCGAAAGATAAAATACCATTAGAGTCACACGGTATTTACGAAATCCCTTGCGGTGATTGCACAAAAACTTACATAGGCAGGACAAATCGCAGAATCTCGGCACGCGTCTCTGAACATCGCGTAGATATTAAAAACCGGAAATTAACTTCATCTCTAGTAAATCACTCATTGACCGAAAATCACTCCATAGACTTTGAAAATTCAAAAGTAGTCGCGAATATTAACAATGAAACATTTAGAATTTACAGGGAAGCAATAGAAATATATAGAAGAAGCAACAGTATAATGAATAGCAGGGACGATAGCATTCGAATCCCGACCGCATGGACAAGTGTACTTGAAAACAATATTTTGAAAAACCATAATAATCAAATTAACCCAACTACCGATATTTCAAACAATAGTCACATTAAAAACATTAGTAAAATTCTTAGTAAGCCGAAAACTGATAATCCACCTGTAAACAATATACCGTTAAGTACTCGAGTCACTAGAAGCCAAACAAAACGCAGTAATGACGTCATTGGGGAAACCCACCCCTCCACTAACAACTGACATGGCTTCCTTTCAAACTTTCACTTGGTGGTAAGCTTCCGACGCGAACGGACGTGCGCGCACTATCCCTCACGACGGAAATTTATTAACAAGGCGCCTATTGAAAATGTCTGATGTGATTCAGACGAAACGTCGGCAGACGACTGATTCTCTCGGGAATCAGAATTTGACGCGGGTTATCCCCAAAATACTTAATAATAACATATATATATATATATATATATATATATATATATATATATATATATATATATATATATATATATATATATATATATATATATATATATATATATATATATATATATATATATATATATATATATATATATATATATATATATATATATATATATATATATATATATATATATATATATATATATATATATATATATATATATATATATATATATATATATATATATATATATATATATATATATATATATATATATATATATATATGTTTAAATATAAATTTTCGCGGATTGTAGAGATATATGTATAGCTACTTTTCCGGGCTATCCGCTCGTTTTCGTCCTGAAAAGGACGGTTTTGCCGACGTTTCAACCGAATATCATCGGTCATTATCGAGGCTGGTCGGTTCGCAAACGTAGACACGGTGCGACTGACACCGCGTTGCATTTCGCGTTCCTATTTGTGTATCGTGTTGGTGTATTGGCGTGTGATGCGGCGTGTGGGAGGGGTGGCGGTGTGAGCATGAGTAACCGTCGATTCGCGCTCTGTTGTTAGTGGTGGTGTGGTGAGGGTGTCTTCCCTGCAGCTCGGTGACCGTGCTGTATATCGTTCGTCGTATGACGTCACGCTGGTATGTGCGCGTGTCGATCGCCGTACAGCTAGGTGCGGGAGGGCAGAGGGCGGGGGAACAGTTGTAGCGGTATGCACTGGCGTCATTGGCGTTGATTCGTTTAACCATGCGCGGTCACTTGAATATGAATTAAGTACTGGTTTCCACGCCACTGGTAGACGACGAGAATCATCTCTTGTGTTCATTGCGAAGGGCCGTTTTTCTATTTCGATGGCTTCTCTATATACTCTATTAATCTCGTTATTTAAACGGACAAGAGTCTTTGCTGCATCGAAGTCTATTTTGTGGCCTTCTGTCATTGTTGACGTCGATTTATTTTGTTTTACGTCTAAGCGGTGTTCGGCTACGCGTGCTGATACTTTTCTGTTTGTGCGACCGATGTAAGTTTTTTCGCACGTACCGCAGGGGATCTCGTATATACCGTGTGACTCTAACGGAATACTGTCTTTGGTCGGTCGTAAAAAAGACGAGATTTTTCTGTCTGTTTTAAAAACAGTTCTAATTTTATACTTTTTTAGTACTCGACATATTTTATCCGTAGACCCACTGACGTATGGAAGTATCGCCAACCCGCGTATCTCTTCTTTATCTTTTTCCTTCTTTTTTTCTGTTTGATCTTTTTTAATTGCTCTATTTATAGTATTGTTATGATATCCGTTAGCAAGGAGAGCTTTCTTGAGGCTACTTATTTCTTGGTTAATATTTTCCTCGTCCGATATTCTTTTTGACCGGGTAACTAGAGTATTAACTAATCCTGCTAACTGGGCTGGGTGGTGGTGTGAGTTTGCGTTCAGGTATCGGTCGGTATGTGTTGGTTTCCGGTATACAGTAAAACTTAATGAACAATCAGGATTCTTTTTTACCAACACATCGAGGAATGGTAATTGGTCGTTAATTTGCATTTCCATTGTAAACTGGATAGATGTGTGTCTATTGTTTAGGTATATTACAAATTTGCTCAGCTCTTCTTCACCATGGCGCCAGATTATAAAAATGTCATCAATGTATCTGACCCATACAGTTGGTTTGTATGGGTCAGATACATTCTGACCGTTGGTTTGTATGGGTCAGAAACCAACTGTATGGGTCAGATACATTGATGACATTTTTATAATCTGGCGCCATGGTGAAGAAGAGCTGAGCAAATTTGTAATATACCTAAACAATAGACACACATCTATCCAGTTTACAATGGAAATGCAAATTAACGACCAATTACCATTCCTCGATGTGTTGGTAAAAAAGAATCCTGATTGTTCATTAAGTTTTACTGTATACCGGAAACCAACACATACCGACCGATACCTGAACGCAAACTCACACCACCACCCAGCCCAGTTAGCAGGATTAGTTAATACTCTAGTTACCCGGTCAAAAAGAATATCGGACGAGGAAAATATTAACCAAGAAATAAGTAGCCTCAAGAAAGCTCTCCTTGCTAACGGATATCATAACAATACTATAAATAGAGCAATTAAAAAAGATCAAACAGAAAAAAAGAAGGAAAAAGATAAAGAAGAGATACGCGGGTTGGCGATACTTCCATACGTCAGTGGGTCTACGGATAAAATATGTCGAGTACTAAAAAAGTATAAAATTAGAACTGTTTTTAAAACAGACAGAAAAATCTCGTCTTTTTTACGACCGACCAAAGACAGTATTCCGTTAGAGTCACACGGTATATACGAGATCCCCTGCGGTACGTGCGAAAAAACTTACATCGGTCGCACAAACAGAAAAGTATCAGCACGCGTAGCCGAACACCGCTTAGACGTAAAACAAAATAAATCGACGTCAACACTGGCGAATCATGTGATGACAGAAGGCCACAAAATAGACTTCGATGCAGCAAAGACTCTTGTCCGTTTAAATAACGAGATTAATAGAGTATATAGAGAAGCCATCGAAATAGAAAAACGGCCCTTCGCAATGAACACAAGAGATGATTCTCGTCGTCTACCAGTGGCGTGGAAACCAGTACTTAATTCATATTCAAGTGACCGCGCATGGTTAAACGAATCAACGCCAATGACGCCAGTGCATACCGCTACAACTGTTCCCCCGCCCTCTGCCCTCCCGCACCTAGCTGTACGGCGATCGACACGCGCACATACCAGCGTGACGTCATACGACGAACGATATACAGCACGGTCACCGAGCTGCAGGGAAGACACCCTCACCACACCACCACTAACAACAGAGCGCGAATCGACGGTTACTCATGCTCACACCGCCACCCCTCCCACACGCCGCATCACACGCCAATACACCAACACGATACACAAATAGGAACGCGAAATGCAACGCGGTGTCAGTCGCACCGTGTCTACGTTTGCGAACCGACCAGCCTCGATAATGACCGATGATATTCGGTTGAAACGTCGGCAAAACCGTCCTTTTCAGGACGAAAACGAGCGGATAGCCCGGAAAAGTAGCTATACATATATATATATATATGTATATGTAGGATCTGACTACCTACATTAACTTTGTGTCAGACGCAATATTTTTGCTCGTGAATTAGATATATTTTTTTAATGTAAAAAGTGCGAAATACGCGGTATAAAGTTGTGTGTTAATAAAACAAAGTGTGGTTCATCGAATGATCATATTTATTTAAACATCAGGTGCATCAGTTACCGTAATTCGGGATAAAAAGAGTGAATGTGACTGTGCTGGTTTGTGTTGTTACCTGCCCTGCATAGGTAGGTACCTCGCTGTGTGAATATTGCGACCTGCGTACAGTGACGGGTACAGTGGCGTATCACGGTATTCATACACACACTATAGAACAAACTTATTGTTTACAATTGAATTAGCTGAGCTAGCTGTGTACCATGGGCCCTATTAAATGTAGCCAATGTGCGAACAGTTTATCACCGACTAAGTCGCTTAAATGTTCCCGATGCTACCACACATACCATTACTCCTGCGTTGGCACAACCCAGGATAACTTTAAAAAAATGTCTCGTATCAGGAGAGACCAATGGAAATGTGCCACATGCGTGAGGGACGATCCAAGATTGGCCTCGGAGGTGGATCCCTGTCGATCCCGATCAAGCTCTGTCTCATTGCTGAATGTTGCTCCAGAACATAGTCCACAACAGCAAAAGAATACTCCAACTAGTAGTCACAGTACACCTAATTCCAACCCAACAACTTTGGAAATTTATAATGAAATCACACTACTCCGTGAAGATTTCAGAACTTTACATGCCGAACTGGCGGAGTACAGAAAGTTCAAAGAGACATTATGTGCACAAACTGATGAACTTAAAACAACTATCAATTTCTTGTCACAGGAATATGATCGACTAAACAAGAGCATCAATGTACTGAATGAAAGCGCTAAAAAACAGGAATCATTAGAAGGGGAAGTAAGAGAACTTAGAAGGAGGGTTAATGAATATGAACACAGGGAAAACTTACAAAGGCAGGATCGACTGTCAAAGAACATTGAAATATTTGGTGTCCCGAAAAGTGATGGAGAAAACTTAACCGAATATGTAAAAAAGATTGCACAAAAAGTGAATTTCCAGATCAATGAGTGTGATGTCGATGAAATTAGTCGATCTCCTCCACGAAAGGATGGAAAAATTTCGACCATAGTTTTGAAGATGTCATCTACACAGAGAAAGGAACAATTTTTGGCAACACTAAAGTCTAGGCGTGGAGAGGTGACAAATCAAGACTTGAATAATGCTTCACAGAATCGGAACACAATATTTTTTAATGAACATTTGACTGTTCAAAATAAAATACTGTACAGAGATGTGCGCATAAAAGCGAGAGAGCTAAAATTTCGCTTTGTGTGGATAAAGAATGGACGAATTTATACAAGAGAGAAACCGGACTCGAAGATTCTACGTATAAAAGAACAGAGCGACTTGAACCTAATGAATGTTTCTACACAAGATTAATTTTATTATATTATATTATTATAATAGAGGAATGTGGGAACTTTTACCGGAGAGGGACCGGAGACCAGAGTTTTTTGAGCTTGCAGTCAGACCAAAATACTTTCTATAAAGTTGTCAAACAGAAAACAACAATGGACAAATACCTCTCTTTGGGAAGTTTTAATATTTTTCTTTGTTTTGATGTTTTTCTCTTTTTAAATACTTTTTTATTTCTTAATTTTATTTCTGATTTAATTACTTTTTGTATAGAAATGACTTATACTCAAACACGAATTTCTTTAACATATAACATATACACAAAACTTACACACCAACACTCAGAATTTACTTTTACTTTTTCTAATACATTAACCATCCACAATGTACATCATTGGATTTGTCAGGTCGATAGTGTTCATCGTGGCTGTATTTTGCTTATTTGCATAATTTACATAAAACATACTCAATATACAACATATACGAAAAACATACATAATTTAGCCTATACATGTAGATACATAATAAACACCCAATATCTGCTTATAGAGAATCACACAAAAAATTGTGTGACTTATTATTATATCAACCTGGGGGTTGTACAAATTTCAAAAAGTATCATATTAATACACAATGGCAATCACAGAGTCAGATCTCGATGAACTAGAAAATCTTATAACGACAACGGAAATTGTAACTCCTATAGAATGTACATGGCGATTACGTAGCGAAAAAACACTTAAAATTTTAAACGTAAATATCAGAAGCATTCAAAAAAATTTTGATCAGCTGGTACTTTTTCTAAGTGGAGCTTGTTTAGATCCAGATGTACTCATACTTACCGAATGTTGGTTGGTAGATAATAATGTTGTTCCTAGTCTTAAAGGGTACCGCACATTCCAAACAACACAGCACGTTAATAAATCCGATGGTATTGTGGTCTATGCTAAAGAGTCTTTAAACCCAATATGTACAACTGTAAACCTAAATGATGCGAATGCCCTCAATATTACATGTGATAATAAACTGACGATTCTTGCAGTTTATCGTTCACCATCTTATAAAAATATTACGCAATTTTTAGTATCACTAAATCAAATACTAACTCACTTACCGAAATGTAAATATGATGTAATTGCAGGAGATTTTAATATAAATATACTAGAGAGAAACAGTCATGTTGAGGAATATACTTGTCTTCTTTATGAGCATGGCTTCATCTCAACTATAAATAAGCCTACTAGAGAAACAACCACAACATCAACATGCATTGATCATATATTTGTAAGAACGAAAGCCCAAATCAAGGCAGCAATAATACAAAGCTCTTTCACAGATCATTATGCGACTATAGTACAGATTGATGATAAAATGATATGTCAAACTTCAAAAAATAAATCAATTAAAAGTACAAATTATGATATATTATTAGAATCTCTAAAACAAGAAAATTGGGCAAATACACTAAATAAAACTGACCCTGAACTAGCATTACAGTGTTTTGTATCAACGTTACAAGATCATATCAACGCAAGTACCACGTTGAAATTAATAACACATTCCAAAAAAAAAATTAAACCATGGATATCGAATGCTCTTGTACAAAGTATTCACAAGAGAGACAGGCTACACAAACAGGTATTGAAATTTCCCCTTAATATAAGCCTTTTAAATTACTATAAGAAATATCGGAATACGTGTCACAAGGCAATAAAACTGGCCAAGGCACTCTACTATAAAAACAAAATGGAACAAGACAATTATAATAGCAAAACCGTCTGGAAGATAATGAAAGAAAACCTAAACCATAATCAAAAGGAAACATGCATTAAGACATTGAAAATTGGTAACGACATAATTGAGGATCAAAATTCAATTGCAAACAACCTCAATAAATATTTCGCAGATGTCGGAAAAAAATTAACAGAAACTATCTTAAACAATATAAATAAAACAGAATCTGAATTAGTTATCCAACAAGAAACATCTTCTCCCAGTAACAACTCATTTAATATTAGATCAGTGACTAAAAATGATATTTTAAGTATCCTAAAATCACTTCGAACAGAATGTGCGCAAGGACCCGATGGTATATCTACAAAAATACTTAAAATTGCAAAAGATAACATACTTACTCCACTAACGCACGTTATAAACCTAAGTATTGCTGTGGGCACATTTCCTGATCATCTAAAAAAGGCGTATATTGTTCCAATATTTAAGGATGGTAATCCTATAGATCCACGAAATTATCGACCTATAGCACTTTTAAATACATTGTCGAAAATATATGAAAAAGCTATCAACATACAACTAATACATTTCTTAAATCACAATAAATTACTTACTGCGCAACAATTTGGATTTCGGCCTGGTTTGGGAGTCAACGATGCTGTTTTAAACGTTACAGAATTTATAACAAAGTCACTGGATGCAAAAAATAAATGTATTGGTATATATCTAGATCTTGCCAAAGCATTCGATTCTGTCTCACATAAAATATTAATTCAAAAAATTAGGAAAATAACCAGTAATGAGTTGACTATAAAATGGTTCCAGTCATATTTAAGAAACAGAATGCAGGCGGTCAGATTGGGTGGCGTAATTAGTTCATTCTCTCCAATTGAATATGGGGTACCTCAAGGAAGTGTATTGGGACCAACGCTGTTTCTTCTTTTTATAAATGATATGAATAAATTGGATATTGGTGGTCCCATAATTTCTTTTGCTGATGATACGGTGTTATTGTTTAGTTCTCACAATTGGGCTCAAACGCATTCTATTGCTGAGCAGGGAATGATCATCGTAAAAAAATGGCTAGATAATAATTTACTGACATTAAATATCGGAAAAACCAAATATATGACATTTAGCATAGATAATCGACAACAACCTGAGGAGTCCTCTTCATCTATTACTATCCATAATAACTGTGATTTGCATCTAAACTGCTCCTGCCCCAAACTACTTAGAGTTAGTAGTTATAAATATCTTGGCATAACAATTGACAGAAATCTTCGATGGACAACACATGTGGAGATAACTGCGAAAAAAATTCGTCAACTGATATATGTTTTTAGGAATATAAGAGAAATTTTCGACCTAAATACGTTAAAAGTGTTGTATTATGCTCTTGGACAAACGTCAGTCTCTTATGGGATTATAGGTTGGGGTGGTTTAGCTAAGACCAACCTATTTCCCATCTCAACCGCGCAAAAATCACTACTCCGGGTCATTTGTCGAAAACCTTTCAGATATCCATCAAATCAGCTTTTTTCGGAGTTCAAGGTCCTTGATGTTAGACAACTCTATATTAGAACAATAGTCATTCAACTACATAAAAACCCAGCAATATATAAACCACAATACACCCTTACTTTTAATACAAGAAATAGACATTTGCTGCAACCGACTCATACACAGACTACTTTTGCCCAGAGACACTACACATTTTTAGCACCCAGAATATATAATATGGTTATGTCTGATATCTTGGACTTAGTGCAGCCGAGTGGGCATAATTTTGGAAAGCTGGTTACTGATTGGTTGATTCGGAGAGGGAGGGAAGAGTCAGAGAGAGACTTGACGTTTGTCCTAAGATAATTTTAATATAATTTACAATCAAAATCTTTTTCATACACCCTTTTACACATATCCACACATGCAAACACATCCTCACATTAACGAAAACACAAAGACACCTAATAATTTTTTTCATATACCTACAATTGTATTTTATATGTACTTTTTTATATTTTTTTATGACTTAAAATGTGTACTTTTGTACTTTATTATTTGTATTTTTTATATTTTTTTGTGCCTTAGATGTTAAGAATTCACGTAGCTGAAATTTATGCTTACTTATTGCCTAGTATTACCTCAGAACAGGCTTTGCCTAGTGAGGTAATAAATTCCATTTATATATTTCATGAACAATATTTTATATTTTATTTTATATTGTATTATGGAAATTAATAAATAAAAAAAAAAAAAAAAAAAAAATAAAAAAAAAAAATATGTATATATATATATATATATATATATATATATATATATATATATATATATGTATATGTATATGTATATATATATATATATATATATATATATATATATATATATATATATATATATATATATATATATATATATATATATATATATATATATATATATATATATATATATATATATATATATATATATATATATATATATATATATATATATATATATATATATATATATATATATATATATATATATATATATATATATATATATATATATATATATATATATATATATATATATATATATATATATATATATATATATATATATATATATATATATATATATATATATATATATATATATATATATATATATATATATATATATATATATATATATATATATATATATATATATATATATATATATATATATATATATATATATATATATATATATATATATATATATATATATATATATATATATATATATATATATATATATATATATATATATATATATATAATTAGATTTTTGTGTGTTCTTTTGTTTGTCCAATAAGGGAATTTTGTTTTAACAAATCTTATTTTATTTTAGAATAAGTAACATTGTTCGGTTTACATATCATAATTCATTGCTTAAATTTTATTTTCACTCTCCGCCACTGATATCCTAATAATGTTGTGTTATTGTTACAAATCTGCTTGTGTGTGTGTGTGCCACCGCACGACGTGGCTCATCAACTGTTTATACTACAATAATATACTTGTAAATGGCAGGAAACTATACATATAAATAATAGTTCTGCCAAAAAAAATTAAAAAAAAAAAAAAAAAAAATCCATGTATGGGAACATATATGCTGCGATGCCTCTAGTTGGTGTTATTAGCATGCAAAAAGTCCAGTACGCCATACAAAATTTTCCTTCGTACACGCATCTTGGCTTAATAATGTCGATTCATTCAGAGAATTGAATTCTCATGAACGAATCGACAGTTGGATAATGTCGATTCATTCAGAGAAATGAATTCTCATGAACGAATCGACAGTTGGATTATAATTTACAACATTTTATCATGTTTCATTATAAAATAAATAAAAAATATGTATAGGTATTACTTTTTTTATATAAGTGAAAACATGTTACATAGGCATGAAACTGTATATATCATTTTCGTTATTATTATTATTTTGTATGCTGTATGTTTTCTGAATAAAATAAAATAAAATATTATATTCCTTCATATTATATTGCATAACATTGTATTACATCTTATCATATTGCATTATATCACACCATATAACATCATATTCCAAAATATTATATCATATTACATTCTATCATATACCTAACATTATATCACACCATATTACATCATATTCCAAAACATTATAATATATTACATTCTATCATATAACATTATATTATATTACATCATATTATATTACATTACTTTATACATTTTTTTTTCTTTTAAAATATAAATCATACCTATGTATATAAATCATATTGATGGAACACACTCACTTACTCGATTATTACAATTTTCAGGGTCTTACCCTCTGTCCCGATGGTCACACTTGTAGCACTTATCATGCGCGCGCGGTGACAACAATTTTAAAGATAATTAAGTGTGGTGGAGCTTTAAAATGAAGGAAGAGAGGCGGATTCGAATATATAACTTTTCAGGACGCGGTTTTGGTGGATACTGGCGTGTGGGTGCGGGGCGACAAAAAATGCAACAATTCTTTGTTCTTTATTTTGGAATTAACAGTTAATATTTTAATAGTTTTATAAGGTTTTTTGTTGGCAGCCAAGATTGAACAACAGGTAAGTCTAGATTGCTCTTCCTTTTATTCAGCGTTGTGTCATTTTACAAGTAAGTGTGTAAAGGTGGATTTCCTGTGCAAGAAAATATGTATAATAATAGAAAACTTTTATTTTAAATGAATAAGGTGAAAAGTATAAAGATACTTATTTTCCTTGAGTTGTATATAAAAAAAGCAAGTCATCAACAAAAATAATAGAGTACAATTATGAAAAAAAAATTATATATCATTATAAGTTCTATTTAAATTTTTCTCATTTTAGTAATTCTTTAAGAGGGTACATAAACCTTAACATCCCAATTTGAAATCAAATTCTTCAAAAATATTAAACAGTGTATTTCCAAAAAATATTAAACAGTTTATTTCCAAAAAAATATTAAACAGTGTATTTCCAAAAAATATTAAACAGTGTATTTCCAAAAAAATATTTAAGAGTGTATTTCCAAAAAATAGGTACCATAAGTTTTTTCAACATTTTTCTGGTGAATACGTATAGTTCCCTAAAAAAAGAATACAAAATTTCGTATTTTACAGCACTTTTTAAAATTACTCCATAACTTTATATCGTAGAGAAAAAGATCTTTTATTTGCTTAAAAAATGCACAAATCCAGAGTGAATGACTGATAAAGTTTCTTCATTTCAATGATTTATTTTTAAAATGCAAAAAATCAACAAACTTTTTCCGTTTTTTTTTTCCGTTGCTTTAAATAACGTATATACATAGAATAATAATAAAACTATAGAATACTCATTCCCATACAATACCTCGCTGAAAAAGTGAAGCCGTTTTACTGGCCGGCTCGTGTCAATATACATATGTATGACTTTGCTATAATTTAGCAAGTAATTTTCCTATTTTGCTAACTATTCCGTAAATAATTTTGCAAGCAGTTAAAAAATACCCTATTTGGGGAACATATCACGCAGAAGGCCAAATGATTACTGAATGCTCGTAGCAAAATGTTGACCAAATTAGTCAACATAAAGCAGTCTCATTTACTGCAGGCTAAAGAGTATTCTATAATATTATAATTCTATGCGTATATACCCTTTTTAACGCATGCGATAGTTACCCTTACTAATACGTAACATTATATTGCTTTAGGCAAATTTTTAATATTAGGTATATCATATTTTTAGTTACAAGATTTTGCCCTATATCCCCTTTCGTTACAATACGCTTTATACGATGACGCGTCGTTATGAGTCGATTATTGCAAGAGTATTGATTTGGCATATAGGTTCATACTATCAAAATTCTTGTGTCTAGATTCCACAAAGTCAGCATATTTCATTTGATAATAATTATATTGAAAAAGATCTTCTTCTTCCTTTTCATAGATCCGAAGATCTGTTTTTACCGCTATTCTGTCTCCTGCGATGTGGACTGCCAACTGTCTAGCCATATTTTGGAGGTCTTCCTGTTGGTCTTCTTCCAGCTGGATTCTCTTGGAGAGCGATACGTGGGAGTCTATTTTCATCCATTCTGTTTACGTGTGAGCTCCAATATCGCCTCCGCTATCTTCCCCATCTGACGATGTCTTCCGTACTACACATTTTTCTTATTTCAGTGTTTCGAATTCGGTCTCTTATATAAAACTAAGTGATGCTATTATAGAATTTATTATGGATGAGAGCACGTTTGTTGTAAATACAGGTGACAGCTCATCATCACAAAGTGAATCTGAAGAGTCTGAATTAACGGGCGAAGAATGTTATATACTAAGTTGTTCTCGTCATTTTCATCTGATTACAAAATAAAATTGAGACTTTCTGTAATATGCATAATTTTCCGGTTATACATCTCAATGTCCTCGTCTCTGATATTCTCAGAAGAGATTTTGCTCTCGTTGTGTCTGCTCTGGTCTTTACTCCGTAGATGGCAATGGAAAAAGATTGAAAAAGATGAAAAAGATGTGTACATAAAAATTGAAAAATTAAAAAAGATGTGTACTAAAAAACACAATTTTACTAACGCACAATTCACTAAAAAGTCGTCTTAGTTTTCAAGTAATTCCCATCATTTCGGTATCAATTTAATGATGTCAAACTATTTATCTAACAAGACAAATAACGCGTGTGACCTTTTATACGTTATTTGAACCGAAAGCAATTATTTGATTTAGTAGGGAAAATAAATAGCGAGCGTATAATGTTGAATGGGAACAAACTCACTATCAAGGTATTGTAGGCAGAGGAACGAGTATAAAATAATATACATACTAGTCAACTGATTTTGGAACATACACTGAAAGTAGCATCTCCGTCAAACAGTATGTAAATTACCTGCTACAAAATAGGTATTCATTCCATGATTCGTTTTGTTCCGTGTGTAAAACTTTGCAAATTACAATTTAAATGACTACGCAAATTCATTATGCTGCGAAAATCTCTTTCACCCCCACCCCTCCCCAACCCCTCAGCCACACATATGACTATTGGGCAAACACAAACTACCGACAATGAACAAAATCCGTATTTCCTGTCGAGAGTATAATATTATTAACTTTACCTTCGTGCCTATACAGACTGTTTTAACTCTAACCTAATATAGCACACGATGATGAGGTCGTAATTTTTATGTACGTTATTGTACATTTTTTATAATATTCAAATCGCACATATGTATAAGATAGTTGTTTCAAAAACGGAAACATACTGAATGTTATGTTTAAGTCAAATGAATTAAAAGACATAGAATAATTGAAAAAAAAGGAAACCTTTTATTATAATTAATAAAAAAAGAAGATCATATTTTTTTGTTTAGTTTGTAGTTATAACATCAACATGATTAAGTTCAATTATTAAAATTAAAACAGCTTTTTTCAAATAAGTACCTACTGTCCCAATAAATTTAAAAACTTGTGTATGGGACAGGAGTAAATTACATATTATATTATACATATTTATATTCACATACTTATAGTTACGTACACATATATACGTACATCCACGAGAATTATCGAATAAATTTCTAATTAAATTAAACTTACAGCTAATAGAGATGTTCAAAGCTCTTTTTTTTATTGTTTTGGATATAGAGCAATATTTAAAATTTATCTTAACAAAAAAGTAATAAAAAAATATTTGTTATTTTACAAATTTAATATTCTTTTTGAAGTTATGATAATTTGGTGTTGTTTTGATAATTGCAGGTAGAATAATAAAATATTTTATTCCAGCGGGCCTATTCCTTTTATCGCGGGAATATACGCTTTTAAGTTTTTACGCTACATGTGTTACTCTTAACATATTATAGTGATGTTGAGCATACGTCTTGTTACATTTCGCGATCATCATACCTATTTCCTATGAGATCATACCTCGCACGTTTTTAAATAAACATTGTTATGGATTTGATATTATTAATTTTACAAAGACATATAGATGTAAGAAAACCTTTTGTTTTATTTTAAGGAAAATATTTAATATACAACAAATGCAGAAAAATATGTGAAAAAAGTATGTATGATATAATAATGAATGTGTTTATGAGATGGTAGAGGCATAGAATTATGCAAATTATAATATATAATTAATCAATGAATTAAATCAATTATTCATGTAAATATATTGAATAATGGATACCAGAAAAAACCCGACTGTTATTATTCTAAAGGTAATAATAGTGGAGAAGTATTAAAATCTATTTGTGCGTTAATCAAAGGAACTTGAAGTTTATCTACTTTTTACCTTTTTTTACTATGTATAAGATTGACCTAGGCTTGTGAATTAAAGGTATGCTCAGTCTCAATTAAGTGCGTCGCCAAGGCGAGACATTTTGAACTAATAAATGATGAACGACTGACTAAAAAATGTAAACATGTGATGGATTATTATTATGAAAGATTAATCAGGAACATGAAACACATTGAGAATATCTGAGGCAATGCATGGTTGTATTTGAAGAGATGCGTGTTTGAGGAATGTAGATGTGTTTATAATGAATATAGATGTCTGAAGAATATAGATGTGTGTCTTTTTTTCTGTCAACCATACAAAGGACACATCGTGATGGCATTTACGTACCCCAATATAAATCAACATCCTCCAGTTTGTCAAAATTAAATTTCAAATGTTCCGAGGTCAATGGGTGTTTTTTTATTGAACAATTTTTCCGTTGAAGAATCCAAATAAAACTCCCTAGATAATAATTTGTTGAAAATTTTCTTTCGAATGTGAACTTTGCTAAAATTATTATTACATATTCTCGAGTCACGACCCATTTCAATTTTATGTTTCTTATGAAAATAAAGTTTCACGTGTACCCCGACAATTAATAAATTTCAATTTCTTGTTCTTTTTTGGAGAGATGTTGTGTTGGTGAGGTCGTATCCCCTCGAACGTGGGTACCTATCTCTGAAAGTTTTGCGTCCCTGCTTTCCTTTTAACGTCCATTGTTTCAGTTCCTTTCGCGAAATGATAATAAATTAAATTTCGTGTTTTTTTTCATTCAATTATCTAAATGGTCATCATAACTCGGCAAACTTTGCCTCGAGAGTTATCTATGTGAAACAACCCCTTTGGTTTCCGCGAATAAACTATTTTCTCGCTGAACAATCATACTAAGTTGTTGTTTAAGCGCTATCCCTGTGGTTGCAATTGCAAAAGTTGTGTAGAAAAACAAGTACGTATAGTAATTATGCTGTGGCAGCACATTATTATTAGAAATAAAATATTACGACTTGCTACGTGTAACTATTGAATGTGTATATTTTTTTTATATTTTGATAACGTATACGTGTAAAGTTGGTGTGAGACTAATACAACTCGATGGAAATGATTAAAATAGCGTTTGATTACTTGTGCGCACAATTCGGTGTGCATCTTGACTTTTTAGGAATTTGTTTTACATTAAATACGATGAAACCGAGATTTAATGTTCTAGATGTTGTCTCAATGACATATATATTTTCGCTGTCTCCTACCACACTCCATTGGGAACATTTCAAAGCTTGTAGCCTTATTATCCCGGAGCGGCTGCTCATTGGACGAAAAAAGGGACTACTATCAAACATTTCTCATATCACTATCATTAATAGTCCAACCACATGCGCAGAGACCCACCAAACGTGGCGAGGGTCTACCGTCCCAACAGTGCTCAGTAACAGGTGATTCACAGCGAGCCTTCACCACACATTGACAGTATTTTTAGTTTTTCGATTTCCACGCCAAGCTCGAAGTCAGCTACACTGAATCATCAGCGTGGCTAGCTACCGCTGAGTGGAACAAGGCCCATCGGTCATTTCGGGTGGCTCCCCCGCCCCTTAGTACTCGTGTAGGCGATTTACAAGAATCTCACCACATATTGACAGTACTTCACATTTCCATGCCAAGTTTGATTCGGACTGAATCCACGCCGAGCGTGACGAGTCACCGTCTGGCGGGACATTAAGGCTTCTGCCCTGCTCTTCTACAGGTCAAAATTGAAGGGGGCACCGACCTTTTTCCCAGTAGGACTGCGGCCAACCCCAACTTTATTGGCTAGGCCCCTATGGCCGTAACCTAGCCCCACGCCTCACTTATATTAAAATAGGTACCTACATACCTCCATAAACTAATTCTAATCAATAAATAGACTTCAAATCAATAAATAAATAGAAACTTATCAATAAATAGAATCTGGGGCTAGGTTGTGGCCATAGGGGCCTAGCCAGTAAAGTTGGGGGTGGCTGCAGCCCCACCCTAGGATTTTGGGCAACAGGTCAGTGCCCCCTTCAACCTATGGAAGAGCAGGGCAGACGCCTTAATGCCTCTCTAGGCGGTGACTCATCAAACGTGGCGATGAGTAAGTCTGCATCACTGGGCGATGGAAATCGAAGAACTGAAAGTACTGTCCGGTGGTGTACCTGAAATTCGCCAACATGAGTACTAAGGGGTGGAGGAGCCCCCCGTGATGATTAGTTGGCACGACCCACTCGGCGGTACCCGAGTTGATGACGAGACAGGTGCAGCCGACGCTGCGCCTGGTGTGGAAATCGAAGAACTGAAAGTACTACGGGCGTGGCGAAAGCTCCCTGTGGCAGTCTGTTGTTCGTGGAGCTGCTTGGAGGGTAACCCCTGCTATGATTCACGGGCCTTCGCGAGTGTGGTTGGACTCTTAGGGGTAGTGGTTGAACTCGCTGGATAAAGGATATTGTGTTGTCTGACGTTGCGGCTGCGTTGGGGATGAACAGGACCAATGGGTCCTATAACGTCCTTCGGCGTAGAAGTAGATCGCGAACTTCAATAAATAGACTTGAAGAAGAAACAATTGGAATAATTTCAGAACGCCATTTGCAAAAATTGGCTTAATTCATAATTGGTTACTTCAAAGAAATCTGCATTTATTTGTCAATAAACTCAGGTCTTGCACAGGATGTATGTGTGTTTTAAATAAATAATAGAAAATACATGATTTTTAAAGTTTATGCAAGCCCATTAGAAGATCGCGTTCATAATAAAAATTACTACTACAGGTCGTAGATATCTATTTTTTTATATCTTATGCTTCTACTCCATTGATATTTAACAATCTTGCGGATAAAGTTCTAATCATTTGACATGGTATAATCGTAGAGCCAACTCGTGTTTCTTGATCATCAAATTGGACACCGGTGACGGTGAGTTGTATAAAATCAGAGGAAAAAAAACACAACATGCAAGATGCAAAGTTCCCTACTAACACACATGTATTGATCCTCATTTTCATAAACGAAAACAATAACAATTACCTACAAGACCCATCAGAATTACATAAGTTGTACGAACCTAATCGTCATAAAGTTAATGTTTTAATATATAGCTGGTATGAAATTGTACGCGGCGCGATGGCGCAATCTTTAATGACCGAATTTACAAATTGAGCTTTTGTTGTTGTCGTTGTACTCGTCAAAAGGAAATTCGTATACAAATGCTGCGTCCCTCGTTTCTGCGAATCACCCCATCCCCCACCTCACACCGTCGTTATTATTATTATTTCTAAGTTCAAATTAAAATAAATTGCCAGCCGTCAGATGTTGACTCAATAATAATATTATGATCCGCATTGTTTGGCGATGCCTTGACTATGGCTCCGACAAAGGTTCTGCCAAGGTTCCGGAGGTGGAAGGATGGGCGGAGTGCGGCGAACAAAACTTATCCCCTTCTGCCGCCGCCGGCTCACACCCTTTAACTTTATTGCAAAACTTTGTTTTTATTCGATTGGAAATAATGAAGCAGAATAATATTATGATAATTGGTGAATATTAAATTACCAAACTTGTAAATATAAAATTGTAATCATAACAATTCTATACAAATTGTGATTTCAATCTGAATAATTTATAAATTCGTCCGAAACTTTTAGTATATGGGTATAAAATTGTCCTTTTTTATATTCGTTTTATTGAATAAATAAATTGTTTAATGACATTTTTTTTAATGTCGCGCGACAAAAAAAAATGTTTTTGTCTGTAAATGGGACCCAGCACACCGATACTGTCTAATCGCCAAGTAAAATGCCGTCGATAATCTTAAGCGGTAATTCATTTTTTGTTTGTTTATTTAATAGTAAATAATTGTACAAACACACAAAGAATAATAACGCAAAAATTTAACTCTTCCAAAAGTAAAAGTTATAAAAAAATTGATACAAAAACTATTTGTGAAGTTATATTTATTTGTTTCCAAAGGTTTTGTACAAATTATCAAACAATGTTTTAGTGTTTGTTGTGAAAAATAAACAAATAATTATCACAAGGGGCTCTGCCCCTTGTCGCTATCGCGGCCCAACCCTCAGCAGCCGATGCTCAGCTTATTTGCCACTACGCGGCAGTTTCGATATAATCTTATAAAACTTAATATCGCCAAATATACCATTAAGGACATTATACAACATTTTAAAACTAAATATCTTTACGTGAAAACGTTAAAATCAAGTAATATGACATTTATAGTAAAAATGCGGAAAATTAAAAAAAATTTGTTCGACAATGTTTTGAAAGAAATGCGTACCTACGTTTGAAATTACAAACATTGATAATTAGAATGTACATTCGAAATATCATTTAGAACAGTACACAACAGTTAAGACTGAATATCTTTTTATAATAATACAATAAAAATGATAATCATTTAGAACAGTACACATAATGAAATATCATTTAGAACAGTACACAACATAATGATACTACATAATGAAATATCATTTAGAACAGTACACAACATAATGATACTACATAATGAAATATCATTTAGAACAGTACACAACAGTTAAGACTGAATATCTTTTTATAATAATACAATAAAAATGATAAACTATATAATATATATCTATAATTAAATAATACGATTAAACGAAAACATCTTTTTGCGTATTATTATGACATATTGAAAGCAATGTTGTCAGTATTCAAAATAGATATTCCGCAGATTATTACGGTTAAAATTTATTCTGTATGTTTAAAATTCCTTTTCAAATAATAATATTGTCAATTTATGCAGAAAATACATTTAAAATGATTAATTCGTACTTTTTCGCATCAATTTATTTTTTATTTTAAATAAAAAATTCCAACGCGAAAATTGATTAAGGAAAAATTATTTCACTGGCAATCCGTTGAAGGACGAAAAAAGATGGCGTACAGTTATTATATTATTTTAGATTAGTCTACGTATTTATAATAAGTTATAAGACTCCGAACATACTCATTGTGACTGGCTACAAAACACGACGATAAAAAAAATGGAAAATTGTTTTATAAAACCCCAAACGTTGCTGAATCCATGCTAAAAATGTGGAATACCAAAAATGTCTAATATTTCATGAAGGCATGACGAAAATCTCAAATCCTCCGAATTGAATTCGATTTTTCGCAGGAGCACCTTTCGAGCATAGCTGAAAACATTTCATACATGACACGGTTCGTGAAAATGTAGCAATAAATCTGCTAGGGCTCTGTATGCGTCATGGTTCGCGATGAATAAAATCCTTCAAAAGTATACATCATTAATCTAGACCGAGCTGTCCGTTCCATATCATTCAATCAATAATACCTCAAGTGACAGGTAGGTACATCCCAACACCCACAACCCGTTAAAACGAGTCCGCATATTTTACTCGAACCCGGAATACCCTCCTCTCATTTCGAGTGCCTGCTCACTCACTTTATTCAGAGCAAAAAATTGCTACACTTATCAGTATGAAACGTATAATTCAGGAACAATTATAACATACATACTATATGGGTCGGTGGCAGAGCGGTTAGCGCGCTGGGTTAGTAATCCAGTGGTCGCGAGTTCGAATCCTGCCTCGACCGATTTCGTTCACCTATAGCACAAGCATTCATGCTTATTTTAGGGAACGTAGGAAGATGTATATGTACTTGTTTAACAAGGACATATTCATTTTTTTTTTTTATAAAAAAAAAAAAGAAAAAAAAAATATCTCTGCGTTAACACAAGCATGAAATTATGACAAAATAATATTATATATTACATTGATTCTTGGACGCGGCGTCAAGCTAAAAATTAATTGACAAAAAAAAATTGTTTACCCGCCAGTGTACACTTTGTATAAATTAAGAAATAATTAAATATAAAAATGAGTAATAAAAAATTGTCCATAAATAAAAAAATAAAAATAAATAAAGTCAATGATAAAGAAATATTATCAATAAACAAATAAATGAATAAATAAATAATTTAATAAATAAATGAATAAATTAATTAATTACTTAATAAGTAAATAAATAAATAAATAAATAAATCAATCAATCAATCAATCAATCAATCAATCAATCAATCAATCAATCAATCAATCAATCAATCAATCAATCAATCAATCAATCAATCAATCAATCAATCAATCAATAAATAAATAAATAAATAAATAAATAAATAAATAAATAAATAAATAAATAAATGAATAAATAAATAAATAAATAAATAAATAAATAACTTAATTAATTAGTTAATTTATTTATTTATTAATTATTTTATTTATCAATTATAAAAAGTTACTCATGTAATTTAACGATAAAAAGTAAATTACAAACATATGTCCTATTCTGATTCGTCTAAATTTATTCGTCTGAATTTTAGTATATGAGAAATGTCAAAAAGTTGACTGCATTTATATGGGACTCATTATAACACACCGCACGGATGTAATCCTTTTACACAAGTCGCCCGTTGGTTATAGACGTTTTCGTACTCTGAAACGAATATTATAGGTCCAAGTGGATAAAAAATTTCGCTGAAAAATAAAAATAAAAGTTTTTAAAATCAAATTTAAACTTTATTAAAAAAACAAGCTTAATATCAAACTTTTTGACATTGAACTAAACAAATACCTACTTAAATCACAGTTTTGGACTTCGAATCAGTTTTTATTCGGCAGAGTTGTATAAACCCCATAACCAAATATTGTTGATAAATAAACATAAAACACCGTCTGCAGAACGATGGGGGTGGTAGAAATGAATGAGACAGGAAACGGAAGGGGGTTAAGCGGAAGGCGAGGAACGAGGGGCTGGTAGGATAATGGAAAAATGAAGCATGATGTTTTAATTAAGGGCGAGCATTTTTTATTAATACCGGGATGGATGATCGCCACCTACAAAATCAACAAAGGAGGTCGACGAAATTGTGCGAAGCGATTAAATACTAATTGACGCCACGAAAAGCGATTAAATACTAATTGACGCCACGAAAAGCGATTAAATACTAATTGACGCCACGAAAAGCGATTAATTTGAATTACAACATATACTTACGTATGTTAAAATCAAGCGATTAATTTTGATCAAATCAAAGTGAAGTAATGTATGTATGCGTATGATAAAAATTACAAATGAGCGAAAAAATATATAACTCTGATTTCTTATAGTATCATTTGTATCCTTTTAAGTCCCCTTTATGCTCTTATACCATCTATCTGATTACAATGAAATTTGATAATTTGTTCAGCGCACACCAGGGATGATTTCTGAAAACTAAATCAGTAAGTAAATATTTCACAAACGGTCGGATTTTATAGGTAAAAATAATATACAAGTAAAAGTTATATTGAAATAATGTTGAAATCTGCAATTTTCACGAAAAAAGAGAATGAACACTGGTGAGCGCAACCACTCCCAGGTGCCAGATTTACCTTTTTCATATAATTTTCACCAAACATCTTGAACGAGCCTCCGGTTGCGCAGAGCGCAAATTCGTGTCTATTTGCTTCGTTGGTTTACGTGAAAATCGCCCCCCTTCTCGGCTGAAAGTTCAAGTTGTTTGGCGAAAACTATACCTCAATTTGATTTGATTAAAATTATGATTTTATCATACTTACCTGCAGCACTTTTGATTCCTTTATTTATATTCAATTAAATTATTTTGACGATTGGCATTTGTTCAATTTGTTCGCAGTTAATTGATAATTTTAATGAATGCGACACTAAAATTTTATATTTATCGAAAAATTTTAATGTGATCACCAAATAAATAATAAAAAAAATTAACTGAATTGCTGCTCAATTGATTGATTATAACTACATATTAGACAATCACATTTTTAAATAAATAAATTAAGTATTTCATGACAAATGAAATGAACTGCTCTGGACAATTATGCTAAAATTTAATATTTTCAAATTTTCGGAATTTGATATTATTTGTTTGTTAAGTACCAAACATTCTAGAGAAGTTTTTTTTCTCTTTTCGCTTTATTATTATTCGTTTCTCGAAAATCCACCAACTTGGAAACGAAAAAAAAACTTTTATTTTAAGATGTTAAAAGTTGTTTAATCTTCGTTATGTCGAATAATTAGACGTTAATTGAAATTAATCCACTTGAATAATGAAGACAAATACTTTTCTTCCACAGTTCTTAATTGTTGGTGATTTTTCTTTAATAAATTCTAAAGTTTTTTTATAATTAAATCTAGTAAGCACGGTACTTATTATAAGGTAATCGTTAAAATTTACTTATCGTAACAAGATGAGAGAAAATAGGCAATAATATTTCAAGCTCGTTATTGTTCTTTATATTTTTGTCTCTAGATGAAAATCAAGTATCGTATAAAAAACTAGTGAACCTCAAACATAGAAATTGTAATCAAAAATAAAACATTGAACAATAGTTGTTGTATTTGATTTGTTTATTCTGTAGAGTAATTATCACCAATTTTTAAAATCAGTACTTCGGAAAAATTGTCAACCAGCAAGAAAATAATGTTCCTATTTTATTAAGTGGCTGTCAGGAAAAATTAGTAGTTGGTTGATATCTACCTTGAAAATCCCGTAATCACTAAAACGGTAATAGACGAAGAGCGAGATGTTGACTTAAAGATAAACCAATCAAATTAAAAATATTATGACGTTTCCTTAAGAGCCTCAGTTAACTTGTTTCCAATTCAAAGAAATGAAAACAGAAGACAAATAAAAGACAGAGTTTTATACTTGTGAAGGAAATAGTCAAAACGACGAAGAAAAAGATCATACAAAACTAATTAATTAAAGCCTTTTTTATTCAACAAAACTGAAAGGCAATATTATTATATTTTTTAAGAAGAATGAATATGTCCTTATAACAAGTCCTCATACATTCCCTAAACTAAGCATAAATTCATATATGTAGTATAGATAAACGAAATCGGTCGTGGCAGGATTCGAACTCGCGACCTCTGAAATATTAACCTAGCGCATTAACCGCTCTGCCACCACCGATCTAAATTAATAAAATAAAATTTATCATTTCTAACATGTTCCTGTTTTGCAGAGTAGGTATATAAAAAAATTATCCAATATATTCATCCTGCACACCAACAGAATGTGCAACAAACGTAAAATAATCTTGAAAAATGTTATATACAAAGTAAACAATATATTCATGAGAGTCCAGATGTCTTGAATGTATTTAAATATTCAAACTAATTTCGAGTCTCACCTCGCACAGATGTCTGGATGATGTCTTTGCCTTAAGTGCGAGTTGATAGCCACGTTCTCTCTCTTAAGAGTAAATCCTCCAGGCAGTCCTTAACATTTGAATCTCTTAGTGGGCCGCACCTGTGCGGAGGACCGTTTCCAGAAAAGCACCTGGGACGCGTCTTACCTGACACTACGTGACAGAACAATTTAAGTCTGGTTATCAATTTCTCTGGCTCTCGTAATCCGACTGCCAACACACGTTCAACTTTCCATCGCCCAACTCTCAAAACATAAGTATTCATTCTATGTGCTTTATTACGATCGAATCTCTCGAATGCAATAGAAAATCATAAAATGATGAGTTAGTAATTCCCATCGGATTAAAATGCAAAGCAGAAATTTTCCTCATTATGAAGATAAGAAAACTGAAGGAACAACTTTGCATCTTACTAGTTTATTTTTATATACCTACATCTTTTTCTTGTATTCTTTAAGTACAACTTCATTATGTATCGAATAAAAATGTACATTCATTTTTTTGGTATTTTATAATATATTACAGTACATACAAAAAAATAGTTTTATTTCTCTGATCACATAAAAACTCCGTTAGCTGTGAGGCACCGGCTTAGAATAGTGCTTCCATTCTTTTAAATCATTGTTTTCGAGTGTCCCGTAAGAGCCGCGTAATCGAAAATACAATAGGCCACAATAACGTCTCACATAGTTCAGCAATGAGGTTCACCACCCATTCTGAATGTAATGCCTTTTTTGGCGAAACGAGACAGGTGTGTGGGTATACATAGATGTGTTGTTCTCCCTTTTATAAGGCAATGCACACCCGCACACCTTTCGCTGGTTACCCCATATTGTGGGATATGCCGTGATGGTATGAATGAATGAAAATAGACACGATTGCTAGAATGAGGAATTGCATGACCGTTGACCATGTGGATCATATAAATTTTTAAAGAATGAATGAATGAATGTCCTTATATCAAGAACACATACATCCTCATACATTCCCTAAACTAAGCATAAATGCCTGTGCTATAGGTGAACGAAATCGGTCGGGGCAGGAATCGAACTCGCGACTAATGGATTATTTACTCTGCCTGCCACCACCCATTTTGAAAGAATGGAAAATTTCATGTGATTTTAAATAAATGCGTGGAGAGCTAAACTAAATTTACGGTATCTTTGTTGAACTATTTTTATTCTATCTATTCCTACACTAATTTCTGGATTCGGTATTTTCTAGAGACAGGCAAATCATTTTCCTTTTTATACTTCCTTTTCATGTCCAAGATCTATCCATATTGTGTCCCTCCAATAATTTGCATGATTTTTAATAGGTATGTATTTGTTTAATTTACTAACTTAGAAGATGATCTTAAATACCAAAATCAACGCTTTTTTATATTATATCATTGATAATTTAATATTGTAGTATCAATATCAATTTGTATGATTTAAAAATGGTTTTTAATTTACCAATTTTTTATTAATACCTACTACATGAAATATAGGTATTAAAGATAGGTAGCTACTGACAGCAATATTAAAATTATTAGCGTCCATTTCAAAGTAGACGGTTTGTGTACAGTGTACAAGAGATTTCTGTGTACACACGCGTAAGCCGATGATTAACTGCCGGCAGTATTAGTTTAATGCGATGCATAATTGCTTTCATCTATCACTCCCTACCAGCTATGCATCTCATATTATTATTTGACTTGAATCACCCATTACAACATATTATTACAATTTACACACACAGATTCACAAGGAAAATACTCACATTGACTTATTGAATCATATTAACTATTTGTTTTATTAAATAAATTACAATTAACGATAGTCTTGAGATAGTTCCAACACATTACAACACCTCCACTACCTATGTATCCTATTGTAATTAAAACGGTTTATTTGACACCAGGATAAATGTTTATTAAATTTAAACCCCCGCTGGATATTCAACATCTTATTTCTACATAACCTGTTTTTATCAATATGATTTGGAAATCGAATATTTTTATAGTTGCATAAACGCAAGCATTAGGTTTTTTTTCAACCAGCAATTTAAAAACCAATTTCTCAAAAGACGGTATTAAATAAAAAGTTTCTTGCCACTTTATAGATGGCGATGGTGTTTATTTAAATTTATTTCTCACGCAAATATTGCTTCTCTCGGCTGGAAACACTGGTTAGTTGGAAGAAATTGCTCTACGGCAATAAAATCGCCACTTGCGCAGGGTTCAAGGAAGTGTTCATTATTATTATTATTATTACAGCTAATTCTCAAACGAAAAGATTTTTATGAATAACATAGTATAAAGAACTTTAAAAAATTTGGTTGTTAGGGAACTCAATAAGAAGGCATAATTGTGAACGTTGCGCAACCGCATAAAGTGATCACGTAAAACCTTGATTTCCTGATTCTCCTAAAATATTCCATCTTGGTCATTGAGATGTTAAAAAATTTCAATAATAACATGATTTAACTAAAGTCATATTATACGTACTAATTGTGTTATTGTTGTTCATATAAATGACATTGGTTGCATCTTGTCCATTCATATAATCAACAACAAATTGTTTTAATTTTAATTTTTCATCGTCATAATTTGCGATAAAGCCCTGTGTGGATCCTGGCCACCTCCAGAATTCTTCTACAGTTTAATTTATTTAATAAGTGAATAAATTAAAGTGTAATTTTTTTATTTTATTTAGTGAATACAATATTGTCCCGTAACCAATGTGATTCTTTTAGATTAATTAAATCAAAACGAACAACTTTACAATCGGCAATTTTTACTCTCCACACTATGGAATAGGGGAGAGTCATGATTTCGCAAAATTTAAGCGTATTTTTTTACATCAATTTCTCAATGGGTATCATGTAGAGAATGCACACTATGAGTTTCGTCGTGATGTGTTTGTGTGTATGGCGTATACGCCGTACGCCGTACGCCGTAGCATTTATCTTTTTTGTGTCCTCTCTACAGCCCAAACTATAAGTTCGATCGACTTCATATTAACATCATATGTGTAAAGTGCAAAGACCTAGAGCTGATTAGTTTTCCATAGACAACTTTTGATTTCTTCTCTATGAATTCATCATTTACGTTGTTTTTTTTTGTGTCCTCTCTGCAGCCCAAACTATAAGTCCGATTGACTTCATATTGATATCACATGTGTTAAGTCCATAAACTTAGAGCTGATTAGTTTTCCATAGACAACGGTTCATTTTTTCTCAATGTTTCTTTATGATTTCATCTATTAAAACTGAAAAATTCTCTCACGACCTGGAAATTAGAGATATTTTAATTTGGTTTCAACTATTTATGCAACACCAAGAATCTTCATAAAATTGTATTCAATGTTGGTCAATGTTAAAAGAAAAATATTCAACGGTTTCAAAAATTATATTTTATTTAATGGATATTTGTATGAAACTTATATGTTACAAGAGAATTTTTTTATATTTGGCAATGTTCAGTTCATTGATTTCATATTGATATAAGAATATTAATAGCTTGAACTTAGAACTGATTAGCTTTTCATAGATATCATAAAATTTCTTCATAGGATATCACGTGTCAACATTGTCAAAATGCTCTAACGCTCTTTGAAACAAAATTTATCTGCTTTTTTTAAAACATTTCATACAACATAAGCTTTCTTCACTATACTGCATTAATAGTTTGTCTATCTTAACATAAAAATATACTATCGGAAGAAAATTTATATTCCTGGTAGTAACATTAAGTATGAATAAAAATGTAATTAGATAAATTTCTATGTATGGAAAAGTTCAGTAATTTGATTTCATGCTATAATCTAAAGAGCTTGAACATAGAACTGATTAGCTTTCCATAAATAACAAAAAATTTCTTCATATGATATCACGTGTCAAAATTTTGAAAATGCTCTCGCGTTCTTTAAAACAAAATTTATCTGCTTTTTTTATAATATTTCATACAACATAAGCATTCTTCACTATACTGCATTAATATTTTGTCTATCTTAACATAAAAATATACTATCGGAAGAAAATTTATATTCCTGGTAGTAACATTAAGTATGAATAAAAATGTAATTAGATAAATTTCTATGTATGGAAAAGTTCAGTAATTTGATTTCATGCTATAATCTAAAGAGCTTGAACATAGAACTGATTAGCTTTCCATAAATAACAAAAAATTTCTTCATATGATATCACGTGTCAAAATTTTGAAAATGCTCTCGCGTTCTTTAAAACAAAATTTATCTGCTTTTTTTATAATATTTCATACAACATAAGCATTCTTCACTATACTGCATTAATATTTTGTCTATCTTAACATAAAAATATACTATCGGAAGAAAATTTATATTCCTGGTAGTAACATTTAGTATGAATAAAAATGTAATTAGATAAATTTCTATGTATGGAAAAGTTCAGTAATTTGATTTCATGTTATAATGTTAAGAGCTTTAACATAGAACTGATTAGCTTTCCATAAATAACAAAAAATTTCTTCATATGATATCACGTGTCAAAATGGTTAAAATGCTTTAAATCTTAACATAAAAATATACTATCGGAAGAAAATTTATATTCCTTGTAGTAACATTTAGTATGAATAAAAATGTAATAAGATAAATTTCTTATGTATGGAAAAGTTCAGTAATTTGATTTCATATTATAATGTAAAGAGCTTGAACGTAGAACTGATTCTTCTTCTTCTTCTTTCTCAGCCATCTCTCCACTGCTGGATGTAGGCCTCTTCTAATAGCTTCCACTCGTCTTTTTTCTGGGCTTTTCGAACCCATCCGCTTCCAGCGACAGGGACAATATCATCGGCCCACCTTTAGAACTGATTAGCTTTCCATAAATAACAAAAAATTTCTTCATATGATATCACGTTTCAAAATTTTGAAAATGCTTTCGCGTCCTTTAAAACAAAATTAATCTGCTTTTATTAAAATATTTCATACAACATAAGCATTCTACACCATACTGCAATAATAGTTTGTCTATCTTAACATAAAAATATACTATCGATAGAAAATTTATATTCCTGGTAGTAAAATTTAGTATGAATAAAAATGTATATAATAAGATAAATTTCTTATGTATGTAAAAGTTCAGTAATTTGATTTCATGTTATAATGTAAAGAGTTTGAACATAGAACTGATTAGCTTTCCATAAATAACAAAAATTTCTTCATATGATATCACGTGTCAAAATTGTCAAAATGCTCTAACGTCCTTTAAAACAAAATTTATCTGCTTTTATTAAAATATTTCATACAACATTAGAATTCTACACCATACTGCATTAATAGTTTGTCTATCTTAACATGAAAATATACTATCGTTAGAAAATTTATATTCCTGGTAGTAAAATTTAGAATGAATAAAATATTTCATTGTCAATATTTGTGGTGTGGAGAGTTTAGTGTTGGCCACAACCCACTCGTTTTTATATAGATTAATAAATGTATATATATTAACTAAGTTATTCTTTACGCTTTTTTTGAGGGACATGATTTTAAAAACAATTCTGTTGTATTTATTGTATATTTTATATGCCTGTTAAATAATGAACAAAAATGTAAATGTTTGGAGAGCGCCAGTAATTTATTTTGAAAAATTCTTGTCTTCGGATATTGGAAACATACCTACAAATAATAATAGAGGCAAGTATTTACTGCGTTGTTAACTCTTGAAGCAAGTTGGTCCATTACTTTAATATCTAACAGAAACGCTTACTTAAATAGCCAATGAGAAATTTATGTTCCGAGTAAATATTTGAAGTTGAATCATTATGGCTTACCTCCGCTCTATTCGATTTAGTTTGAAATAACTTTTATAGATATCATTATTATTGTTTAGTGAAAATACAATCTGTGAAATATCAATAAAGATACAAAAGATTAATGAAACATTTGAGTAGGATGACATATTTTTTGACATTATGTAAGTACTAACGCAATGAAGGACTGGAAAGGATTTTAAATGAATAGTAGTGATAGAAAATTGTATTCAGATCAAGAGACAACTTTGGAATAAAATTTTAAATTTCTCGACCGTTAACTATTTCAATTCTATGTAAAAAAAAAAGACACAGCAATGTAAACATCAGTAGATATAAATAATGTCTCTAAAATCAATGTGACGCTATACAAAGATAATTAAGACTTATATAAAGAATCCACTTTGAATAAACGGGGTATAGCGGAGTTGAAATTATAAATCTTCTAATAAAATTTTGGAACTACGAGTACCATATATGTAAATGAAACCATTGATGGACAAAAACATACGACTTCAAAATAATATAAAAATGTACAGGAAACGATCCATGGATTTGATGAAGCGTAAATTCATTGTTATTAGAGAAAATGTAGCGTTCTTACTGCCTTTCGAAAATAGAAAATAATCGTGATAATATGGTGTTATATTGGAAATAACTGTGAGTTGTTGAATATAAAAAAAATCTTACATACACAGCAACTAAAAAAAAATACAATTCTTTTAACAAACCCAAATATATAGATATGTTTTGGTTACAAAAAAGAAGCTTTGTTTTATAAAAACCACTACAAGTGATTTCATCCAAAACTATATGTTTTTTTGTAAATAAGGTGATGTTTGCTTATAATATTTATATTTTACAGGTTCGAATATCGGATTAATACGCATAAAATATGATAACGTGAAATTAAACATATTCCGTGTTCAACGTAAATCCAACTACCAGACCGAAATTTTCTTAAAATAAACCTTTTTTATTTCGTTCAAACGGGTGATCTCTGTAAAAAAGTATTGACCTTAACCGCGATTCCACTCCAGTACGCCAAATAAGTAGGCAGAGGGTGATTTATGCGTTCAATTTCTTTCAATTATACTTTTTTTTATTTAATGAGATCGTTAAAATATATCTTCCCTCTCATTGAATTGGCATCTTCAACATGAAAGAAATGTCCTGATTTATTTTATTGAGGGTTCAATGTTTCTTCCTCATTCAAAGGATAGGATTTTTCCTCTTCTTACAATGGCTGGGAGTTAATACTCGGTCTCTCTCGCTTTATCGTTGAATCGCTGCTACTTGGATCATCGCGATAAAACTACATACAATATTTTGTCTGTTTACAACAGCTGAATTCGCTGATATTGTGAAACAAGCCAACAGTAGTTGTTTAATGTTTCGGAATTGAAGGGTTAAAGTTTTTTATACCCCATTACCCGATACCTTCTTACAATCTGTATCGCCATACACACACAGAACAGATTTTATGATAACCTTATGTACATGAATAATAATATGATATTAGTTTTATCAGGATGTTGCAATTTCAGCCAAGCGGGCATTAACTTATAATACGTTCGTGCTTATTGTTCTGTCGATTTTTATGAACTCAGTGCAAACATGATATTAATTTTTCTTTAATACCACATTTAATGAACTATAGTATTGGTTCTGCCTATATTGACATTATATAATTTTATATTTATCATGCTATACTTTAGATTTTAGCAAGTCATTCAGTTAAATACTTCAAATGCGATTGCCATCAACAATTCATTGCTTTTTCATTAACATCGTCAGATAAAAAGCGAGGCACTAAGCAGGCAACTACCTATTATAAATTATTATAATTTTAAAGAAGTGACAATCGTTAATCTAATAATAATATATTATCTATGTAAAAAGAAACATCTATCGCTTGATCAGGTTTGTGAATGAAGCACCGTAGGATAACTTTACACTTATTTTTATCCTTCAAACAAGTTTGAATTCATCCAAATAATATAGCATCTTAAATCGTAATATTTTTGAAGCTACAACATTTATTAAATAAATATACAACAATATTTTATAAAAGAAACTTATTATTTGGTTCTTCTATAAAATATTTATAGCCTAATAGATATGTCTATAACACTTTCGAGATAGGTCATCAAAAGTTTTGAAAGAGTTGGTCATGATGGCCTTCAGAGTTAACGATATTTCCATTTTCCTTAAGATTCGCCTGACTGCCCTCACCTTTTTGATCTTCTGTGTAATCCTCACTTCCTGTTAATCTGAGAAACCCACTAAGGGTTACCAAATACGAATGTACCAGGATGTCAGCCTCAAAAAGTCTAAAAGCCGTGTTCAATGAATGTTGAACACTGTTAAACCCAGAGTGCTCAAAGAATCTTCACTAATTGATAAAGTTTTCGGGTTCTTTCAAATGTACACGATGTTAGTACCTATACGTCTGACGTCAAATAATAAATTTGAGTTCAGTTTCACCTTCTGCAAACAAAAATTGTAAAGTAAGTAGATAGGAGAGGATTAATAGCAACTTATTTGAATTAAGGAAAATTGAGCCTAAAAAGTTACTTCGCATTTCACAAAGGCATCTCTGAGACGACGAATTTCATTATAAATCTATTTTAAAAGTATACGAATACAGGTTCTCTTACAACATGTTATAATATTAAAGTATGCTTAGATTTTATATTCAAACTTATTTACTTGTATAAAATATCAAAAGGTTTTTTGTCTTCAGTGAATGTATTTTTCTAGAAACAAGTGTGTCATAATATATTCATAATCTTCTTCTTTTTCTTCTTTTTATAGGTTGACACCTGTTTTTTTCAGGAACTTTGCCCGTCCCTCAAGGCCTCTTGTGACGCCGAGCTACAGCTATCTCTCCATCTCTTGGGTGGTCTACCTCGTGGTCGATTGCCAAAGTTTATTTGTTGGGAGATAATTTTGGGCTATCTGTTGTCTCCTATTCTCGCCACGCTACGTGGTCCCGCCAGAATCGTCTTGGGCTCCTGCACCATCTGACAATATCCCTAACGTCACAGATCTGTCTTATATCGGTGTTCCGTATCCGATCCAAAAGGGTCGCACACATGTTTTATAAATTCGGGTTTTACTCTCTGTTAGCATGTGTTTGTTTTTCCAGACAGTATCTCTCAAACAGCCAGCAACGACCGCTGCCTTTTCTGTTTGCGATTTGACTTCCTCATATAAGTCACTGCTCCTGCACTGGAAATGTCGACTCCCAAGTATTTTAATTTTGTGACCTGTTCGATTGGTTCGCTGTCTACGAGTAGATTGCATACCAGAGGTTGTCTCGATATAGTCAGACACTTAGTTTTTGATATGGATAATATCATATTGTATCTTCTGGTTGCTGTATGGAATCTGTTTAGTAGCTGTTGCAGGTCATCCTCCATTTCAGCAACGAGCGTTGCATCATCTGCGTAGCATATAATGTTGACGAGATTCTTGCCCATTCTGTATCCCACACCCATAGAAACTACATCCTCTATCACCTTGTCCATAATTAAATTAAATAAGAAAGGGCTCAGACTATCTCCTTGTTTTATTCCCGTATTCATAATCGTGTGTATTAATTTGTCTTCTTCATTCCAATTTTGATGTATTTATTTCAAAGAAGTATATTGTGAAATTTTAAATATATGCAAACATACATTATCACATTATCAGACACAAATAATACCTCGGTACATACGAAGAAGTATATTGTGAAATTTTAAATATATGCAAACATACATTATCACATTATCAGACAGAAAATAATACCTCGGTACGTACAAAGTACAGAACTTTTAATTTTGAGAAAGAAACATTTCTAATACAAGATAAAGTATTTACTCGATACATATGTAAGTTGTTGAGAATACAATAATTATCATGAAAACGTGACCATTATAATTCTTGAAGAGAACATAATTTCACTATCAATTTATATTTTTTTCTGATTGTACTGTAAATATGAGTTTAAAATCAGGGGGGCAAGTTTGGTCCAAGCGGCGAAATAAAAACCCTCACGATTACCCATATCATGTATATAATTATTATAATATGGAGTTCTATAATATCTTTATATGTCATATAACTCCATGTGATAATTATATATATGATATGGGTGATCACGGGAGATTTGATTTCGCCGGTTGAACCAGCCTTGCCCGCCAGATTATGTCAAAAAGTAAGAAAATCAATTAATGCTGGATTAATCGTTCAAAGGTTTCTAATTTATATACCACAGGTTGGTAGTTGTTGGAAAGTCATTTCCATTGGTTGTAAAGTATACAGAGAGTCTGTCTTTATTGAATTTGAATGAATTTATTATTTATGTTGCTAATTATTAAAAGGACACTTAACTCTTCATAAAACCAACGTCTAAGATTGGTGCCTTTCAGGAAATGTTTGCTTAGCATTCCGAGGTGCTCGACTGAAATCAAACATCATTATACATATATATCTATTATATAATTTCGATTGGAGTTTCGTTCATTCCCGCAAGTTTATTTATATTTATTTCTCTGATTATATAACGATGTTTTAGAAGGACTAAATATTTTTCTATGGAAATATTCAATACACTTTTTTATTCAAAACAGTTTTTTTTATGTTTAATATATCAATAATAAACAAACGTCTAAATAATTAGCAAATAACCATTTTTTTATTAAATATTAAGTGAAAGTTTTCTAATTAATAGTTATGACTAGTTGCATGTAACACATGAGATCCAACTGTCGATAGCGATAGTAGGTATAGTTGAAGAATAAGATTAAACTATAAACCCATAAATCCAAATTATTGAAAATTTTAACACATTTTGGTATGTATGTCAAGATAGGACAGTATAGAGGTCAGTCCTCTTTTTCTACCCGGAATATGAAAACAGCATGATGGTTCTGTATGTATGTTTGGATATTAAGTACCTATCAAACTATTAAGTCTTCTTACATATTGTGTATAAGCGACTGCCATACAAATTGTATGAAGCAATGTCACTAAATTCAATTTTTATAAAAAATGTTAAAAAAAATTTGGGATGTGCTAATACAATGTTAATATTTTTTATAGAAAAATAAATTATCTAGTTGGGGTTTTCGGCTTTTTTCGATATTTTTAAAAAATTTGGAAATAAAGGCAGTTAAACTCATAAATTAATAAAAAATGTTTGAGAAACCCTGGAATTTTTTTGAAAAAAATATTTAAGATTTTGTATTTGTCTATGTTTATATCAATTTTCAGCGTTCTAGCTTTTATGGTTTCTGAGATATATGGAAAAATTAACCAAAATTTCAAAAGTTGATAACCTCTGACTGAAACAAAAATTCACAATTCTGAGTATAAAAGTTTTGTAGGCCTATAACTGTTTATATATTCTGAAAATTTGGGCTCTGTAAATTGAGCGGATCAAAAGTTATAAGGGGGGGGGGGGGACAGACACACAGACACACACACAGACACACACACAGACACACACACACAAAACTCACATAAAATGTTCTACTCCGAATTCTGAGTAAATCCATGTATTTTATTTATTTATTTATTTTATTTTTTATTTGTTTGGAAACTTAACAACTATACATTTATAATACTTAATTGCAAATGAGAATACAAAATAAATAGCCAATTATACAGTTTCACATATTTAAATTATTATATGTATGGGAACATATATGCTGCGAGGCCTCTAGTTGGTGTTATTAGCATGCAAAAAGTCCACTACACCATACAAAATTTTCCTTCGTACACGCATCTTTGCTTAATAATGTCGATTCATTAAGAGAATTGAATTCTCATGAACGAATCGACAGTTGGAAAATTGTAGTTGACAATTCTCTATATAATTTTCATACAAAACCTGATAACAATTGAAGTAAAGTTGTCATTTATAATTAATATTTTTCTTTTAGTATATATAAACATAAGAGCAGTGATAGCAGTGAGTCGTCGCCTCACATGCGTGAGGTCGACGGTTCGAATCCGGGCGGGGCACGCACCTCTGGATTTTCAAAAAATTTATGTGCGGATTAATATCACTAGCTATGTGTAGCCATGATCCAATTTGTCTGGTTCCCCTTTCTAAGGGTTACGAAGGTCAGATGGCAGTCGCTTTAATGAAATAACCAGACTCGCCAATTCAAGTATCATGGTTAAAGCGTACCCCGATATAAACGGGACAAAAACGCTAAGGGGGGGGGAGTTATAATATAAACATGAATAATACGGAAAAAATATTATAGTTTTTTTTTAAATAAGTATTGTCCCAATAAAATTATAACTTGTGTATGGGACAGGAATAGATTACATAGATCTTACAAGTGTATTTTCACATACACGAGAATTATTTAATAAATTGCTAATTAAATACAACTTATGCAGCTAATGCAGAAGTTATTTTTTTATTCTTAAATTTTTTTATTGTTATAAAAGCATTAATTAAAATTTATCTGAACAAAAAGAAAAAAATAATAAAAATTTACTTGTTATTTTAAAAATTTGATTTTCCTTTTTTCAGTTATGATAATTTGGTGTTGTTTTAATAATTGCAGAGAAGATATTTACCTTATCTTTTTATATAGTCAAGGAAATGAAAATTTGGAAAAAATAGGTTTCTAAATTTCTGAATTCTTACATCCCAAATAATTAAGCCTTTAGATGGCGCGTGTACACGAGTAGGTACATATTCGTAAAAGGGACACCTTTTTTCAGTGGGTGAGGAATTATTGTGGCCGTTGGCAATTAACAAACTTTCACTGAAGACATTTCGTGAGCATCTTAGTATCCATTTACCCATTTACATCCTTTTTAACGATAACAACCCACCCATATTCACAGAATAACGGCCGCATTACGTCCATAATATTTTCCGGTGTCGTGAGCAACAACGCCACTTACCCAACAACCAACGAAGGTGGTGTTAGACAAAAGTTTCGGCCAAGTAATGTATGGAAAACGATATACAAACCTATAAGTGGGAACTTGCCTACCTGCTCTTGGCTCATAATTTATGTACCGAACAAAATTACAAGTAGGATGCATAGGGCCGGTATTACAGTCTCAGTTTAAGAGCTAAACTCAAGTTTTACAAAAATATAGCGTATTACAGTGTCCGTTTAGGCCTAATATTCCCTCAAATACGTCACTATAATGACAAATGTTTAACTCAACGTTTCTGGCGGATTAAGTACTTAACGGTGAGTCAACTGTCATGTGCTAGGCAACGCGTGTAGTTTCAGTATCTATCACTAGAGGCGTTAGGCAACGAGTGTAGTTTCAGTGTTCTATCACTAGAGGCGTTAGTTGTATCGACGGTGGCGCCACACAACAAAACAAACTGACAGCCATATTGAAACGAATATGGGCATTTAAAAGCATTATTTTGGTGAAAAAATTTAAATTTACCATGTTGGATAATAAAACAATAGTATTTAAAGTGGTAGCGTCCCGTTTTGTGGTTCGTATTATTTGAGGTTATTTAAAATTTGACAGATAATAACCACAGAAAAAAGTAAAATATGTCTATAATTGAAGATTTAGTAACTGACATGACATATTGCACTGTAATGGATTCAATCTCCCCTTAACATTAATCTTGAGTTTAAAAAACTCAATGAGTTGAGGGCCGACTGTAATACCGGGTCATGACCGTGTCCCCTCTGCATAAACTACACAAAA
This sequence comes from Molanna angustata, assembly GCA_963576475.1. Lineage (NCBI taxonomy): Eukaryota > Metazoa > Arthropoda > Insecta > Trichoptera > Molannidae > Molanna > Molanna angustata. The sequence continues at coordinate 19,305,735 of OY754971.1, read as the reverse complement.
TCAGGGGTGAAAACTCTACTGATTGCGAACAATGATCTATAAATGAAACCGTATGCACAATAAATCTCGCTAATTAGACACAGACGAAAATCTTCAAAATATGTAATACAATTTTTTTGTTTTAAGTTTTATTAAAAAAATGTATTCGGCAGGTTTGTAAGTGTGATCGTGTTTCTTCCAAATCGATTTCGTTTGGCTAAAAATTGGAGAAGTGTGAAACTTCACTTATTTTTTTATGTTCAATCACGACAATACAACGTTTTCGTGCACAACATCGTTGAAAAATAACATTTTGATCATATCACGGCCTGTCTTCAATCTGATGAGCGGATCACACTTGACATTTCTATTCATTCGTTTTTTACGCTGCTTTTCAAATACTACACTATAAAATAACTTATATGATTATGTTCCGTTGTTAAATCTCTGAAAATAGTAAAAAATAGAAATTGTGCAAATATCTAAACAAAAACTAAAATATTTTATATAAGGATAGTCAAAATTTAAAGAAAATAATCTATGGTCTCCCATATCAAAGTGAAATGAATTTCATATTTGTATGAAAAATGTATATAACAGAAGTAAAATAGCTTCTGTATGGGAAAATTAAGTGTTTAAATTCATATTGATATTGTATGTGTCTCTATAGACAAGTGCACAATCATTGAATGCATTTTTGATGAGTGTATTTTTATTGTATCAAAATTTGAAACACTATAAAATACCTCGATTTTACAGACCGTGAGAACACTTTGAAAATTTGGACGGATGAAATCATAGAGAAGAAATTAGCGGATATCTATGGAAAACTAATCAACTCTAAGTTTATGGTCTTTACATATATGATATCAATATTAAGTCAATCGGACTTATAGTTAGGGCTGTAGAGAGGACACAAAAAAGCAACGTAAATGATGAAATCACAGAGAAGTTATTAAAATTTGTCTAGGGAAAACTACTCAGCCATAGGTCTATGCACAAATATGATGGAAATATGAAGTCGATCGGACTTATAGTTTGGGCTGTAGAGAGGATACAAAAAGGATAATTCCGTATGCCGAACACCGTACGCTATACATACAGACACATCTCATAGTGTGCACTCTCTACATGATACCCGTTAAGAAATTGATGTAAAAAAATACGCGTAAAAATTGTGAAATCATGACACACTATTCCATAGTGTGGAGAGTAGAAATACGCTTAAAATTGTGAAATCATGAATCTCCACTATTCCATACTGTGGAGAATAAAAAGGAATGCCTTCCTATTAAATTACTATATAAATATATAGATTTTTTTATCATTTTTGAATAGAGAATTTTAAAATCAATGCCGGCTCGTGTCTTCGAAAGATCGCGTTCGGTTCACTTGTGTGTATTATATTTTTCGTACATTTTTGAATTTGTAAAAATCAAAATGTTATTCACGTCTAAAGGAGCACTCGTGCTTGCGACATGCCGATAAAATCACCACCATGTCGATTATCTTATTTGGAAGATTGCCGAATGGCACGCGATGCCTGCCTTACTCTTCTTTATAAACATTTTCTCTCATGACGTGTTCTTGTTTGAGAATTTTTGGCGAGTACCTACATGAAATAATACGTACACGTTTGAAAAGAAAATTTTGTCATCACTGATCAATATTCTATAACAATCCATATGCGATTGTGTCAGACGATTGCGTAAAAATTCGTGAGCAGTCTTTCAGACGAAATTTATTTAATATTACTTTTTATGCGAAGAAGCAAACAATTTTTTTATTCTTTATACTACAAAGTAGTCTAAAATAAACAGTGACAACAAAATAAAAAGTAAAAAAACAATTCAGTAGTCTAAAATAAGCAGTGGAATTAAATTATGGACGTATTTTATTTTTAATGTTTAGTAAAATTTTAATGGAATCCCACCAAGAACTTTAGATCAAAAAATGAAATCTAAATTTAATTTATACGTTGCAGTTATTTTCTCGTGGCACATTTTAACTTATAGGTATAATTAAAATAAATAAATATCTTAGTGTTCACCACGTTTGGGTATTTTTATGTCAACTAGTTTCGGAGACGTAACCGCTCCTTCGTCCGGACATACTTATACTAAACTTACAATGACCATATTTATGAAACGTGTGTATAAAACTATGGATCAAAAAGTTGATGGGCGAAGTTTAAATTGTTAGAAGCAGGGGCTGTCAAAGGAATGATATTAAATAATGGAATAGTTTTCAAATGTAATTGGTTATTCATTTTTTTTTGTTTTTTATTAATTGCTTTTTTATATTTATGGCCTCCAAATTATCTAATCTTAAACCCTCTTTATTGATATTTATTCATTTTAATTTTATTTTTTATTTTATTTAATATAAATTCCCGGGGAACTAACAGGTAGGTACTATGCCAAATATTAATTTAACACGCACCCAATAACAAGTTGTCACATTCTGGAGACTTACGACATTAATCGCCTATTAAAAATAAATCGATTTACACGATTACATACACACTGCTACAAGTAGGTAAACAAGTCAAAAATGAAACAATATTTCTGACGCAGTTCAGGTGTGACATCTGTGCGAGAACACCGTCACCTCATTTATAAGATCTGTTGCTTTCATTGTTTACCAATAGATGGCGTTACAAAAAGGTTTCGTCGTTACTTTATAGAAGGCAATAGTTATAATGTCTTATTTTCAGGTGAATTGTTACACATTCTTCAAATATATAGAACTTTCAAAAATTACATTGATAAGGCAACTAAATAATAAGGCATAATAGGGCTAGCGCATAAAGTGATCACGTAAGCCAGCCAATGACAGTTCGTAAGCCCTGTAGGTGCCTTGAGTTCCTGGTTCTTCTTTAATATTCCAACTTCGTCTCTATTGAGATGCTAAAAAGTTTGTCAATAAAAATAGTAAATAAATTGTTTATTTCTAAAAAAATTATTAACTGTTGTAACATAAGTAAAATCTGTATGGTGATATCCCTACATACTGTAATAATAATATAACATTATAAAGTTGAACTGATCCTTTCGAGGTTGTATACGAGTTTTGTCAGTTATTCTTGGGTGAAGTAAGCCGTCTGAGTGATGGTACTGTTGGGAATTATAGTTAAGTGTATCCCATGGGTAGTACTGAATGTAGGCGGTATGGTGTGGTGTAATATTATAGTGTCGTGGTCTGACAGTTACTTTATGACAACGATTGATGGGAGACTCTTTTGACATTGGCACTTTCATTTATGTTGTGGTTTACTGCCCACTTTCAACTGTCTTAGTTACATCTTTCAATTTCACCCTCCCAGTTTATTTTCACACAGAGATTGAATAAGTAGGTTGGTATATAGGTTCATAATATCTTCTCCTGTGTTTTTTTTTTTATTTTGCCCTTTTTAGCATCACAGAGTATCCTCATTCATTCGTTTCCGTGTCCAGACCCTATATGCGCCCTCTCCAATATTTTGCGGCCGTCACAGCCTTGTCGTTTGCAGCCAGGAGGTCCACCTCATTGCAAGGCTCCCCCATGAGTGGGCACATCAGCAGGTGCGCCGCGTTTTGCTCTTCTTCACATTCGCACGTCACATCCTGCTCATCATCCAGCAATTCCCATCTCTGCATGTTGACCCTACATCTACTCACACCCGTTCTGAGTTTGTTCAGGGCTTTCCAAGAGTGGTGTGCAATTCATTTGTTTTTGATAAGAAACTGCGTCTTGATCTGAGCCTCGATATTGTGGGGTCGTGCCCATACAGGGGGTGTCTGGGATCTCTTTTTTCTTTTCGCCTCTCTTCCTCGGCTGCGACAGTTCTTCGTGTATTTGGTGGTGCAATTCCAGCCAAGAGATGGACCTTTTCCAGGGGAGTAGGTCTAAGACATCCTGTGATTAGGCGTCCAGTCTCGTTAAGGGCCACATCAACGTTTTTGGAATGTGAGGATCGACACCACACTGGCGCTGCATATTCTGCGACAGAATAGCAAATGGCGAGTGCAGATGTTCGCAGCACGTTGGGTTGGGCTCCCCAGCTAGTTCCCGTGAGCTTTCGCAGGATGTTGTTCCTCGTGCACACCTTGCTTTTAGTGCTTTGGCAGTGTTACAGAGTATCCTTATATCCAAAAAAAGGACAGAGTATCCTTATATCCTTTTTAGTATTTGTCTTCTGGATCACAGAGTAACAACTCCCTGAGAGCGGCTTACTATGATCGATGCTTTAGTGTGAGTGGTCCTATAAAGTTAAATATATTGCCTTGAGTTGTCCGTAGTGCACAAAGCAAGGGTACCTACTTTCTCTAAAAGACTGAAAACAGCTTTGTTTTCGTAGAGCAACATTAGACAGAATAATAAGCGCCCTTGAAATGATCCTGAATTATTAAACGGCGCTATTAATTATTTTTTATTATGTTTATCACAAAAGACAAATTTATGGTCGATAAAGGTAAAATTAAAAACCAAAAGAATAAAAAAATTTCATTTAACTTTTCATTTAACATGACAGAAGATCCTCGTGCATACGTACAAGGAGGCCCGACCCTGGATAAACTGGGATAGAGGGGCAAGAAAAAGAAGAACCCTCCACATGATCCAAATGCTGGGACTGCCATTGCCCGCTTCGTTACAATGAAAAATAGTCAAACGACGAAACGATCTATTTTGGCAATGCTTGTTTCAGAAACATAACATAGAAATTAATACACCTCAAGTGAATTATTTGAGGTGGTTTGAACATATTGAAAGAATGAATGATGAATGACTGACCAAAAAAATATACATGGGTGTAAGAGATGGAGTGAATAACAGGGATCGCCCCAGAAAGCGATGGCATGACCATGTGAATGGTATTTTGAAAGAAGGAAATATTAGAAGCTTGAAAAATTGACGAGAATGTATGAGACGATGCATGGATTTAAAGTAAGCTAGGAATGTGAGCTAAAATAGAGGAATATGGCACTCGGTTTTCTCTGCTTAACCCGTTAGAGATATGGTGTGATGGTATGTATGTATATATGATTTTAAAGATAAGTAGAACGTAGATTATTTTTTTATTGAATTCGTTAATATTCAATCAAAAAACAATCTATGAAAATTATTCAATTGCATTCTAGTGGAAGATTTTTATAGTAGTAAATATGATTAATAAAAACATGTCGTGTTCACTATTTTAATTTAAATTAAATGCATTATAAAACGTTTATAGTTTGAATATAAGTAAGGCTAGATTTTATGATTGAAGCTAATAAAAACCACAGTTGGTATGACGAGCTTTGTCTTGGGGCATCACTATTACAGGCAGGGCTTAATTATTATTATTGCAATTATTACAACTGACATCAGGAATGGTGACGCGATTCTCAATGGTTAGTACGAAGTTACCATCAGAATGCATGATAGTACAAGTTATTTGGTCCACACACCAATGGACATGGTCTGGTCAGAGTCAAAGGAATCGCTCGGGGGCACTCAGACAGTAAATTTGTCTCGATGCCAGAACAATAATACTATTACAGCCGTACATCACTGCTAAAGGTAACTACATAAGATCCATTGTTCATATTGCTAATATAGTATTGCTTATATTATTTCTATTAAAGTATTAATCTCAAAAATATGTATTATAATGCACTACGTTAGTTATTGTTTTATTTAGCATGTATCACTTTTACTTCAACCAATCCGTCGATTATGAATAATATTTCTCCTAATACAATGTTTGAAACTAAATAAATATCGCATATTGCTAACAGTTTGTTTCTTTACTTTTTTTTAATCCTTAAAATATTGGTTACACAACAATAAATAATGTGAAAAAAAAATAATATGTATAAATATAGAATTCATTTGAAATTTGGCGCCTTAAAGAGCTTATAATGTATTTGAAAGAAATCTTTTCTTTTCTTTGTTAGAATAGTATTTTATGTATCCCGAATAGGACCAAGAGAAAACTACCTTGAAATAATTTCAAAATCTTGATATATTACATAATTCAAACTTATCTTTTTATCACTGATATGCTAACACTATATACTATACATTTATCATTGAATCAAAGCCACAGTTTATTTATTTATTTATTTATTTTAGATTTGGTATACGGTTTGGTATAGGGTGAACGGTGCATTAAGAACAATAATGGCCGACCCAATTATCTCAAGGCCAGCAAAGCTCGCTGTGTACAATGCAATAGTCGTACCGACATTAATGTATGCAAGTGAGACATGGACATGGCAGAAGACGCATGAAAGTAAAATTAACGCTGTGGAAATGAGGTCCCTAAGACGAATGTGTGGTAGAACGATCTATGATAGGATATGGAATGTGGACATCAGACGAGAATGCAAGATTGAAAGATATATTGTGAGTAGAATGAAAGTAAATACACTACGATGGTTCGGACATGTGGAGAGAATGAACGATGAGCGCCTGACAAAGAAAGTTTACAAGGCTGAAAAGAGTGGAATGAGAGGTCGTGGCCGCCCGAGAAAGAGTTGGCATGATCATATAAATGAGATTTTGAGAGATGGTAATATACGAAGTCAGAATAATAGGAGAGCATGTATGTATGACGCGATGCATGGATGTTAATGAGGCAATACACGTATGTCAAGATAGAGGTGTCTTGCGTTCAGTCCTCTCTGCCTACCCCAAGTAGGGATACGGCGTGATGGTATGTATGTATGTATACGGTTTATAAACATAACACATTTACATAATATCAAAACAAATCAACCGTGCACACATAAATCCCACAAGGCAAAGCTTGTCTGTGGGTATACCTATTAAAATATAGACAAAATTATTTTGTTAATAACATCAGATAACGATATAAAATAAAAATAAAGCAAAGTGGACGACACAAGTAGGTACAAAAAATATAAATAAGATTTCTAAACTAGTTGCATGTGTGATACAACTATGAGATACAACTGTCGACGGCGATAGTATGTTTAGTTGAAGAATACAAACGAATCTATAAACCGTTAAATACAAATTAATTGTTGAATATTTAAAGATATTTTGTTTTCTATGCAAAACCTTGTTGTCAGTATAGGATAGTGTGGAGGTCAGTCCTATTTTCCTACCCCGAATGTGTTAACAGCTCGATGGTATATATTATACTTATGTATAGAGATAGGTAAGTATGAAACTATTGAGACTCCCCGTAGATATTGTGTATTCTACACGGAAAAAAAAAATTCGAAAAATTTCTTCAGTCAAGAATATTTTTTCATATATAACGAAAATAATATTCTCTCAAATTAAGATTTTTTTGTTTTATCTCAAAACAGTATTTTCTTAATTCAAATAAATTTGTTTGAATTAAGAAAATATTGTTTTGAGATAAAACAAAAAATCTTAATTTGAGAGAAAATTATTTTCGTTATATTCGTTATATGAAAAAATATTCTTGACTGAAGAAAACTTTTTTTTCTGTGTACCATACAAATTGATATAATATACTGCCTATGTCCATGTTTTTACTGAAATTAGCAATATAACCAGTTAAACACTTAAATTTGTCATAAAAAGGTTTTAAAACACCTGGAACTTGTACATAAAAATAAGTTTGAGAAATTGTATTTGTTTACATTTATTTCAGCATTCTAGCTTTTTGATAATTAGGGAATATAAAATGAAAATTCAATTATTGATCACCCCTGACTGGAACAAAAAATTATGAGAATAAAAGTTTTTTAGGCATAATATTTTCTATATTTACTGAAGCTTAGGGCTCTGTGCATATAGCGAATTAAAATATATAAGGGATGGACGGACACACACATAAAGTTTTTTGACTTCAAAGTTGGAAAAACCTTGCAAAAGGTCCACTTCTCCATGTTATTCTCTCACACGGGACTAAGTCTAATACTGTACATTCATTTAAAGAAATAAATTCCCTGGATGAAATTAACAGTTGGATTATTTTGAAAACAAATGGTTACTTAAATTAAATAATGATTCTTCTATCTTTGGGTGTAAAAGCAGGCAGTAACAGTATAAAATATATTTCTGCATGTAGGTATTTGAAAACATACCTATGTAGTCACTAAATAATATACACAGTTGGCTCGTTATTTTAAGAGGCGTCTTCTCAGATATCCCCAGCCAATATTCTGAGATATGAACCAACCCAGGTGAGAGCAGCCAATTTGTTAGATCACCTATTTACGTTGTTGGTAAATAAACTCGACGCAACATAATACCTATGTACGATTATTTACCTGCCAGTTTCTTTCTACTAAGAGTATTCTCGGAATACTGAAATTGGATAATATTATTAACACACCGTACGATTTCCCATTAACTAAGTGGATATTTTCCCTGACGTTTGTTTTGATACTGTGTGTATGTTTCATGATAACTATTCCAATTACCTGGTACCTTCTATCCCCTCGTGACTAAGAATAGCAAATTTGTGTCTTACGTCCTTATTTTCTAAAAATAAGTAGTTGTAAAAATTTAAAAATACATATTTACATGAAGTATTGTACCATCCCAAATTGAAATGAAAGTTACATGTTAGGAATGAATATCATCCGGATTTATAGTTTAAAATTTGATTAAAGTTTTAATTTGATTTCCTAGTATGCCTTAAACTATCGAAGTATTTCTAAACGATCTAAAGACTGAGGTTCGTTTTATTTTCATGATTCAAATAAAAACTTTGTAACATTAACATTCGGTGCCCGTGTGATTTCTACTTAAATGTAAGTTTTAACTCCTCACTATCCCAACGGTATAATAAAGTGGAGATTAAAGAATTCGCAATTATTAGTGTTATTTTTAATATTGCAGATTGTCTACTAGTATCATGCTGAGATTGTATTCTGAAAGTTTCATCACAGTGTATCTGTGTGTGTGTGCTGTGTAGTATGTGATATGTGATATGTGCAATGTACGGCGTGTTTATCCTACTTTATCGATAATAGATTAAAGTAGGTACTCATTCGATTCTTTTAAATTTTGCAAATTTGTGTATCCAATAATCGCTTAAACCACATTATATTTTGAAGGATATCTTATTTTTTTAACTGCCAGGTCCTCAAAGATATTACATGCCCGCATATTCTCCGCCACCGAGCTCTTCCATCGTCTATTGGGGCGCCCTTTTGGTCTTTTGCCGGGAACTCGATAGTCCGGCGCAGTGGAACATACATTTTTTGGCAGTTTTCTTCAAATATATCCGAACCACCTCAGTCTACTTTCCATCAGCTTATCGGAGACATGGCATACGCCCAAGATACTTCTCACAATATTCATTACGGATTTAATCTCTCCTTGTGAGGCCGCACAACCACCTAAGCATCTTTATTTCGGCTGTTTACACTGACTGAACTTGCCTTTGTGTGAAGGCACAGGTCTCGCTACCATATATCAGCACCGATCTGATCATTGTCGTGTAGACATCATAGCCTTTCATCTTCACTGGCATTCGGTTGTCACAGATAACACCTGTCACTTTTTTTCCATTTAAGCCATATATTTACATATAATATGTCTATATATATAAATTTAGTACGCGTAAATTTAGTACTTATGTACCTACTCGTTCACAACACAGCAGCTCGGATGTGGAATCTATTGCCGGAGAGTATCGGAGAGGCCCCTAGTTTAATACCATTCAAAAAGCGTCTGAAGTCACACTTTTTATCCACATAACCACAAACTCACGTCTTTTACCCTTGTCCCTCTATTTTTTTCCTTCTCCTATCCCCCTATCCAACAAACATAGTGTCTCTATCTGGTTTATTATTATTTTTATTTTGTTTAATTTGTAGGTATATTTGTTTTTTATTTTTAATTTCTTGTTATTTTTGTTTTGTATCTCTTGTTAATTATTCCTGTAACTGATTGAATTTACAATGGTGGATGACTGGTATAAATTGCTTGCGGGAAATAAGTCCGCCACGTTCTTTTATCACAATAAAAGTTTTTAATTATTAGTATTAGGTAATACCTATCTACGTATATTACCAAAATGCAAGTATTTTGTTTTGTTTAAATAACTTATTTAAATGGAAAACTTACTTATTTTTTTTAATAAATCGTATCAGAACTATGTACATACATAAATGCATAAAACGTGAGAAATAAATAACTTACCTATAACTATAATACCTATGTAAGTTCTGTTGAATAAATAAACTGTGCTTAATTTCTCATTGAACGTGATTAACTATTTTTGATCGCTTGATTCCATACATAATATAGAGTTAAAGAGCTATTAATTATTGACTTAATGATGATTAAATTTGCGCGGTAGGTGCAAAGAGTAGGCATCACACCGTATTATTATGCGAGACTGTGTTTAACAAGCGTGTTAGATCACACGCAGCTCTAAGTATCCAATCCTATCTCTATTATGGAGGTATGAATTGAACAGGAGCGAATAGACATGGTAGGTACCTACCAATCAATATACAATGTTAAACTGTATTATAGGCACCCGAGATGGTATGGAATAAAAGTATTTATATAACTAACGAAGTAAAACTTACGATATGAAAGAAACAATGAACTTAATGTACCTACCCACCACAGACCAATAATTTATAGACTCTAGTTGCATGTAACACATGAGATCCAACTATCGATGGAGTATGTATAATTGTAGAATACGTACAAAACTAAAGCCACTAAAGCACAAATTAATAAATATTTTAAGATATTTGGTTTTCTATATAAAACATGTAGGTGTGTTTATCAGGATAGGATAATATGGAGGTCAGTTTATTTTTTCTACCCAGAAATTGCATGATGGTATGTATCTTTGGAGATTAAGTATCAAACTATTGAGTCCTCGTAGGTATTGTGTATTGTAAACTGCCTTACAAATTGTATGAAACGATGTCGTCACTAAATTCTTTTTTTTATAAAAAGTGTTAAATTTTTTTTAGATGTTCTGCTACAATGTTCATATTTTTTATGTCATCAGTTGTTAATGATGGGTGAATATCGCACCTTTATTTTTATAGTGACACTGAACAGAAAAAAAATGTCACCATCAGGGATTAAAGTTTAGGATTATTTTATTTAATTTGAAAATATACAAATCGCAAGTGGTGGTAAATATTTTAACGAGTGATCTGGTATTTCTGTATTCAATAGATAACGCTCATCTTAAATACATAGCTGGTTATAAAAATTAAAAGTTTAACATTAACAATTTTGTATAGTGTCACTTTGAAAATAAAGGTGCGATGTGTACCTACAACATACTATAGATCATGATTGTTGTTGATTGTTATAAGAGCTGAAAACTTCTGCATTGTGAATGTGAGGACAGCTAGTGTAGTACGATCAGCAGATCGAAGGGGTGGGCCATGATTTGACAAGAATACGACGTTATATTGAACGAGAAAAGTGAAAAATATCGAAACTCCTTCGTTTTTTGTCCTCAACGCTTATTAAATGTGAACCTTCTTGGTACCTCATTAAATAATTACTTATCACCTTAGTCTCGCCATAAGTATACGATCCGCTGAGCATTGAACAGTAACTAAGCAACGTTGATACTGTTTAAAGCAGACATTGTCTGTGTAGTGAACGGTAATCAGGCAGACATCAAGGTATGGGTACATATCCTACACAATTTGCACACGGCTTAGCCCTTCGGTGAAGGTTAGCGGCAAATAGATACATTCCACTCGTCACAAACAAAACAGGTATTCACTATCGGATGCGTGACATAACCTCCACTCGTGTGCACGTAATGGGTAATGCGCTTAGCGCTGAAACATTTTCCACTTGTTGGCGCAAATATCCTCCATACTGTTAACAAATAATTATTTATTTTAATATTTTGACAACGAAGTATCAGGAAGACAGTTTTTTTTCAGGAGTCTCCTCCATTCCCGTCCATCCGTTGCCTTCGTTCTCCAGTTTCTAATATTTATTCCAAATCATAACATACGATACTATCATACGTCATTATGCCATTTACCATTTATACGAAAACATCGCGACGGTACACCCGTTAAATTTTTGTTAAAAATACGCTATATTTTATTTAAATTTTCACTATTCCATATTAATTAAGAGTGAATAGTTACTTCAATCGCATTCCTTTATTGAGTGCATATCGAATATTATATTCCTATTGTGAATTTTTCCGCAATAAATATATAAGTATATATATTCAAGGATTCATAAACTACTCACCTACTTTATTGTTATATTTTTCACGTGAAACACCGTTACTCAATAGCGTTGCATAATATTGATTTCATCACGAATTTCAAAAGTTTGCGTCATACAGTTTGATGTATTGAAATTCTAGTATTTAAAGTTAACGCCAGATGTCACGTTGTCATTCGTTATATTTGACAGCCCGACACATTTGTTCATACTTCAAATACACTCTTGTATCTAATAATAATCGATCCATACATACATTCGAGACTACAAGTAAAATACATTGTGTTTATAGGGCATGTCTGTTCAACTGTTTTTGTCTCGACAAAAAAAATATTTTGATATTAATAAACATTAAAAATTAAAAACAAAGTCATCCAACTGTCGATTTGTTCAGGAGAACTTTGTTCTCTTAACATATCGACAATGTTTCAAGCCAGAATACGCGAGAATTGTATGGAGAGGTCTACTTTTTTCACGGCTTTTCCAACTTTGAAGTCAAAAAACACCAACTTAGAGGCTTCGCAGCATATATGTTCCATACACGGATTTACTCAGAATTCGGAGTAGAACATTTCGTGTGTCTGTGTGTGTGTGTGTGTGTGTGTGTGTGTGTGTCTGTGTGTGTGTCTGTGTGTGTCTGTGTGTGTGTGTGTGTGACCGTCCCCCCCTTATAACTTTTGATCCGCTCAATTTACAGAGCCTAAAATTTCAGAATATATAAACAGTTACAGGCCTACAAAACTTTTATACTCGGAATTTTGAATTTTTGTTTCAGTCAGGGGTTATCAACTTTTGAATTTTTATTTTATTTTTCCATATATCTCAGCGTCTCTGTATGAAAATAGTGGAGCCTGTGTCCGTGTCAACGATGCGTTGTCAACATGGTTCCCTATTAATAAAGGGGTGAAGCAAGGCTGCGTATTATCTCCATGGCTGTTCAATCTGTATATTGATCACTGCGTTAGGACATTGAAGAATGAAAATAAAGGTCTGAAACTAAGTACTGTAAACGTACGTGATTTGATGTATGCAGACGACAAAGTGGTGATTGCTGAATGTGCGGATGAGTTACAGTATTTAGTGAATAAAGTGTATGAAGGATGCCTGCAAAATGGACTGAGAATGAATGTTAGTAAATCTAAGATATTGGTATTTGAAAAGACTGAAAGTATAACTGCATGTATGATAAAAGTAGAGAACGAATGGCTAGAACAAGTTGAGGAATATTTATATTTGGGGAGTATGTTTGAACGGAATGGAAGACCTGATAAAGATATCGAAAGAAGAGTTATGGCAGGGAATAGAATAAACGGAGCACTTAGACCAGTAATGTCCGACCCAAGCATCTCAAAGGAAGCCAAAATTGTAGTACACAACGCAATTGTGGTGCCTACTTTGACGTATGCTAGTGAAACATGGACCTGGCAAAGAACACATGAAAGTAAAATAAATGCTGTACAAATGAGATCACTAAGAAGAGTATGTAATAGAACGATATATGATAGAATAAAAAATGAGGACATAAGGAGAGAATGCAAGTTAAAGAAGGATATTATATGTAAAATGAAAGTGAATGCTTTAAGGTGGTTTGGACATATAGAAAGAATGAACGATGAACGACTGACCAAAAAAATATACATGGGTGCTACAGATGGAGTGAATAGCAGAGGTCGCCCCAGAAAGGGATGGCATGACCATGTGAATGATATTTTGAAAGAAGGAAACATAAAAAGTTTGAACAATCGACGAGCATGTATGAGACGATGCATGGATGTAAAGGAAGCCAGAAATATGTGCAAAAATAGAGAAGTATGGCGCTCAATTCTCTCCGCTTACCCCGTAAGGGACATGGCGTGATGGTATGTATGTATGTATATATCTCAGAAACCATAAACGCTAGAACGCTGAAAATTGATACAAACATAGACAAATACAAAATCTCAAATTAGTTTTTTCAAAAAAATTCCAGGGTTTCTCAAACATTTTTTATTAAGAAAAATATGATAAATTTATGAGTTTAACTGCCTATATTTCCAAAACTTTTACAATTATCGAAAAAAGCCGAAACACCCCAACTAGATAATTTAATTTTCTATAAAAAATATCAACATTGTAGTAGAAGATCTCAATTTTTTTTTAATAATTTTTTTTTAAAAATTGAATTTAGTGACGACATTGCTTCATACATTTTGTATGGCAGTCGCCTATACACAATATGTAAGAAGACTTAATAGTTTGATACTTCATCTCCAAACATACATACATACCATCATGCTATTTGCATATTCTGGGTAGGAAAAAGGATCTTCCTCCATACTATCCTATCTTGACATACATACCTACATATGTTGTATAGAAAACAAAATATCTGAAAATATTCAATAATTTGTATCTATGGGTTTATAGTTTGGTACATATTCTTCAACTATACATACTATCGCTATCGACAGTTGGATCTCATGTGTTACATGCAACTAGTAATATTTATAATTGTTGCTGTAATTTTGCACCGAAAAACACGCTTTAATTTTCACGATGTTAATTTTTGAAAATAATCAAATATTGTTCGATTTCTTTCAATTCCTTTCTTCTTTTCTAGATTTCAAGAATTTGTGTATATATTTTTTTTTTATGTAAGTAAATTTTCTTTCATTGTGCTATTGTACCGAAATGACTTGAAACATCATGTTACATACTTACATTGATTGGACGAGAATACCTTATGGCAATAGGTCCTTGTGCACTTTGTTGTTCAAAATTATTGCACCAAAATATTTTATTTGCACCAAAATCATACCCATCAAAGTTATCTAAAGTAATAAAGCAATCAATATGTTAGTGTGTGTGTGTGTGTGTGTGTGTGTGTATGTGTGTGTGTGTGTGTTTGTCTCACGCCTTTTGAAAAACCAAGAGCATCTAAAAATCTAATTTATGTGCGAACGTGTACCAGTATACCTGATGCAGTGTCACGCTAAAAATAATGCGATTAAAATGCTGAATTTTAAAGATATTTCAATAATTATTTTTTTCATACAAAATTTTCCAAGTCATATCTGTCAAAAAAGTGTACATTTTGCACGCAAATATCTGTTAGTTTAAAAGTTAGAAGTACGTATTTACACGAAAAAAATATATTTTCAAGTATAACTTAGCTTTTAAGTGAAAAACATGGTGAATATTTTGTCTAATTATAATGTTTAACTTATTTTTAAAGTAAGCGTTTTGTACAAATGTACATATAACCCCGCCATTTTAATATCTTTTCATACGATATTTAATTTTCCTACCGAATGAATATGTTCTTTAAAATAATATACCTTTGAAATAAATGTGATTATGAAATAATAAAATGAAACACAAGACATTACAGCAAGTTTTAAGACATATATTGTAAAAGTCTGTTAATTATTAGTAAAGATATAGGCGTAATAAAATTGCATAATTTGTTTAAAATATTTGATTTTTCTGACAATTTTCATTTTTATGGCATCGAACAAACCAATGTAGGTACCTACATATTCAAAAAATGTCTCCATAACATTTGATATTTTTCACATGTTGGAACATGGTTACTATGGTAACGGACACATTCTGATATTCAAATAAAATTTGTTATAAATCGAATTCGAATTAATTTAGAACATCATTGTAGGTAGGTACCTACATACCTAATACTTACTACTTAAAAACCAAGAATATACTGATTTTGTATAGGAAAATTATTAAACTATTTTTGGTTAACTACAATACACATTCAATATACCTACAAACTATTTCCTATAGTGAAATTCTTCTTTTTTCTATGTAGACCTTTGGGTGATTTTTTCTACAAACTATTTCTTGGGGTTTAAATCTTCTTCCTCTTCTTTTGTGAAGTCATTTGGGACAGTTCATAAATAAACTATTTCCTATAGTCTAATTTTTCTTTTTCTTAATTTATGTAGACCTTGGGTGAGTTTTTAGACAAACTATTTCCTATAGTCTAATTCGTCTTCTTCTTCCTTTATGTAGACCTTTTGGGTAGTTTTTAAACAAACTATTTTTAAACAAACTATCCTTTAGTCTAATTCTTCGTTTTCTTATTTTATGTAGATGTTGGGTGAATTTTATATAAAATATTTCCTATAGTTCAATTCATCTTCTTCTTCTTTTATGAAGACATTTTGGTCAGTTTTTTATATAATACATTTCCTAATGTGTAATTCTTCTATTTCATCTTCTATGTAGACCATTGGGTCAGTTTTTATTACAAACTATTTGTTATAGTTTTATACTTCTACTTCTTATTTTATTTAGTCTTTTGGATTAGTTTTATGTCTAATAGTCTATTGTAACGAAATATTATAAACAACATGCATACTTGATGAAAATACATAAAAACGAATGGGATGTGACCAACACTAGAATCTTCTCATTACTTTTGTTCAATCAAATTTACACCATTTATTATATCATCATATATTGCTTAATTTTCAATAACTACACATTTCATTTTGATGACAATATATAAAAAATCGGGGTTGTGGCCATTGCTGGATCTTCACAACGTTTATATTCATATTAAAAACTATTTAACATAGCTTCAGTCTTCTTCTTCTGTAATGTAGACTTATGTGTCAGTTTTAAGTCTATCAGTTTTATTGTGCAAAACTATAATAAACTATATGCACACTTGACGAAAAATATAAAAACGAATGGGATGGGACCAACACTAGAATATTTTCAGTACTTTTGTTTAATCAATTTTTAAACCATTTCCCATCATCCAAAATTACTAAATATTTAAAACACATTATTTGCGTTCGATGACAATATATAAAAATAGGGGTTGTGGCCAAATCCAAACTCTTTACGACGTTGTCTTTTTATAATAAGTCATATTTAAAATCATTTCCCATAGTCCATGCGTGCAGAAATTGTATGTGCTTATATATAAAAGCAAATGGATTGTGGCCATCACTTTAAGATTTTACACCGCTTAAACTCAATTAAATTTCAAACTACTTTTCATACTACGGTTAAAAAAAATTATGTGTGACAATATTATGTAGGTATATAAACGATTGCTTATTCCTTCACTTATTTACATTCTTGGCCAACGGCGGGACATAAAAGCTAGTCTAAAGTAATAAAGCAATCAAAATGATAGTGTCTGTGTGTGTGTGTATGTGTGTGTGTGTGTGTGTGTTTGTCTCACGCCTTCTGAAAAACCAAGAGCATCTAAAAATCTAATTTATGTGC
Source organism: Molanna angustata (assembly GCA_963576475.1). NCBI lineage: Eukaryota > Metazoa > Arthropoda > Insecta > Trichoptera > Molannidae > Molanna > Molanna angustata. The sequence goes on along the minus strand of OY754971.1, from coordinate 19,288,365 downwards.
GAACGTGTACCTGTATACCTGATGCAGTGTCACGCTAAAAATAATGCGATAAAAATGCTGAATTTTAAAAATATTTCAATAATTATTTTTTTCATACAAAATTTTCCAAGTCGTATCTGTCAAAAAAGTGTACATTTTGCACGCAATATCTGTTAGTTTAAAAGTTAGAAGTACGTATTTACACGAAAAAAATTTACTTTCAAGTATAACTTAGCGTTTAAGTGAAAAACATGGTGAATATTTTGTCTAATTATAATGTTTAACTTATTTTTAAAGTAAGCGTTTTGTACAAACGTACATATAACCCCGCCATTTTAATATCTTTTCAAACGATATTTCATTTTCCTTCCGAATGAATATGTTCTTTAAAATAATATACCTTTGAAATAAATGTGATTATGAAATAATAAAATGAAACACAAGACATTACAGCAAGTTTTAAGACATATATTGTAAAAGTCTGTTAATTATTAGTAAAGATATAGGCATAATAAAATTGCATAATTTGTATGTAATATTTGATATTTTGGACAATTTTCGTTTTTGTGGCTTCGAACAAACCAATGTATGTAGGTACCTACCTACATATCCAAAAATGTATCGAGCCCATTTGATAGTAATATTTTATATGTTCGATGGTTACTATGGTTACGGAAAGATTCTGATATTCAAATAAAATTTGTTATGAATCGAATTTATTTAGAACATTGTTGTAGGTAGGTACCTACCTAATACTATTTACTTACAAATCAACAATATACTGATTTCCTATAGGAAAATTATTTTATTTATTTATTTATGTATGGATGCATGTATGCTATGTGCTACTAAACCGTTTGTCCGATTACAATGAAACTTTGGTGAATTGTCGAGCGTATGCCCGGGATGGTTTCTGGATTTAAATATTTTTCTTATTCTTCTTCTTCTTCGTGTATTTGGTCATTTTACCAATGAAAGCGGAATATCCTGGGAAACGAAGGTCCGACTGTCTCTCCATCTCTTCGCAGGTCTTCCAGGACGGTTCCTGGATTTAAACTTTTTTCTTCTTCTTCTTCATCGTTTATTTGGTCATTTTACCTATGAAAGTGGACTAACCTGGGAGAAGAAGTTCCAATTGTCCTTCCATCTCTTCGCAGGTTTCTGGATTTAAACTTTTTTCTTCTTCTTCTTCTTCTTCATGTATTTTTGGTCATTTTACCTATGAAGTTGGAGAATCCTGGGAGAAGAAGGTTCAACTGTTCTTCCAACTCTTCGCAAGTCTTCCAAGACGGTTTTTGGATATAAACTTTTTTCTTCTTCTTCTTTTTATTCTTCATCGTGCATTTGGTCATTTTACCTATAAAGGTGGACTATCCTGGGAGAAGAAGGTCCAATTTTCCTTCCATATCTTCGCAGGTATCTGGATTTAAACTTTTTTCTTCTTCTTCTTCGTGTATTTAGTCATTTTACCTTTGAAGGTGGAGTATCCTGGGAAAAGAAGGTCCTTTCATCTCTTCGCGGTTCTTCCAGGATGGTTTCTGGATTTAAACTTTTCTTAAGCGGCTGAAGGGACGGGATGTAATGAAGGGAAGGGATGCACTAAAGGGCCTGAAGGGATGGGAGGTATAAAAGGGCCTGAAGGGACGGGAGGTACTGAAGGGCCTGATTGGAAGGGACTTTATGATGGATTGAAGGGATGGGAGGTACTGAAGGGTCTGAAGAGACGGTTCATGGAGTCTAATTCTTTTTCTTCTTAATTTTATGTAGACTTTACAGTTTTTACACAAACTATTTCCTTTAGTCTTTTTCTTCGTTTTCTTATTTTATGTAGAACTTTGGTGAATTTTATACAAAACTATTTCCTATGGATTAATCTTCTTCTTCTTTTATGTAGACCTTTTAGTCAGTTTTTATACAATCTATTTCCAATAGTCTAATTCTTCTATTTTATGTATTTTTTCTTATTTTATGTAGACCATTGAAATAGTTTTTTATACAAACTATTTCTTATAGTCTTATACTTATTATTCTCTTTTTTATTTAGACTTTTGGGTTAGTTTTAAGTCTAATAGTCTATTGTGCAGAAATATTATTAACGATATGCACACTTGATGAAAATACATATGTAAAAACGAATGGGATGTGGGATGTGACGATGTAACCTGCACTAGAATCTTTTCAATACTTTTGTTTAATTAAAATTTAAACCATTTATATCATCCTATTTTGAATAATTTTCAACACCTTCATATTTGATTTCGTTGACGATATTTAAATAATGGGGGTTGTGGCCATTACTGAACTCTTCACAACGTTTATATTCAAATTAAAAACTATTTATTATAGTTTAAGTCTTTTTCTTCTTCGTTAATGTAGACTTTTGTGTCAATTTTAAGTCTATCAGTCTAATTGTGCAAAAATATAATGCACACTTGATGAAAAAATATAAAAACGAATGGGATGTGACCAACACTAGATCTTTTCAGTACATTATTTAATCAAATTTTAACCACATTCCAACATCCAAAATTACTAAATTTTCAATAGGTATATATTACAATTTGTTTTCGATGATTATATTTAAAAATGGGGGTTGTGGCCAAACCAATCTCTTTACAACGTTGATAAACTGTCATATTTAAAACCATTTCGCGTAGTCCATGCGTGCAGAAATTGTATATTATACTTCATTCACACTTTATAGTAATATATAAAAAAGAATGGGTTGTGGCCATCACTTGAACATTTTACAATGCTTAAACTCAATCAAATTTCAAACCACTTTTCATAGTCCGATATTGCAAAATAATTGGGTGACAATATTATAAAAACGATTGCTTATTCCTTCACAGTTTTACATTCTTGGCCAACGGCGGGACATAAAGGCTAGTATAAAATAAACAGCAATATACCATGGCTGTTTGATCTTTATTTTTTTTATATTTATATTGTAAAATAACCATTGTAACCAAAACAAAGATCGATTAATAATAAATATTAATATTTTAGTGTTGGTAATAAAATAAATTTAATATCTCTATTTCGATGGAAGCTCTTTAAAAGTATTTAACCTATAAAAAAATTATTTGTTTTCTTAAGAATAATCTAAAAACACCGCGAAGAAAATCTCAACTCACTTATTCCGTTTAGTACACCATGCACATACATACGATTAACATTTATTTTCTCTGTAAAATAAAATAAAATATTGTATATATAATTTTAATTTTATTAATAATGCATATAAAAAAGTACATTTTTTTACCAGCGTCTGCCTCACTAGGATTCCATCCCGTGATGAAGAGGGCACTTTACAAAAAAATAATAAAAAATAACCTAATAATTAACAATAATACAAAGATAATACAAAAATAATAATGCAATATAACATATCACTGGCTGCATTATACAACAATACTATAATAATAATAAAAAAATACAATAATACAATAACAATAAAACAATACACTTAATATACTTAATATAATGACACTTAACAAACATAGTGACACTTAACAAACATAATGACACTTAACAAACATAATGACACTTAACAAACATAATGACACTTAACAAACATAATGACACTTAACAAATGCATTTATAAAAAAAATATCATGATACAAGTATAGTTGCGATGTTGAATTAAAATTGATTATCTATTTACAAATCTCCATATAAAAATTAAACTGCAGTTTATTGCATCGTTAATATGGACGAAAATTTTATTTGATTTCATGTTATAAAGTTTATCGAAAACTAATCAGAGGAAAACATAATATTTAAAATATATATTAATTTATGTTTAAGTGTTTAAAATTTGGTACGTATTCGTCAATTATGTATATTCTCTCACCATCGACAATGTTGGATCCCATGTGTTACATGCAACTAGTTTATTTTAATTTTGTTCAGAAAGTTGAGCAAAATTTTAACATTATTTTATTGTATAATAATATGTAAGCTCATAAACATACTTTCTCTGGTAAGTATATAATTGATAATAATACATGAGGACATGATTCATTGGTACCGCCGAAGATACTCCATCTAATAATTTGTATAGATCGACTTTCATCAACTTGAACTTTTATACTGTTCGATTTGTGTATTATTTTCGCTCTTGCTCAAGCTGTTCTAAATTGAGTTTTTGAAGAGCATCAGAGCTTTTCACTCTACCATCTACAAGCATCTGCGGGAGACCTTAGAAAACTGACAATTTTTCTAAAACCATAACTGCGGTTCTAGGGGAAGATAGATACGTATACTATAGGTATGGCAGAGCCATACTATCGCATCAAAGCTCGCCTCGCTATTGGATATTGTAGAAACGGCTGTATTAGTTTTATTGCAATTCTCGGAGTGTATTGAAATGATTCGAGTGCTCCATGGAGATGAGGTCTCAAAGAGACCAATCGTTGAACGGTCGGATGTCGGCTTGATCAAACGATTTCGAATATATATTTTTAAAACAATAAATGACAGTCCTTCTTTCTTCCAACAAACTTATCTCCCTACGAACATTTGAGTAGACAATTAGGTTTTAAAGAGACCTCCCAATCAGTTTTTACAATAACGGTGATAGCCCAGCGGTAAGGTCGTCGCCTCCCATGCGTGAGGTCGACGGCTCGAATCCGGGCGGGGCACGCACCTCTGGATTTTCAAAAAATCTATGTGCGGATTAATATCACTAGCTATGTGTAGCCATGATCCAATTTGTCTGGTTCCCCTTTCTAAGGGTTACGAAGGTCAGATGGCAGTTGCTTCAATGTAATAACCAGACTCGCCAATTCCAGGATCATGGTCAAAGCGTACCCCGTTAGAAACGGGACAAAATCGCTAAGAGGAAGGATGGAAGATGCTTACAACATTAGATAAGTAAATGTTTGTTTTATTTATATATATATCGTGTACCTATAATTTATATAAATAAGTAATCATTCCAGATTCTCTATCACATCCAACAATCACTATCTCCTTTGTTACTGTGATTTTATATTTAATAATCTAACCTGTTTATCTTTGTGAATGTTTTTTGTTTACGAAAGAAAAATTTTGAGAAAATTATTCGGTCCCCACGGCGATCAAGGCACTTGGAGAACCAGGTACAACCACGAACTACAGAGCCTATTCCAGCAACTTAATATCGTCCAAACTGTAAAAATTGGGTGGCTCCGCTGCTTAGGACTCGTGCATCATATGGAAGATGATCAGACACCAAAAATAATCATCACATCACGTCCGGAGGGAAGCGGTGTGGGCAGGCCGAAACTACGATGGATGGATGGAGTCGAGAAGGACCTTCAGATAGCCGGTGTGCGGAAGTGGGGAGAAAAGGCCATGGATAGGATGTAATGGAGACGATTCCTTGATGAGGCCAAGGCCCATCCTGAGCTGTGGAGCCACTGATGATGATGATGATTTTTGTTATAAATTTAATTTATCTACCACAACACTATTTATGGCCTCACATTGCTTTGGTTGGTTGGAAGAAATTAAACTCGCCATCGTACACATTATTGTACATGAAGTAAAAATATAAATAAACATTATTTATAATTTTCAAATTTTGTACCTACAGAATATACTTAGGTAATTAATTTATTGTTTACTTTTTAAACTTCAAATGATGAGATCAAAAGCAATTTTTACACCTTTGTGTACTTTGCTGAACAAAAATTTGAAAAATAAATTTATTAATGGATATACAAAACAATGAAACGTTATCATATCCTGTATAATAATGAGGATTAAACAATGTAAGTGATTCGAATAAAATAATAACAAATAAAAATCGATCATAAATGAGAACAACATAAGTTGTACCCAAGAATACCTACAAAAGAAGTTAAAGAAAACCAAGAAATGTATTGACAACATTAAGCTACAAAAATAATTTTGTAATGACTTGTAACATATTATTGAACAACAATATTCGAATATTAATGCTTCGTGTTTACAATTGAATTTACATAATATAGTATTGATCGAGGCTAATATCGCTTCTAGCGTCATTCTTTTTGCTATTATATGAGCTTTAGCGTCTATTTAAGAAATGTGAAATAACTCAGAACTTACTGTTGAAGTAATTCAAAAAGTCGTCCTATTTGAAGATCGTAGCATTACTTTGAGTACTTAATGTTAGGGTTTCTATTTTTCTGGAATGTATAAATTTTTTTATGATGTGCAAACTTTAAAAGCAGTGTAAAATAGGCTTTAATTCATATTATATGGGACCGCATAGCAATAATACATTAAGTAGGTACACTTTCTTGCACAGTGTGAAATTGACGAGCTTAGTTAATATTATGCTCTGTGCTAGGTAGATAATCGTTTTTTTTATGAAATTAAATCGACTTTGTGTTTGTGCATGATGAGTAGATCGAATGCCTTATTATGTGAGTGCAGCATGAGTAGAAATAATAATAAAATACTTATTTTCTGCAAATAATACATAATGTGGAAGAGTTATTTACTGCCTGTAGGTAATTTCTACTAGGCAACAACAACTCAGATCTACAATATTTAAAATAATTATGTAGGTAATTATTAAATCGATTAAAAAAAACTGTTCAAACTGTACAAAGGAAGAGAGATTTTTTTTATAAAAAATATACGACATATTTTATAAACAACAAACTGAAGTAGATTTTGCTGACCATTAGATTAAAATCTACGCAATTGCCGCTCACTCAATCTATTTTAATAAAAAAATTGTGTTTTTTATTATGCTTAGTAAATTAAATTTGTACACCCCTGATTTACACAATGCTTCTAGTTCTCTTTCTTATATAGAGATGAAAATGAGCAATACTCGTTCTATGGCGAAGAGAAATTTTTCCGCTGTGTAATATGCATCGCAATTTTATTTTTTCCCTGATAATATTTTATTAAATTTTTAATCAAACATATCCCCTTCGTTGCTCGACGATCAAAGAATCTCTACAAATTGATAACAATTTTAATTAATTAAAAGAGAGGAATATTGTTCGTTTAATTTTAACCCTTTCCATGTTCCCTTTTTAGAATCAATATTAAATATATCAATGCTGTTACAAATTTATTACAATAGATTTTTTTTTCAAACGTAATGCTTTATTAGCAAGAAAAATAAACCAGCATATTAAACCAAAAATTCATGGTAAAATTTGCAATTTAAAGTTCAAAGTACAGACGCCCAGGTTTGAAATTTAATAGTTTTGCGAGGGGCAGAAGATTAAACATATTTTAGTATCTCATTTATTTATAAAAATCTCATTTTTCTTTATTAATTGACACTTTCTTGCACCCCGCGCAAGTGGCAAGTTTATTGCCATATGGCAATTTCTTCCAACAAACTAGTGTTTCCAGCCCAGAAAAACAATATTTTCATGAGAAATAAATTTTAATAAATTTCTCCTCTGCTGGGGATCGATTCCAGGACGCCCGCACAGAAGGCAAACGGCTTACCAACTGTGCCGCGGCGGTCGGTTTATTATAATATATTATATTGAAAAAAAACATAGACAGTGATAATTTTATATTATTGAAACCAGTATGTAACGTATTAAAAAGGGAACCTATTTCAAATAGTATTTAAAATATTAAAATGAAGAAAGTTGATACTTAAGTCTTATGTAAATAATATTTTTTCCATATTATTAAACAACATCTACATCAGTAGTGGAAACACCGGTTAGTAAGTTAAGAAATTTCCCTATGGCAATAAACTCGCAACTTGCGCAGGGTGCAAGGAAATTTAAAAAATACATCTGGCAGACCACAAGTAATTTACACAATAACAGAATTTTACATAGAAATTCACTATGAATAGTAGGTACCAATATATAGCTTCCTTTATTTTTAATGACAACACATACCTACATAAGAATCAATTCATGAAAAAAATTAAATAATTTCAATATTACTCCAGTTATTAATTATATACTCATTACTCATAAACTTTTGTGATTTGTGAACAGTTAGGTACGTAGATTATCGGCCCTTCACAATTAGCTCTGATTTTTGATAATGACTCCTTTCATTTCACTACTTCATAATTGTATTATAGTTTTATTATTTTCGTCATGTTCAGTGAAATGTATATTTTCTATTTTGCTTGTGGGGTATTTTGTAAAAGTACGTTTATGAATAGATATAATAATTTAAACACGAAACTTTCTATCTAGTCTAAGTTTAATTAACTTGATTTGCTCAGAAAACAAACTGAAGCGTTTTTTGACAAACAAAAAGAGAAATCAATCCTTTTATGAACTTCTACAGTTAAGCTCTCGGCACTTTACACCCAGAAGGAAGATAATATTATACGTCAAATACATTGATAAGTTATTGTTGATAAGTTCCATTATATTAGGTACTATATCTAGGTCATTATAAATAAACTGTATGTCTATAATATTTTCTTTAATGCTTAGCGAATCAAAATTCTCATTCGATGATCTGACCCTTCCTTTTTTTCAGAAAATTGAGGTTTCGGCTTTTACAAGTCTTCAATTACATTTCGAGGGTGCTACTCATGACACGATCTTAATGCATTCTTGCCTTAATCTTAAAAATGTGTAAATAAGCACTAGCTCATTGTCTAACCTTAATCTTTTTCTACATTAAATCACAAAAATTAGTTGAGATTAAAGTTAAGTACAAAATTGTCATTAATATAAATTAACATTATTATTCAATTCATTATTGACCTCAAATATTGCTAAAGACTTCTTCTTCTTTCGTGTCAGCAACGCATTTAAATAATTTTCTGCCAGTACCTAGCAACCTCAATAGCACAATCATTGCCCACCATAAGATCGTGCATGGTGCAGTTTACCGGACTTGAGGAGCAGCTGCACAGATCTCATTTTTAAAGACTGAAGCTGGTCTTAATATTATTATTTTTCGAGAATATGATCATTTTTCGGTGTTAATGCACAATAATTAAGATTTTTTTCTAAAAAAATATCATTGGGTAACAATTAACTTAGGTAATTTTTAAATATTTTTTCCTATGCACAATTAGCTTTGTTTGAGTTTTTTGAAACGACCAATTTTGAAGTGACCGCTTCATTCTTGGTAATGACGACTCGATGTCATTATTTACACTTAAGTTTTCGATTTTTATTTCATTATTTTGCCATAATAGCAGAGAATTTGACAAATGTCATACGAAAATATCCAATTTTGTATAAGAAAAAGTCAAGCAGTTGTATCTTTTACATGAATTGTCTTGCGTTTGTATGTTTGTAGGTATATATTTTTATGCAATTCACCCGCGAGTGTATCTTCCTGTGACTGTCATTTCAGGTATGAAGTCTACTTTGTCCCACCTTCCCTCTCCACCACCCACTCCTCACTCTTCACTCCTCAACCTCCATCCTCCTAACATCCTCGAAGCCTTAGCATATCTCTCTCTCTTCCCTTCTTCTGTACAATGCATACACATAACACATGTCATATATATACAAGGGATGGGGTAGTTCTACGTGAGACTACGACAGCGATGCCATAAGCGACCCCACAATTGCAACCCTACACATGCTTGCCTACTAATATTTCGTGGAGGACAAGCAAAGAGATTTATATTTAAATTCATAACAATACAAAATTCATTAACATGATTAAAAATGGTAGAGAGTTCAGAACGAATGAAAGCCACTGAATAGTATCTCCGATATAATGAAGTTTTTTTAAAATACATATTATTATAATGAAACACCCAAACTTAAATAAATATGTAGAATCAAGTTAATGTTGCTCTGACGAAAAGAGCAAATTCACTTTTTTTAAAGGGACACCAGTCAAGTCTATACCGAAGTAAATATAAATAATTGTGAATTGTGAGAAGTCAAAAAAGAAGGAAAGGAGGAAAAATGAATTGAATCCTGTACCTACATACAATTTTATAACAGTAGGTATCAGTATTCACTAATACTAGTTATATTGTCCTTCCCCGCACATCTATCTTCTTCTTCTTCTTCTTCGTTTAGTAGACCTAGTTGGTCTGTTCTTCAGAAACTATGCCTCCTGGGATGACGAAGTCCAGCTATCCTTCCATCTCTTGGGTGTTCCCTCCAATGCCTTCTTCTATCTATCTGGTATGTATTTTAAATAATATCTTCATGTTATGTCTACTTGAAACGAAGGTTGGAGACCATCAAGTATATCTCCGCTTTTTTCACGGCGGCCTGAAACAGTGTCGTAGTACTTCTTCTGAACCACGAAATAGGTTCGTCTAACTGACCTATGAAAGCTGACAATATGCATATTACAACAGCAAGGTGCATTAAATTAGATTCAAATATGACGGCTGTCACGTGTATAAGTGTCAATTTTGCAATTATTTCGCATGACCTTTAGGTTTAAGTATATGATTCTTTTCTTTGATTGTTTTCACGTCGCGTCTATAGCAGTCCTCGTTTCGTTCCTTCAATTTCAGGTGGGTATCTACTATCTACCTACCGGTCACCCGAACATATGTACATATCTACATACAGACAAACAACAGCGAGACTAGCAATGTTGAATTCCGCGCATTTCACCTCGGACTATACAGAGACATAGAGTGGTATCCACCATACCTACCTAACATGAATATGGCTCTCCTGTCCACCCACCCGCCCTTTTTCTCCCAACCTTCCCTTCCATACCATTATTACATGCCGGAGTCAAATGAGTGTCATATAATATTAATATTCCATTCCGCTTTTTATTTCTTCAGTTGCAATGCAACGACCGCAGCTACATACACCGCACACCACTCCGGCGAAGGAACAAAACAACACGGTCTCTATAATTGAATAATTCTAGAAGAAAATAAAAGGAATACACATCTGTGCAGATTTCGTTTGAATCAGCAAAGAAACGGTACAGTAAACTCGCGTATGTAACAGTAGTTAGGACAATTTTATAGGTACTTTCCGCTTTTTGATTCCCAGGGAGGCCAATAAAAATACATAATTGTTGAAAGTTGCGAGAGCGCTTAAAGTGATCACTTGAACCAGCCAATGACAGGTCGATTGCCCTGTAGGTGCCTGATTTACCTGTTCTCTTATAAAAATATATAGGTACTACCGTTTCGTCTCTACTGAGATATTAAATATGTCTTAAAAAATACGAATAAACCTTTTGCTTCAAATTATTGTAAAAATCAAATTATTTTTCCCATAATTAAGAAAATTGATTTGATATTTGAAATTGCGTCTTTCACCGTTCTATTAGTTATAAAATAGTATACCAATAAGGTTAAATAACCTTTACATAACTTGTAATAACAATAAAATATCCATTTGTAACCTTACAACCTTGATCCGTGACCCATACCAACGCAAGCAATGGCTTAGAGTATTTGATACACGTCAAAACGAAATATTATCTCTAGTGAATATGTATTCAAAATAGAATATGATATTATAATATTAATAATACCTATTCGTTGTTACTTGTATAGGTATAGAATTCCTACCGGGTCGGTGAGCATAGCTCTATCGCCTGTTCCGTGTAATAAAAATAAACCTTACATTTTCCCCATGACCCGAATGCCATCCTCCGACTAGCACAGAATCTATTATAGCCTCATTTTCATATGAGTGTGCTTTAGTCATCAGCCATAAACACTTCAATGTTTTTATTTTCATGGTTATTCGGTCGCAACAACGATTCTCAAACTATTGTATCAAAATAACAGTGTTTTCACGGGGTTAGCGGTTATAAAAACAAAAATAAATGGAGGAGTTCTCAAGTTGTTCTAGTTCTTTCATAAATCTACTCTATGCTGGTGTCATTTGAAAATCAATTTAATACGTATGTATTGATAATTATTTGTCGTTTCTTTGGACCCATTGGACATGCGGACCTTGTAGCCATCACGAAGAGCAACTTTAGGGCTTTCAAGACTTTCTGTCTTAAATTCGGTGCACTCTTATTTTCACTATCACTGAGCAGTGAGCCAGTTGTATCCACATGATTAGCTCTCTTTAGCACATTAAAAGATTAGCGGGTTCAAAGCAAAACCCTGATGCAGAATGGATTATCTAGTCTGGTTCATCTCTCACTCTAGTATAAATATAATGAGAGTTAACTTGTTTTTGTTTTAATTCGACGTTTATTTTTTACTGTAGTATCCTGAAGAGGGAGCGGTCAGCTCTGAAAACTAGTTAGACTATAAGTTACTCAAAGTGATTAAAACAATATTAATTTGAACCAAAAGTTTTTTATAAAGAAATCTTTTATTGTAGTGTTTATAATTTTAAGAACCACTGTTATAAGGTTTAGATATTCGCGAGTATTGTGTAAATTTGCCTTTATATGACGTAAAAGACGTTTACCAACATTATAATAATCTTTTTTATGTGCTGATAGCGGCATTTAACTTTCCTATTATATTTCTTATACTATCAATAAATTATTCACACAATGTTAATCGATTCAAATAAAATACATTTCCAAAAAAATAATATTTCTTGCTAATAATAAAAGAAAAATATTCCTGTCAGCAAGTCAAACATTGTTCCACCTTTTGTAACCCACATAAAAAATAATTATAAATTATTGTTCGCCTTGGCTATAAATAATATATAGGGAGCCGAGGGGATCAGGATCTATTCATTTGAACAAAGGGTTGTTGAAGCGAAACAAATTCACCCCATTTTAATTGAGCACTTCATACTTTTATAAATTTTAATCAGTCAAAAATTGCAATTTATATGAAAACAAAAAAGAATTTCCTACAATTTTCTTCTACCAATATTTGTCATTAGCCTGTTACCGGGTCGACAGTAAAAGAATTACAATTTAACCATCGAAAGTTCTCCAAACTACTTACCAACTATAAATTCATTACATGGTTAATTTTTTTTTAATATTTCATGGCCAAAATTATTTTATAATATTTCTGATAATACAAATTCGATATAAAAATACAGAAAATGTATAAAATTTTAATTTTTTCCTCTATAGAAAAGAAACGACATAAAGCAATCTAACAGGGAAGAATAAATGTATATATTTTCATGCTTGATTGTATCAGTAGAATATAGTAGAAGTGCATATATACTACAGAAGAATAATGACATATCTGGCAAACCAATGTTGATTCGTTCACGTAAATGAATTTCTCTTAATGAATCGACTGGATTTATCTTGGTCCTGTCTGAGAGAAATGTATACAGTAGTGGACTTTTGCGTGAATTTTCAAGTATTAAGTCAAAAAACACCAACTATGAGGCATCGCAGCAAAAACATTGTTTTAAAAGTATATATGGATGAGCTCAGAATTCGGAGTAGAACATTATGTGTGTAGGTATATGTTTGTGTGTGTGAGTCTGTGTGTCACACGTGTGTGTGTGTGTCCATTCGTTTCCTTATAACTTTTGATCCGCTTGAATAATCGAGCCCAAGATTTCACGAAAGTATAGAAAGTTTTAGGCCTACAAAACTTTTATACTCTGTTTTGCGATTTTTTTTATTCCAGTTAGGGGTTATCAACATTTGAATTTTTTATTTCATTATTCTATATATCTCAAAAACCATAAAATGTAAAATGCTAAAAGTTTGTATAAATATATACAAAAACAATATCACATTATTTTTTATTAGAAAGTTCTAGTCTCATTTTTTTTTCATAAAAGAAAAACATTTTATTTTACAACATATTTTTGTGTTCATCTGCCATTAAATGTCGAAAAACACTGAAACTAGATAATTTATTTTTTAATAAAAAAATGACATTATAGCAGTTTCTACATATTATTTTTTTTTACAATTTTTATAAAAATTGAATTAAGTGACAACATTGTTTCATACAATTTGTTTGGCAAATAGGTATACACAATATCTTCGGGATAATATCTACTCTCAATAGTTTGATACTTAATCTTCAGACATTCATACACACCATTAAGCTTTTTGAAAAAAGAATTAACTTACACACTATCCTATCTTGACATACCTACATATTTTTAATAGAAAACAAAATATCTTAAACATATTCAATAATTTGGATGTAATGGTTTATATTTTCGCTTATTTATTTTTATTTATTACAAACATGTATTTTTACACTAAACCTTCGACAGTTGGATCACATGTGTAACATAAACCTGGTAAATAGTCTCTTTAACCTTTTACATATTTTTAAATAAATAATGCCAAGATCTGTACGCAACAATTGTTGTCTTTCAATGAAGATATAACCTAAAATACACATGTATGATAAATGCCAATTGATATTTAAAACGCCCGATGCTGCGTTCAGATTGAAACGCCGCGCGCCGCTCGAAAGCATTCAGTGAGATTGGTGTTAAAAACGCCATAATTTGCAACTTCAGGTACATCCGACACTCGACGTCGAGTGTTCTATCTAAACACAGCCCATGATTTCATCTGTGAAAATTTTCAAAATTTTCTCACGATCAAGAAATTTGAGATGTTTTATTTTGTTTGAATTTTTGATGTAAAAATACTTTCAAGGAACTTATAATGAAAAAACAAACTGTAGTCTATTGTATTAAGTGTGAAATTGCATATTTGTATGAAAAATGTAACAGAAGTATACCTTCTGTATGGGAAAATTGAGTTAACAACTTTATATTGATATATTATGTGTCTCTAATAGGCTCTGAGGTCCAGATATGTACTTCATAAAAATGCAATTAGGGATTGTCAACACTTCGCATGTAGTGGAGAGTTTTATTGTTGGCCCCAACCCAATCGTTTCAAACTGTTTTAAATATGAAACGAAACGGAAAAATAATTACCACTGTGCTACGGCGACCAAAGTAAAACGGTCACATTTACCAAAATGTTTTTTCTTTGCATTATGAAAATAGGCAGAAATATTTTCCGCAAATTTAATAATATTGCAGAAAATAAATTATCTTTCGGATAAAAAACGTTTGTTTTTTACAATGTAAAAAAATATAAAGAAAGCTAGCCAATTAATGTTACGAAGTCAGCGAAAATAATAATAATCATTTTTATTGTTATGGAAAAAACAAAACGTCCTTTTGTTACAAAAAGAAATTAAAGGAAGAAGAATAAACACAGTGGGTATAATATAAATGATGTAAATTAAAGATATTAATTTCCCAAAACATTTTCGCTTGTCTCTCCGCCTGTCCAATTTTTTGACAAATGAATTTTTTTTTGTGTAAATCTCGTAATTGCGTTTAACCAAAATCAAATCTGGCGACAAAATTTATTCGCAAATAATTTGACACATTTTTTGACACATCATAATGAAAGATATCTCGTTGTTAATCACAATATAAATGAATAACGAATAGTTTCAAGGAACGATGAAACTATTTATATAAATAAGTATATCTACGAGTCATACAAAAAGTAGAATTATTAAATAAAAATAATAATTGAGGACACCCTTTTCAAAGTTTTCTTCGTGTATTCAATTTGAAACCGATTTTTCACTACCATGATAAATTTCCATTAATTTGAATCATTTTCATTATATTATTCTAGTTTTTACTGAAAAAACATTTTTATATTACAGTAAAATATAATTTTTGCATCTTACCGAATAAAATTAAAATTTTATAAACGCACAGTCGGAAACGGAAATTGTCATCGGGTACACAAATTCTAGAAGTTTCTGAGCTCTTACTGGTCGGGTCCCCCCGACGTTGTCTATGATGCCGGTCCACTCACGAATGTTGCGGAGCCATGACACCTGACGTCATCTTATTCTGAGGCGTCCCTATATTTTATCTTTCTTAATCAGTTGTAGCAGCCTGTACCTTTTGCCTAGCAGAACGTGATCCAAATATGAAACCTGTCGTCGTTTAATGGGCGTGATGACAGTATGAAAAAATCATTGAAATTTTAATTTTATAAAATAAAATAGGTTATAAAGATTTCAAAAAATACATTTCTTTTCATTTTAAAAGAGCGAATAATATTAATATTATTAAAATAAAATACAAAATATGTAAGTCCGCCATTTTATGAGAAACACCAATCAGAGTGAATCAAAATATTATGACGTCACAGTTTCAATACAATATATATTAAATTACTTTGCATCGAAAAAAGACTTGCTCATCAGAATTTAGAAAGGTAAAAACTTACATATAAGCGTATTTTTATTATTATATGCATATAAGTACTTCATTTATCTATAATTTAAATACAACTTACATCTCGAAAATCGATAAAATATGTTCCTTCTTCTCTCTACATTATGTGTTCATAAACTAAAAGCATACCTACGCGGTACTGCAGTAGATATGACATGTGTAAAGCTGCGTTGCACCGCTCAATTGCGTCGATTCTGTTCACTGCGACGGGTGTGTTAACTCACTCCTTCGAAAAGTATTGGCTCACGGCGCAGTGAGTCGTGAGTGCTAGACAGGGAGAATGCGAACCTTGATGCGAACAGTGTTAGGGTATTGAGTTATTGAGTTGCCTGCTTTTTAACCGACATACTATTACTTACCCGATTCTACTTTTAAAAGTAGAATCGGGAAGGTTGTGATATTTTTAAACATGTAGGTACATGAAATATAATGAATACAATAATAATCTTTGCTTATATAAAATACAATACCTGCATATTATACTTTTATTATTATTTTTTAACTAGCTTAATGACCCGGTGCAGTGAATAGGCGTGATGAGAGTAAGAAAAAATCATTGACATTATGATTTTAAAAAATAAAATAGGTTATTAAGATTTAAAAAAATGTATTTATTTTCATTTTAAAAGAGTGAATAATATTAATATTATTAAAATAAAAATACAAAATATTATAGACCGCCATTTTATGAGAAACGCCAATCAGAACGAATCAGAGCGCATGACGTCACGATATTCTAGGTCCACGTCCAGTGTTGCCGATTTCCAGACTTGCGTCGGCACTTAATCGGGAAACGCTTTAATTTTTCACTTTTCGGGATTAGAATGTATCAAAAAAATTATATATTTTTGTTTATACTAGATGTATTAATTTTGTATTTTTTACGTCTAAATAAAAGTAACTATTATTATTATTAGTAGTAAACATACAAAGTAAATATAAGTTATTTCATTTCAATAAATATCATTTTATTATTTCACTGGTGCTTACATAGTTTAAGCAATTTCTTTTTGTTTGTATCTTTATTACTAGCCCCTTCATTAGGCATGGCCTGTGCTAAGGTAAGCTAGTTTTATGTTATTGTCTATTACGTTGTTTATTTAGTAAGTATGTAGGTATGTCGGTTAAAAAGCAAGCAACTCAATAACTCAATACTCTAACACTGTTCGCATTCTCCCGGTCTAGCACTCACGACTCACTGCGCCGTGAGTCAATACATTTCGAAGGAGTGACTTAACAAATCCGGCGCAGTGAACTGGGTCGATGCAATTGAGCGGCGTAACGGAGTGGTGTTACACAGGCCTAATGCCTAATACGCGGGAAACTTAAGATGGCGTATTTTGACGTATGGACATTCATGAAATTCTTTTTATGCTTATTGCCTTATTAATGGTTAATATTTTGTAAATGAATTATAGTATTGCGTGGGGGAACAAATACTGTATTTCATTGTAAACGCATACTTAATAAAATACACTTTCTGGGTCTCGCCGTGCCAAATTTAACCACTTATTTCTCGTTTATATTCGCGTGGGACGAAAACAACTACCTCAGTAAGTGTTTTTTTCGACGTGTTTGTACATTTTGGGACCGCACAACACTTATGCACTTTTGAATTTATTTTAAATACACAAATCGTCTTAGAATACATATAGTACATATAGTAGTGATATGCGGTTTACGAAACCGTGACGTCACCGTCAGCTCCGACGGACGCCATTACACTGCAAGCGTTTTTTGACGTAAATGTCAAATTGGATTTTGAAATGGCAATTTTTGCTACTAAACCTTTATTTTATGTAGAAATGTATATATATTTGAAAACAGTGGATGCGTAAAAACATCGTGAGATAGTTTCTCAAAATTAGTCATCATGCCTATTGTGTAAACTAGCTCGCGATCGAAATTTGCTCTCCTGAGTACCTCCACTTTTGAATTTTACCGACCCAGAAAATTTACATAATATACATATATAGAAAAAAATAACCTGTCTCTCCGACCTGCTGAACGATTCACATATTGGCTTCTCCATTCACTCTAAAGAAGGCCAAAGCTCTTTTGAAGTAGGCCATTCCATAGTCTTTTCAAGTACTATGAAATGGCCTAAGTGATAAGACATGTTTCTATCCATACAAATATTAACAGTTAACGTAAATAATCACGTAAATAAATATACCTTCAACGCCCTTCTTTCTTTTCGTCAGTACATTGTCGGCCTTAGTGGCTCAGTTGGTTAGGTATCTACATAACTGCTAATCCAAAGGTTCCGTGTTCCATTCCCGGCGAAGACACAGTTTTTAATTGTTTTTTCGGTCTGGATCTGTGAGACGACTAATATCTTAAGTCTACAGAATGTGGCAACATTTTTTTAGGTGCGTGTTAATTGAATATTTGACATAGTACCCGTTAATTGCCCGAGAAATAATAAATAAATAATTAAGTTATTTTAGTGAGGAATTTTTCTATCAGTCCTTATAAATGAGATGACGGTGTCTCTCACCGATGTCACCACTGAACTGCGCCAGAAATATTATTTCATTTTTGGCTTGTTTACCTACTTGTACCAATGTGTATGTAAATCGAATATTTTTTTAATTGCATATACGCAAACATTGGATTGCTTTTATTGTTTACAAAGAAACTTATTTATCAATTTCTCAATAGATGGCGTTACAAAAAGGCTTTTCCGTTACTCCATAAATGGCAATAGTATAGTTCCTTATTTTCAAATGTTACACACTATTCATATATATAGAACTTTCAAAAATTACAATGATAAGGGAACTCAATAAGAAGACATAATTGGTGAACGTTGCGCAAGCGCATAAAGTGATCACGTAAACTAGCCGATGACAGGTCGTAAGCCCTGTAGGTGCCTCGAGTTCCGGGTTCTTCTTCAATATTCCAACTTCGTCTCTATTGAGATGTTGAAAAAATGTTTGTCAATAAAAATATCATTTGACTCCCGAAAGGGAAAAAAATCCAATGTTTGCGTATATGCAATTAAAAAAATATTCGATTTAAAAGACTGCATTGCAAGGGTTGGCTGAAAGAGATTGCTTTACGGTAATAAGCCCGCCTTTATGCATTTGCTGTACATGAATTCGAAACAAATCGTAAATAACATCATTATTCTAGCTCCTCAATCCCGATTTATCCAGAGTCGGGCCTTCCTGTACGTATGCGCAAGGATCTTCTAACCTCCTTCTCAATAACCTCACGTTGCTGTGGGTCTGTCTCTACCCCTAGGTCTAGCTGGGATTTTGTGCGCTTTCTTTACCAAATAAACATCTCTGCGCATCACATCGTTAAAAATATCATTATTAATTTATATTAAACTGAATTCGTTGTCTTCTTCTTTGTTTCAGATCGTCACAAAGGTCAAGCTGGCGAACTTCGGTGAGTAATTATAATTCATAGTCCCAATTTATTAATATGGTCATGTTATAAACTTTTTTCAACCCTCGGTAGCTGGGCTATGTGGTGTTATGACTAATCGTCCAACAACCAGAACCAGGTAGAACACCAGCCTTGCCTTCTCACACTCTCTTCCACCCACGTCTCACCTAACCCGGTGGGAAATTAATGTCCCTACAAAATGACCACTCCCGAATTTTTCCCCCAAAGCGAGAAAGGGGTTGAAATATTTAAAAATAACACTAATTTTGCCTCCGCGGTAATAAAAGTATTAAGTGCGGACTTAAATTAGATGAAACGTTGGTACACTCTTGTACCTACGCCACCACTTCATTTGTTACTTTAGATCTTTATAATATAACATATATTTAATTTAAAAATTTAATGTCTTTTAATTTTGTTATCTTTTTCGATCGACAATACTTGATGGAACTCCATAATAATATATTAAAATAAAACTCATTTATAATTTTCTTTCACTTGGTTTAATTCAACTTACTAGTTTCCCTCTAGACGAGCATCTTCAGAGTAGTGAAGAAAATTATAAATGTGTTTTATTTTAATATATTATAATGTCTTTTATTTTAGGTTCATTTTTTTGTAAGTATTGAATCTTCACCACATTCTACTTGTGTAAAAAAAAATCACATTATAATCTTTAATGCAATTCGGCATCTCTTTTTAAAATTATTATAACAATAATAAACAATAATAATAAACACTTCCATGCACCCTGTGCACGTGGCGAGTTATTGCCAAGTGGCAATTTCTTCCAACTAACCAGTGTTTCTAGCCCAGAAAAGCAAATTTGCGAGAGAAATGAATTTAAATAAATTTCTCCTCTGCTGGGGATCGAAGCCAGGAACCCCCGCACAGTAATCAAACGGCTTACCAACTGTGCCACGACGGTTGGTATTATAATAATCTCTACAAATATTATTGTTGAAATAATTAAAAACGATTTTCACAGTAGGAGATTAGTATCATATTTCTTTACATAAAGTAGAATGATAATATTTGAGTTCTTATGTGATATGGTGGAACCTTCGAATAGTAGGTAAATATATCTGAGAAGTTTATCACTGTGTAATCACTGATTTGTAGGCACACGTGAAGGCTGAAACAAGAACCTCAGCAGGAACCTCCCGACCAATCGCAGTCACAGAAGGGATACACTAAGGATTACTAATCTCATTATTATTTTGTCTTGTGCTGGACGTGCTAACAGAGAATGCTTAGACGCGGTCCCTATGGACTTTCATATACGCGGACGACATAGCAATCTGCCCCGAAGACATGGACTCCCTACAGTAAGCCCTTCTGGCGTGGAAGCACCAGTTACAGAAAGGAGATTCTGTGACAGGCGAATGCCAGTGAAGATAAAAGGCCATGTCTTTAAGACAATGATCAGACCGGTGCTGATATATGGAAGCGAGACCTGGGCCGTCACACGCAGTCAAGTTCAGTCAGAGCACACAGCTGAGATGAAGATGCTTAGGAGAGGAGAGAGAAAATCCATAATGAATATTATTTAAGTGTATTCGCAGAGTCTTACCCCACTCCAAAGGGAACGTTTTAGAACATTGTTGCATATTTCATTACACTACCACTAAGAAGAGTCCAACCACGTGAGAGGTAGCCTGGGCGTACGCGATGTCTCCGATAAGCTGATGGAAAGTATGTAGGCTGAGGTGGTTTGGATTATTTGAAGAAAACCACCAGAAAACGTATGTAACACTGCACTGGACTATCGAGTTCCCAACAAAATACCAAAAGGGCGTCCCAAAAGACGATAGATTAGCTTGGTGGCGGAGGATATGCGGGCATGTAATGTCTCTTTTTATTGTCATACTCTTTTAACGCTACAGTATGTTGCCTTATTTTGACGCCACAGTGTGTTGCCTTGTTATGACGCTACAATGTATGTATTACCTTGTTTTGACGCTACAGTGTATTGCCTTGTTTTGACGCCACAGTTTGTTGCCTTATTGTAAAACTCCTCCATCAATCTGAAAACGTCGTCACAAAATGTCAATTTCATTCAATCTTTGGCCTATCTTTCTTCTTTTGCTTTTTATATATATTTCTTCTTTTGATCTCGGCCACCTCTTTTTTTTTAATCTCGATCTTTATATTTCGTCTTTACAAAAAATATAAATAATTCAATATCTAAAGTAATAAAGCAATCAAAATGTTAGTGTCTGTGTGTGTGTGTGTGTGTGTGTGTGTGTGTGTGTGTGTGTGTGTATGTGTGTGTGTGTTTGTCTCACGCCTTCTGAAAAACCAAGAGCTTCTAAAAATCTAATTTATGTGCGAACGTGTACCTGTATACCTGATGCAGTGTCACGCTAAAAATAATGCGATAAAAATGCTGAATTTTAAAAATATTTCAATAATTATTTTTTTCATACAAAATTTTCCAAGTCGTATCTGTCAAAAAAGTGTACATTTTGCACGCAAATATCTGTTAGTTTAAAAGTTAGAAGTACGTATTTACACGAAAAAAATTTACTTTCAAGTATAACTTAGCGTTTAAGTGAAAAACATGGTGAATATTTTGTATAATTATAATGTTTAACTTATTTTTAAAGTAAGCGTTTTGTACATAAATGCCGCCATTTTAATATCTTTTCATACAATATTTCATTTTCCTACCGAATGAATATGTTCTTGAAAATAATAAACCTTTGAAATAAATGTAATTATGAAATAATAAAATGAAACACAAGACATTACAGCGAGTTTTAAGACATATATTGTAAAAATGTGTTTATTATTAGTAAAGATATAGGCATAATAAAATTGCATAATTTGTATATAATATTTGATTTATCTGACAATTTTCATTTTTATGGCATCGAACAAACCAATGTAGGTACCTACATATTCAAAAAAGTCTCAAACCATTTGATATTTTTAACGTATTGGAATGGTTACTATGGTAACGGAAAGATTCTGATATTCAAATAAAATTAGTTATGAATCGAATTTATTTAGAACATTGTTGTAGGTAGGTACCTACCTATTACTATTTACTTACAAATCAACAATATACTGATTTTCTATCGGAAAATTATTTTATTTGTTTATTTATGCATGTATGCGATGTACTCCTAAACCGTTTGTCCGATTAAAATGAAACTTTGGTGAATTGTCGAGCGTATGCCCGGGATGGTTTCTGGATTTAAACTTTTTCCTTATTCTTCTTCTTCTTCGTGTATTTTGTCATTTTACCTATGAAGGGGGAATATCCTGGGAAAAGAAGGTCCGACTGTCCTTCCATCTCTTCGCAGATTTCTGGATTTAAACTTTTTTCTTCTTCTTCTTCTTAATCATGCAATTGGTCATTTTACCTATGAAGGAGGACTATCCTGGGAGAAGAAGGTCCAATTTTCCTTCCATATCTTCGCAGGTATCTGGATTTAAACTTTTTTCTTCTTCTTCTTCGTGTATTTAGTCATTTCACCTTTGAAGGTGGAGTATCCTGGGAAAAGAAGGTCCTTTCATCTCTTCGCGGTTCTTCCAGGATGGTTTCTGGATTTAAACATTTCTTAAGCGACTGAAGGGACGGGATGCAATGAAGGTATGGGATGCACTAAAGGGCCTGAAGGGATGGGAAGTATAAAAGGGCCTGAAGGGACGGGAGGTACTGAAGGGCCTGATTTAAAGGGACGTAATGATGGATTGAAGGGACGGGAGGTACTGAAGGGTCTGAAGCGACGGTTCATGTAGTCTAATTCTTTTTCTTCTTAATTTTATGTAGACTTTACAGTTTTTACACAAACTATTTCCTTTAGTCTTTTTCTTCGTTTTCTTTGTTGAATTTTATACAAAACTATTTCCTATAGATTAATCTTCTTTTTTTTACGAAGACCTTTTAGTCAGTTTTTATACAATCTATTTCTAATAGTCTAATTCTTCTATTTTGTGTATGTTTTCTTATTTTACATATGTAGACCATTGGGATAGTTTTTTATACAAACTATTTCTTATAGTCTTATACTTATTCTTCTCTTTTTTATTTAGACTTTTGGGTTAGTTTTAAGTCTAATAGTCTATTGTGCAGAAATATTATTAACGATATTTATTTATTTGGTTTATTTAGGACAATAACAGCATCATTAACTAATATGAATATAAAACAATGAATAATAAATCAAGGCCAAAAAACTGTCCACAAAGTACATATTTACAGTTGATTCTGAAAAAATATTAATATTTTATACCTATTAAAAACTAAAAAAAAATATAAAAAAAAACTAAAAAAAATATATACATAACAAAAGCAACAAGGATAATGACGGAGATGGGGGAGGAACTGTAGGAATAGAAAAAGAAAAGTGGAGGAATGTGAGAGGTAGAGAAACTATGGTATGTCACAACACCTTTCGTCATTATGATATACGTCCGCACTCACACCTAACCCTCTCCCGGAATTGATTATAAGAATGGAAAAATATATCTATATATGATATCAAGTGTGCATATCTATATGAGATATGCACACTTGATGAAAATACATATGTAAAAACGAATGGGATGTGGGATGTGACGATGTAACCTGCACTAGAATCTTTTCAATACTTTTGTTTAATCAAATTTAAGCCATTTATATCATCCTATTTTGAATAATTTTCAACACCTTCATATTTGATTTCGTTGACGATATTTAAAGAATGGGGGTTGTGGCCATTACTGAACTCTTCACAACGTTTATATTCAAATTAAAAACTATTTACTATAGTTTAAGTCTTCTTCTTCTTCGTTAATGTAGACTTTTGTGTCAATTTTAAGTCTATCACTCTAATTGTGCAAAAATATAATGCACACTTGATGAAAAAATATAAAAACGAATGGGATGTGACCAACGCTAGATCTTTTCGGTACATGATTTAATCAAATTTTAACCACATTCCAACATCCAAAATTACTAAATTTTCAATAGGTACATATTACAATTTGTTTTCGATGATAATATTTAAAAATGGGGGTTGTGGCCAAACCAATCTCTTTACAACGTTGATAAATAGTCATATATTTAAAACCATTTCGCATAGTCCATGCGTGCAGAAATTGTATATTATACTTCATTCACACTTTATAGCAATATATAAAAAAGAATGGGTTGTGGCCATCACTTGAACATTTTACAATGCTTAAACTCAATCAAATTTCAAACCACTTTTCATAGTCCGATATCGCAAAATAATTGGGTGACAATATTATAAAAAACGATTGCTTATTTCTTCACAATTTAACATTCTTGGCCAACGGCGGGACATAAAAGCTAGTATACTTATAAAACATATCTTCATACACATATGTAGATTAATAGGTATGTATACACAAAATAGCAGACCGATAGCGGTCTTACCAAATATGTATACCCGCAGTCGACAGCAATAATACTCGGTACGTACAATGATATATATTTTGTCGCAGTCAATCTACATATTTTATATTTATTTTGAAATTTGCAATTTAAATATAAAAAAATAAAATCATTTATCTTTTTTATGAAAACAGCAGCAGTCTAAGAAGAAGAAATAAATAATGATTCCCGAAAAAATGTATACACTTATTGAAAACCCAATGAAAAATAAACAAATAAATACAAGCTAGAGTTCCTCACAGTTAGTCATTAAAAACAATTTTTCGCTATAAATAGGTCTCTTGAATAATTCGTTTGTCGTATAACTTTCGAACCACAAAAGGTAACTTTTCGAATAACATAAAATAATAATTAATTTTTAGTAACGTTATTATTACGCGCGGTAGACTCTACTATGTCCGCGCAATACCGGCAGATGTCATTCCTATTCCATGAAAGTTTTGAAGCTAGGCGAGTTGAGTCGATTCCGTGTTCCTGATATTTTATAATAATATAATTATAATGTATAAAATAATAATCGCGGTGACAATAAGGCGTAAGGAATTATATAACGCCACCAGCCGTTGCAGCACCTCTTTGTTTCCATCTCTGTTCTGGAATATTCTCCCCGCGAAATCGTACCGCCTAATTCAATTCAAACTCAACATTACGTTTTCTTATTAATTTCTTACCTCTCTCGTTCTCCGTTCTCGTCTTCCCTTGAATCTCTTTTGTTCCGGTAAATGAGTGTGTGTTTCGGTTTCCCGCGCTTTTACCCCGTCGTCGTCGCGAAATTTGATTTGGCGCCAAATTTGCTCACACCTCCTGAAAATATCGTTAAGACCTCGGAGTCAACGGAGTTTTTCTTCTGTGTGGATGCCTATCGGTTCGAAGCTAGAAGCACTTTCTTCAAGTAGTTGGCGTTTTCCCCCCTCCTGATGAAAAATATCCCAGCGGACCGCATCGTAAATCTTCGACACTATCTGTACCAACACTTTTGAATCACGCAGTTTCTACAACGTTTCTTCAAATGGAATGGATTCTATCAAGAAAATCATTCTTTCTGCGCCACTTTGAATATTAAATTTTTGTATTTACAATTTCCAGATTAATCCGTTTTGATAATTCAATTCGAAAAAATATTATTACATGCCATTCCTTAAATCACTTATTTATAGTGGGATCTTATAAATCCTCGTCTCTGTCAGTGAACGCCATATTTAAGATTTCATCATGTTTATCTATCACAATAAAATATTTATTTATTTAATATTGCTTCTCGGGCAACTAACAGGTACTATGTCGAATATTAATTTAACACGCACCCAATAACAAGTTGCCATATTATGGAGACTTACGATATTAATCGTCTCACAGATCCAGACTGAAAACACAAAAAAAAACTGTGTCTCCACCGGGAATCGAACCCGGGAACTTTGGCTCAGCAGTCAGATATCTTACCAACTGAGCCACGAAGGCCGAAGTCGCGTATCAGACCTTTGTTATTAAATAATTTTCTTTTAGGGGCCTTCTTTAACTTTTGAAGTTATAAAAATAAGATTTTATTTAGAACGCACTTTATAACGAAAAACTACAAAAAGTTATAAGAAGATAAAAGACCCATCAAGTTTTCTTAATGGTATATCTATATTTATGATGCCTATACCTACAAAGTATGTCCAATTAGTTTCTTAAACACGTTAAACAAGTTGATTTAAATTGAAAAAATACTGTATCATAAATGGGAAGATTTCTGGTTAACAAATTCATAAAATAGTCAAAGGTATTTCATTCTATTGTAGGTACGTTTATAATAAAGTTAGAACGTGAAGCAGCTACAATTGATGTGGTTGTTATACTTAAACCTGCGTAGACATATTACACACATTATGTTATATAATATTATATATGTGTGTAATACTCTCTCACGGGTAAATATTGTTTGGTAATTTGTTAGCTAATTTACTCCCGTGAGATACCAGCAACTAAACGGTTTCTTAATAATGTCAGGATTTCAGTAGGTGAACCACGTTACCACAATCTAGATTCCAGACAGTACAAGGGAGTGAAGGTATCATATCAGCGTTTGAGGGAGACTATAGAAGATATATAATGAATGTGTGTGATACACCATACCTTACATTGTACCTACAACTTGAAAATCATCTGGTATACCTCATTTATTGCATACAGGCAAAAAAATCATTCAAACTAATTTTGATTGGTTTTATATTTTACATGATCATCATTAGTATTGTTAGTTATCAATAAAAATATAATAATTGATAGTAGTAGTGCAAAATCAATGCAACTTTAAGCTCTGAGGTTTTTATCGCAGTTTGACGCGATTTAATTACGATAAAAACGTATTTTTGTAGGCCTTCGTGGCTCAGTTCGTTGGACATCTGACTCCTGAGCGGAAGTTCCCGGGTTCGAGAATGTGGCAACTTGTTATTGGGTGCGTGTTAAATAAATAATTGACATAGAACCTGTTAGTACCATGAGAAGCAATTAAAAAAAAATTGTAAAAATATTGTCATTAATGTATTAAAAATATCTGATGAAATTTGTTTAGCAGGAAACACTGATTAGTTGAAAGAAATTGGCTAATAACTGACAACCTGCATGGATTGTAAATTGTAACAAGGGACTGAGTAACAAGAGATAATAAAATCATATAAAATTTACCTGAGAATTTCAAAATCTTCTTCTTCTTCTTCTGCTTTAGTTAGGACTGTGTCCTGTTATTCTCGGAGCCTGCTCTTGTGAAGTGGACGTCCAGCTATCCTTCCATCGTTTGGGTGGTCTTTCAGGGGGTCTGCCATTTGTTATCTTCCCAACCTCACCACTCGATCCGAACCCGCTCTCCCCACATGATCTCTCCAATTTCAAAAAAAAATATTTCAAAATGATTTCTTTAAATATTTCGCTTCTTCATAATATTTTGTGAACATACACATTAATTCAAACATTCATACAATGGTCCGCCGTGGGGCGACAACTTAAATAAGGAAAGGCATTGTATACAAAAGTTGTTGTCAAAGGCGATTTCGTAAGAGAAACGTTTTGAAAATACAGTCCGGCGAAATCGTGCCGCGTTTGTTTATGGATTAAGCGAACGCGCTTATCACAATATTAAGGGCGGGCTTTTCATGTTTATAAAAATTCGTCCACCATTCACGCACGATACGAGAGGGCTTTCGAGCGAAGAGTATAATAAATTACGTGCTCCGATTTTACAGCTCCAATGCATCAAACGTATCAATAAACCAGGGTTGATTTTTATCAATACGGTCCTCGAGAACGGGCCTCCATTGTTGGCCCTACACCGAGAGGCAGTTAATCATGACAGACAATGGAAACAATTGCCAACAAGAAGCAAATCACCGTCCAAACTTTTCAGCCCACATCAAAGCGTTTGACGGACGTTTTTTTTTGTGTGTGCGAAAAAACGATGATTTTTATAACGAGTTTTTTCACTGCGGCGAGGTAAATGTAAAAAATACTTTTATCATTAGGTAATATTTTGAGGGGAAATTATGGAGAAAATTTTTATTTTGTAATTTATTTTTAATTTACGAGGAAACTTAACAGCTATAGGTACAATATTTTATATTTAATTATAAATATGTATCTAAAAAATAAGCCAATTAGAAAGTCTCACTTAATTACATTATAATAATATATAGATTTTGAGTATAGTTATTAAGTGTGATGGTGAGTGTATGGGGGAGAAAGGGAAGGGTAATGGATATAGAAAAGCGTTGATCGACCCCACAGAGATTGGGGTTCCAATGCCAACAAATGTGAGCGTTGATAATTTTTTTCTGAATCTTTTCAATTCTGTCGATTTGAACATTATACCTAATTTGGGCTCCATATGTTTGATGTGAACTCTAAATGACTTCTAACAAAGGCATTAATTAAACAGAAGAGCAAGCGAGGTTGTTAATAATCAACTAACAAACTCGAAAACAAATCAATTTTTTATTGTTTTTTTAATAAATTCCTTTTAAAGCTACTCATTTTTTTCAGCCAGGAATGAGTTCGTTTCGTGAGGACGTTATTATTACTGAGTTTTGCTAAAGAGAGTAAGTTAAAATTCTTTCTGGTGAAGAAGCAGTCACTTCGAAACCATAAACACTCAACTGTGTAAAACAAGGCATTGAGTGATAATTGCTAATGTTTAGAAATGCATTATTTCCTTTCTAACTATTGAATTATAAATACTTGACAAAATATTTGAAAGGTATCATAAAAATTCTTAGCACCTTTTACAAGTAGATATAAAGCTTATACTAAATTAAATTTACATACACTTATACTAAATTAACTTAACATTTTTTATATCGCGGAAATGCAGGTATCTCGTTGGATTGTTTCGGTTTTTCCTGAGATAGTGAGGTCCAGCCATCCTTCCGATTTCTTCGTTAGTTTTTCCAAGTAGACGTCATCTAGACCTGACTGCATCGCATCGGTTTGTGTGTAAGCGAGCCTTCCACTATTCATTTTGGCTACGCGGTGTCCGAGTTTATTTGTAAAATAAAATCTGTTTCCTTGATTTATGTATTTTCCCGTTTTTCAAAGTAATCATGAACCTATGTACAAGGAGTATGTAGGTGCTAAACAGGATTTGTAAGAAAATGTAGGTATGATGTTTGAGAAACTATACACCAGTCTTTATGTTCTACAGGCGGGACGGAACAACAATGGTTCCACACCGGTATTCTACTACCGGTGTATAATGGGAACGATTCTATAAGAAGATTTACGTGATCATATTCAAAAGACCTATTCGTTTTCTATAGAACACTGTTAGAACTTTATCACACCATACCGTCTAACGAAATATAATATATTAATAGGTAAATTTCATTTAGTTACACTAAAATTAAATTGTTTACTCCGCATAGTCAGCTTTACATAGAATAACAGTAGGTATAAATATTAATACAAAGGAACAAAGATAGATTTTTTTTAGTTTATACCTATTTACAATTTTACAATTATTATTATTATTTTTTTCCACGCTTTTGGAAATTTTACTGCCTCGCTAGACATAGTCTGTTCTGAGGCAGTACTAGTTTTGAATTGCTATGGCTACTCTGCGATCATATTTTATTTCATTTTTATATCACATGTTTTTTTTTACATACATAATAATAATAATAATATTCTTAGCAAATAAGATATTTATTTGCTAAAAAAGTTTTGTTTGTAAAATCTAGAAACAGACCGAATTTTCGCCTATTCGTTGGCAATTTTTTTATGTTTGCTTACGTGTATTGTTTTTTTTTATTTTTGAATTTACTGTTTTTTTAATTTACTGTTTTGGTTTATTTTAAGTCAATATGCATATGTTTTTCATATTTGCTTACATAGATTGTTTTTTTTCTTATTCTATATATTTTCATCATCAATATGTGTTTTTATCTATGTATGTAAAAGGCGTTTATGCCGTTTATGAATAAATAAATAAATAAATAAATCACTAATCTTTATATGATTTACATGTAACCTACATTGCTACGAAAAAAATCGTTTTAAATTAATGTACCTACCATAGATTATTTGAAGACAAAAATTAAATAAAATTGTATCCTGTACCATAGTTCCATACCACACCTTCGCAATGTTTCGTTGGATAACAACTAGATTATACTGTATAGACTTATTTATACAAAAACAAAAATCTTGCCGTTATTCAAAGCGCGCTTCTACCTTTAAACTTTCCATTGTAATCAACAAAACCGATTAAAAAACTCACGCACCGAATTAATCTCACGATAATATATTATATTCGCCTTTTCCAAACTGTTGGTAATGTATCACTGCACAAAAGAATAATAATTTATTTTAATATTATTATTGTTATGCAAAAATAAACCACAAAACGGCCAAGAATCGGGTGCGGTTCCAGCTTCGTCGTCGTGGTATATCCAGTACCTATTTTCCCTCTGTAATTCCATTATTACTTGGACACCTTTTGTGTAATGCAGTTGGGTACGTTTTAAGCAAACGGCAACCGTCCGTTCTTTGAATACGCACCACGAGAACCGTCTCCATTGTTTCCTCCCTCAGCATCCGGTGCGAGGAGCTTTTCCCGCCGTTCGCGTCTTCATCACATCCGGTCTTTCTCTACCCCGTCCCTGGAGCTTTGTCTAACCCCACGTCTCTAGGCACGGCAGCTTTGTCTTCTGCTCTCCATCTCTCTCTCTTGGTGCAACACCCCACGCCACTTGATCGGCCCGAAGAGCAATCTACCAAGACAGCAATTTACACACACGCCATATCCTGCGACAACGTCAGGTGAATTATTACTTCCTGAACGTTTAACTCTTTTTTTTCTAGATAAAGATTTTCCTGTCACTTAAATCATGTTACAAGATTGACCAAAATAACTAACTTTTTCAAAATATACATGCAATAAGCTCATGTGAGTGAATGCGGATAATAATTTTATACAGTATGGTTGGAAATGTGTATCTTGCTGCAAAGGTCATGGCATAAGTGTAACGCAATTTGATACACAATATCGAACGATTTTATTAGTTCTTCAAATTTGAGTATATTCCTGTACGTAAATCGAATTGTGACAGCTGACATCACCCGCAATATTCTGCTTTTTAAACTTTTACTTTCTGTACACATAATTATTCTTATACACATAATTTTTAAACTGCTGTGTTTGTTGCCAAACGGCAGTTTATTCCAACCAACAAGAATTAATATTAAATGTATAATTCAGTGTGCACTATGTATGTCAATTTGGCAATCACATTACCGATTTAAAAATGCCTCTTCTACCTCATGTCAGTTCTGTCAACACCCGGACAAAACTTCGGAAAATAACCTGTGGGATTGTGGCACCTAATGGTGTCCTTTTATAGATCGGAGCTCCTCGTTGCTGTCCGTGGGCCTCTTCAAGGTCCCATTGGTCATGCGGATTTTGTGATGTCGAAGAACAATTCATAAGCCTGCAAGAAGTTCGGTCATAGTTATATTGCCTTACTATTGGTAGATTCCCATTAACTTTATTTTTTACAGAGATCTTGGTCACACCTTGGATGCTTTGCATTTTAAAAAATCTGAAGTCCACGAGTGTAAATTTTCTATTCACATCTTCGCTCACATAGCGTTCTGTAAAAGGTGCCTTTTACCGGGCCGGGAGTATAGAAGGTAAATACATGAAAAAAATTAAAATACATACACTCGTATAGTATTTTACATACTATTAAACCATTATCTCGAAATGTAAGGTAGGTGAGCGTGTATGAAAATGAAGCATGACACATGCGTGCATCCACGGATACTATTACACTTGACAAAACAACTTTCAGATTGAATGATGTTAAGAGATGTTATTTTGCCTTTAGTAAATAAGCATCATCAGAATTTTAACGAATTCAAGTGGAAAAATTTCAATTTCAAGTTCAACAGAGCTAAATCATAGATTTTATTGAATTATTATAGAAAAGTGGATCATTATGGAATCATAAAAAGTTGTCCAAGGGTTTCTTTTTGTTCTTTCTAGAAAGATAATATCTATGGACATAGACCATAGTTTGCCATTATCGTGTAAAATATTATCTCTAGAATTTAAAAGACTCGAATGTATTATGTCCCGCTTCTTAATAAAAAGCTTTTCACTTTTTTTTTGAAGTTGCGCAGTGAATGCGTTCTTTTTTAAAGGTAAGCGTTATATATACAATGAATAAAAATCAGAATTTAGAGCGCTATATATGTCCGACATAATGAGTATTAATGCGGAAAATTTCTCACATTCAGTTTTATTCTGAAAATGAGACATTTTTAAATGTCTTGCCATCTTTTTTCTTTCCACTTGTTTCTGAAAATTACTTTCTTGATTATGAATAATTTATATTGAATGAGTGTTAAGAATATTATTTGATAATTTATAATTGCTTAAATCTATTTAAAGCGATTCGTGTGAGGAATGATTTGTTTTTGCTTAATCCTTTGCTTGTTATTCTTTGATTTTATTTTTATTGTACATCACCACCTATATATTTTGTAAATTTATACATTTTTTTGATATTTTTTGTTGTTATATATACCTTTTAATTATTATGTATTTTGCTTCGTGGTTCATGTAATTGTGTATGTAAAAGCCCATTTAGGGCGTTTATAAAAATAAATATATAAATCAATTATTATTTTATATTCATGGTTTGCTGTGCGATTTGTGGGTCGATGGTAACAAGAAATAATATAGACAAGAGAAAAGAATTGAAACGTTTCATATAACACATTTGCTAAATGAAAATTGACAATAGATTAAGAAAAATATATTTATTAATTTGTTTATTTGTCTGCAAGGCTATTTTTTTTTTACAAAAAAAAAACAAACAATATACATTAGTTACAAAGAATTCAAAAATGAGAGATCCACAAATTCAAAAAACAACTCTTGAATAATAATTCTAATAATTTTTTTTTCAATAATTATTTTTAATCAGTGACGACTCCTAGCGCTCTGTTTGGGAGCATGTGGAAGATAAACCAAAAACATAACAAAACAACAATAACAATAAATAAATATGAAATAAAGTAAAAAATAATAAGTTTATTTTATTAGTTTTCATTTTTTATTTATATGAATTCTTTTTTTTTATTTATGAAAATATATTGCTTCTTTATAAGGGTAAATGACAACATTATTTTCATATAAAAAGAAGAACCAGCTACTTTGAAAATGGCATATAAAAATAGCTCATATATATCCTAAGCAAAGTGAATTAAAAAGAAAAAATAATTATTTACTTCTTGCACACGTTACTCAATAACAAAGCGAATTGTTGTCTGGCAATTTCTTTCAACCAACCATATTTTTTTTTTATACAAAATGATAAATACAAATGGACGGTGGCAGAGCGGTCAGTGCGATGGGTTTGTAACCCAAGGGTCACGAGTTCGAATCCTACCACGACCGATCCATTCACCTATAGCTCAAGCATATGCTTAATTAAGGAAATTTTTGAGGATACATAATATGTACTTGTTACAAGGACATATTTAAACTTTAAAAAAAATAATAAATATATGAAACCGACGACATCCGCGTAATTGAATATTATAAGTAAGCGTCCACACAGGTGCAGCGTACGGATCGGACGCAGAGAATTTGACGGCTTTTAGTATTATTTACATCAGAACGCATGCGCGTGCATCGGATACGCAGGGGACACTGGGTACGTTTGTGACAGTTTTTATTTTATCGCCAATAATTTTGTTATCGAATGGAAATAAGATTTTTATATTAAAGTAGGCATTCACCATAATATTTGTTATCTTGAAAACAGACGAACAATTATAGACATGATGTATCTTCACAAAATTATGCATTAACGTGTAGACTCGCCTTACTTACTTTCTAAATTAAATTTTTACTACCCATCACGCAATTTCAAATCTCAGTTTTTGTTCTATGTCGATCGACGTAACACAAACTACTCACAAAACAATAACATTGGAAGAAGTTGCTCCAACTACAATTCATACTTTGAAAATTTTGATATAATACATAAATCAAATGCAGATTTCAGAACAAATATATTACAACAATTCGATAAATAGTATGCTAATGCTACAATCACATTCATTCATAATCTATCTCGCATAAATATACACACAATATTGTTATAATATATAGCACACATACATTATATATAACACATATCCACTTACTTAATACATGCTACATACAAATATTGTATTCACTAGTTGCATGTAACACATGAGATCCAACTGTCGATAGCGATAATATGTATGGTTGAAGAATATGTACCAAACTATAAATCCATAAATTCAAATTATTGAATATTTTAGGATATTTTATTTTATTTACAACACATGTAGAATGTATGTCAAGATAGGATAGTAAGGAGGTCAGTCCTTTTTTCCTACCCAGAATATGAAAACAGCATGATGGTATGTATGTATGTTTGGAGATTAAGCATCAAATAATTGAGTTTCTTAGATATTGTGTATAGGCCACTGCCATACAAATTGTATGAAGCGATGTCGTCACTAAATTCAATTTAAAAAAAAAAATGAGATGTACTACTACAATATGAATACTTTTTAGAGAAAATTAAATTATCTAGTAGAGGTGTTTTGGCTTTTTTCGATATTTTTAAAAATTATGGAAATATAGGCAGTAAAACTCATAAATTTATCATAAAAAAAAAATTTTTCTTAATAAAAATTTTTTGAGAAAGCCTGGATTTTTTTTGAAAAATAAGTTTGAGATTTTGTATTTGTCTATGTTTATACTAATTTTCAGAGTTCTAGCTTTTATGGTTTTTGAGATATATGGAAAAATAAACCAAAAATTCAAAAGTTGATAACCCCTGACTGAAACTAAAATTCACAATTCTGAGTATAAAAGTTTTGTAGGCATATAATTATTTATATTATTCTGAAATTTTGGGCTCTGTAAATTGAGCGGATCAAAAGTTATAAGGGGGGACGGACACACACACACACAGACACACTCACAGGCACACAAAATGTTCTACTCCGAATTCTGAGTAAATCCGTTTATGGAACATAACATATATGCTGCAAAGCCTCTAAATTGATGTTTTTTGACTTCAAAGTTGGAAAAGCCGTGAAAAAAGTAGACCCTGCATACAATTCCTTCATACACGCATCTTGGATTTAAACTGCCTCTTCCTTCAATAGAATTTCATTCTCTTGAAGGAATCGACAGTTGGATTACTTTTTACTTACCATTATTTAATAATTCAAATAAATTTGTTCACTTTATATCTTATGTGAAAACATATTATTGTGGTAAAATGAGCTTACCTTACTGTTTATATCATCATATTATATTTATACTTATAACATTTTATCATGTTTGTTTTCCAAAAAAAAAGAATAATTCATTTGTCTACGCATTAAAGCTAAAATTTTGACCCTTAATAGGTATAATGGATAACTCAGAAACAAATTTTAAACGAGTGGGTTGTGGCCAACGCTAAACTCCTCACTAACAAGGCATTTTATAAAGTATTCAAATTTTGTATGGATAATTTTCAGCAATTTTATGTAATGAGTTTGTTTAATTATTTGTTTATTTAAATATTTTATTATGAAAAGTTGATATTTCTTTAATGCCATTTGATGAGAGTGATGAGCCTTTTTACCTATTTGAAAATAAAAATTTTAAATTTTTATTATCCTGAGCTTGGGGTCACTTTGAAATATTTGACAGTTAAAAAAATGAGAAGCACTATTCAAATATCCTTCAAAATCTAATGGGGTCTAAGTGAGCATTAGATATACAAATTTGCAAAATTTGAATAGAATCGAATGAGTAGGTACTTAATTTTATAACCGATTAAGTAAAATGAACACGCCGTACATAGCACACTGCACACAGCACATAGCACATAGCCCACACACACAGATACATTGTGATGAAACTTTCAGAATACAATCTCAGCATGATACTAGTTGATAATCTGCAAAAAAAAATAGCCTTAAAAATTGCGAAATCATAACTCCCCACTATATCACCTTGAGTTAGTGAGGAGTAAAAATGTCATAATCCCTGGGGCGGTTTCGGTATGTGGACGCTATGTTTTAATAGAAAGAGTCCGATTAGGAAGTAGGTACCTACCAACGAGTATTGCAGGTGGTGTGAATAACGTTTGCCGGGAGCTGACGCTCTGCCGTGAAATATCACCTCATTTGTTAGCGCCATAAAACGTATTTATCAGATGAACGTACGCATCGGCCATCATCCAGAGAACATCATCCGACCAGCCCGGCCCTTGGGGTGGGACGATTGAAAAACGCATACATAGACACCCCGGGCACTGTGTCCACGTAGTCGCCTGCCAAGTGACAGACCAGACCCGTTCAGCGATCATCAACTGAACGTTTTTTTTTATTTTGTTTGAATTCAAATATTTTAACCATTTCAATAAAAATATAAATATTAGTACACTATAATATTGTTCGCTTCAATTCGAAAATAAAAATATAAATACATCTTTATTGTTAGGTAGTAAAGTAATCAAGTTGTAAGCATTAATAATATAACTAATTTCCTCATTAATAGCTTAATCATACTATTTTAATTATAAATAATAAAAAATAATTCAATTAATCACATTTTATTTCTAGTTTTTTAGATTAAACGAAATTCAATGCTTCTATGAAATCGAACGTTAAATGAACGCATATAATCAACGCAAACATTGTTTTTTTCCCTGTCGGATGTCAATAATATGTTTTGACAAATTCAATATATCAACAGAGACGAAGTTGGAATATATATTTACAGGAGAACCAGTGATGGCGATGGTGTTATAAGCTCTTTTTAAATGGTGTAATTTTACCATTATACATACATATACCTACCTATTATATAAAATTTTAAATATTTGGATTGATAATTTATTATCACGTAATATTTTTAATCTCGAAAACATGCAATTATAGACATGATGTACCTTCACAGAATTATTCAACATAGTGTAGACTCACCTTACTTACTTTCTAAATTAAACTTTTACTACCCATCACGTAATTTCAGATCTGAGTATTCGTTCTGTGTAAATCGATTTTACACAAACTACTCAGAGAACAAATACATTAGACGGAGACAAAACCACATACCTACATCCATAACTTATCTCACATACAAACATACAATTTCTACAAAATACTATAAAACAAAAACACTTAATTCATGGTACAAATATGTTGTTGTTATTGTATGTGTCTCTATAGACAAGTGTATTTTTACTCTCCACTTATATATTCCTCAAGGGGTAGGCAGTGAGAACCAACCGATCTTGACACATACATCGCCTCATCAACATTGATACACTGTCTCATACATACTCATCTTGCTAGTAATGCAATTTTACTTAAAATTTCTCAACAGGTATCATGTAGAAAATGTATACTATGAGTTTTGTGACAATGTTTTTGTGTGTATGGTGTATTGTGAAAACTGTTGTCCTCTAGGAATATTATATTTGTTTAAGAATCTAATGCTAACTTCTTAAAAATTCATTTAGAGATTGTCAACCTTTCAAGAAGAAAAAATGAACGCTTACTATGGTATGGAGAGTTAAGTGTTGGCTACAACCCATTCGTTTCATAATATAATCATTTTATATTTTTATTATTGCATATGCGCAAACATTGGATTTTTTTTCCTGTCGGGAGTCAAAGGTATTTTTTAACAGATTTTTAATTATCTCAATGGAGACGAAGTTGGAATATACTGTAGGAGAACCGGGAAATCAAGGCACCTACAGGGCTAACGACCTGTTATCGGCTGGTTTACGTGATCACTTTATGCGCTTGCGCAACGTTCACCAATTATGCCTTTTTAATGAGATCCCTATCAATTCAATTTTGAAAGTTCTATATATTGTAATACTGAAATTCTTTTCGCTTGAAAATAAGGAATTTTTACTACAGCCATCTATGTGTGAAATTATGAACAACATACTTATTATTTTTTATTTATTTTTGTTGTAACGCCATCTATTGAGAGAATTGTTTTTTTTGTAAATAATGAAAGCAACAATTCTTATACCTGAATTGTAAATATTCCAACTACAGTAAATATTCCAACTTCATCTCTATTAAGATAATTAAAAACCTGTTAAAAAATACATATTATATTCATTGATAAGTGTATCTTGTTTGTTTTCCAAAAAAAAAACAAATAATAAAACCAATCGATAACAGGCCGTAGGTTCGCCCTATTTTTGCTTGAGTTTCCGGTTCTCGTCTTCGTATTATTCCTACATCGTCTCTACTGAGATTTGAATGTGTATGAAATGGTATGAATGAACCCTTACATTATTACAGTATGCAGATAAATCCAGGTGAAAAAAGTATATTTTTTTCAAACGATTCAAAAATATGAATTGAATCATTAAGACTAAGAATATCAACGATTATACCTACTAGAACTAAGGACGTTTTAGCAATACGATACAAAATAATATTGTTTTGGGAATAACAAAGTTTTCAATTTGATGAAACAATGAGAAAAAAGATTGTGAAAACGTAAATTATATTTCGTTGTATCAGAGTTTGCGAGTTGTTTTTTTTTGCCAAAAAGGTTGCGAAAATAAAGGTTGCTTTTTTTTATTAAAAAAGTTATTTGTACCTAGGTAGGTACCTATCAATAATGTGGTAAGTACTTATGAGGGTGGCTTAAAACAAATGTGAAAACATTGTAGATGTGACGCTAATCCAACAAATGTTGAAAACCACCGCCTAACCCTTTGGGGGATATTTCATGTTTCATCTGATGGCCGCACTCAAAAAATATTGTGCCCGAGTGTTTAAGGGACGTGGGCTATATTTTAAGGATTTCATGTGACAATGAAATTCTATAAATGTCATCATGCTAGAGGGGATTGAATATATCGGACGCTTCACTATTTTATCCATCCCATTTTGTTATCCCCTCTGTCCATATGTTTATGTTATAATATGAAGGATATACCCGTACCTAGAATAAAATAGATATAAATCGAATTGCCAGACGATAAAACGTTAAGACACTCTAAAATATATTTCATTTATGTATGTATTTTCCAAAAAAAATCGTTCTTCCATAAAGTCATATCTTTCGAAGCGTTCAGAGTGATGTACAAAGGTAGGTATAATACCTATATGTTATATTTAAACTAGTTGCTTGTAACACACGAGATCCAACTGTAGATAGAAACGTATGTGTAGGTATAGTGTAAGAAAACGTAAAAATCCATGTAGGTATGTATTAATGATCGACGAAGTTTTTATTTTGTAGAATTCCATTATAAATGATGTCTATAATTAAAAGTAAACCACTTTTTGATTCAACACGAATTTTACCTATTTCGCCTTGTTAGGGCATTTTATAATAACATCTCGCCTTGTTAAGCTAGTAAATGCCCTAGCAAAGCGAAATAGGCCTATCGCACGTAATAAAATTCATGTAGAATCAAAAAGTGGTTTACTTTTAATTATATACACCATGTATGTAACTATGTTATAAATAAAAATAAATAAACGAACCAAACTATCATATTTTATTGAATATTACAAAATATTTTGTTTTCCTGTATAAAACATGTATGTATGTATGTATGAATACCTGTTCAGCCCCCCTAGACAACGTGTCATTTAACTCAAGAAAAGAAAACTCAATGTATGGAAGTGACAGTTGCCAGTCACTTGACAACTGTCACTTCCATACAATGAGTCATCTTTTATTGTTTCTTTTCTTGAGCTAAATGATACGTTGTCTAGGGTGGCAGGCTCGAATATTTCAGATCCATGTCGAGTTTTTTCTACCTACACCCCAAGAAAATATTAATTTTCTTCATTTAATTTTTCTTTTTGTGTTGTAAAATAAACTTGTTTTTCAACCTTACCTATTTAAGTGTACAATTTCAATGAACTAATTTTCCAATATTACCCCATATTCAGTAACTATTGTAACTAAAATAGCAACGTACTAAAATTGAAGATTTTAGATTTACGGTCTCACTTCAGCGTTAATGTATGACAGGGTCAGAAATGAGGACATAAGGAAAGAATGTAGGATAAAGAAAGATGTTATTAATAGAATGAAAGTGAACACATTGAGATAGTTTGGCCACATGGGGAGAATGAATGAGGAACGCCTGACGAAGAAAACATACATTACGGACAGGAATGGAATGAGAGGTCGGGGCCGCCCAAGGAAGGGATGGCTCGTCCATGTGAACGGTATTTTGAAAGACGGAAATGTTTGAAGCGTGAACAACAGACGAACATGTATAAGACGATGTATGAATGTTGTCGAGGCGATGAATGTATGCCAAGATAGAAATAAGTGGCGTTCGGTTCTCTCTGTCTACCCCGTGAGGGACATGGCGTGATGGCAGGTATTTATGTATGTACTTCAGTGTTATAAAATATCAATTTGTACTAAATGGAAAAGGAACATACCTACCTATTTTGGCCGGAACGTTCTTAAAAATTTACTGAATTAGACGTATTTTGAATAATTATGAAAATTATTCATAATACGTCTGATTCAGTAACATTTTAAGAACGTTCCGGCCAAAATAGGTACGTTCCTATTCCATTTAGTCCAATTTTATATTTTATAACGCTGAAATAAGACCGTAAATCTAAAATCTTCAATTTTAGTACGTTCCTATTTTAGTTACAATAGTTACCTACTGAATAGGGGGTATTGATGACCTTAATCAATTTGAGTATTCAGTACTATGTACATAATATTATACAGTACATACTTTCATTGAAAATCGCCTGAAACAAATACATTTATTTTATTCATATGACATTTACATACTTATACATTTTGATCGATTGCTGAGGCTTTCTTGCGTAGATAGGCATAATAAACGAACGAATAACTGTCAGAGGAAACGTTTTTTTTGATATCGATATTTTTATTGGCAAATATGGCACACTCGAGGAATAGTGTAATAAAGAGCAACATAATACTATAGTTTACATTTTTTTTATACAATTTTCTTTTTCCGATAATACGTTAACCCAACTTTTTTTATATACCTACGACATTTGAAAAAATTAAATTTAATGTTTAGATAAAGTAAGTTTAATACTCTTGATAAAAATTCAATTGTGTATACATGGTACTATTATGTAGGCACTTCAAATGAAATGTATTCCGTACCTTATAATCAACAACATGTCGTTATACTTACATACAGACTTAATAGCTAAAAAAACTTAAGAAAAAAATATGTATGCTTGTAGTGTAAAATGTTTTTAAATAAGTTTTATACAAAATAAACCGAGAAAAATTTTCTATTCAATTTATTAAGGCACCGACTTAGAATGGTGTTTCCACTCTTTTCTATTTTTATCGTATTTTATGTCCTTTAAGAGCCGGGTAATCGAATTGTATGCCTTTTTAGGAATTTAAATTTTAGACTCTTGTGTGGGGGTACACGTATGTGTAGTGCTTCATTTTTCAAGGGAATGCACACCCGCACACACCTCTCGTCGATCACCCCACATTGTGTAATGACATTTTGCCGTGATAGTATGAATATATTAATAGTTGCAATAATATGTTGTATAGATGTCTGTCTACCTATACCAGTTTGATACTTTATACTAAATGCAAAAGATTTAGTGGCCACACAGTGAAAAATTAATGTAGGTAATCTCATATATCAAAAAGTGAGTGCCGTCTTTGTTTTGAAACCAATTTTCATATACTTCTTCTTTTTCTTATCTTATACTCTTCTTTTTTTTTCTTAGACTCTTAAGTCTGTTTCGGGAAGAGTAAGTATCTTGTGAGGCTTAACTCCAGCTTAGTCGCCAAAGTTTTGGTGTAAAAAATCAAGCAAAGTTATTTGTCAAAAAAAAAATATTTTCGTCAGGACGAATTTGAAACCGGTCAAATAAAATAACTTGTTCGAACATGTAATCAAGTAAGGTATTTGTACTGAAGAAATTTGTTTAAATGTGCCACATTGTCAATTCTGAATATATAAATTATATCAAAATACTTAATGATCGACGAAGTTTTTATTTTGTGTTTGTGTAAGTTTTTATCAAAAAGTATTTTACTTTTAACTATAGACATAATTCATATCAAAATACCTATTTATTTTTTTTTCTTACCGCAAGTGTGATGTCGCACATTATTTCTAAGTTACACGTTCATAATATGGTATATATTATTTGTACCTACATATTATAATATACATACCTACTCAATAACATGAACATATCTTTTGCTAAGCATAGGTACAAAAACATTCCCATAGTGGCGTAATTAAGTAAATACTGCAGTTATTTATGATACAGAGAACACTAAAGTCCTAAATTGGGTAAAGGAATATGTAATGATGGCCTCTATAGTAATAATACTCTTCTCTCTATGATACACCTGCTCGTTTTGTATCATTAAGCCAGAAAACGTTCTAGGGGTACTCTGCAAATGTTAATAACGGATTATATGTATTACGTTGCATAATTTACACGGGGCTCATACTTAGTGTATAATATAATGTCATTTATTTTGTCCCATATTATGTCATTTGTCATATGAGATAAACTTTTCAAATATATTATTTTTTTAAGAGTACAAGCTTCATAAGACATATTTTGACCAATTTTTACTAAGCCTGCTGTATTTAAACGAATTACATATGTAATATGTGGTCGTTTGTTTCAAAGTCATGCTCGTATTTATGTTTTAAGTTTTACCTTTACCTTGAGTCAACGAAATTATCTTAGTAAAGTTAATTTTGCAGCGATATAATTACTTAAACGTAGTTTGTTTATCTCTTTTCTTGAGATCTTTAGAGTAGGTAGGTACTTGATGCATTTTCATTAAAAAATTCATATAAATAGTTTATTCTTCTTCTATGTGGATCTGTTTTAAAAAGACCTGCTCCTCCTACAAAGTGGACTTCCAGCTATACCTCCATCTTTTAGGCGATCTACTGGTTCCGTCAGCCTGATTGTGCAGCACGATATGAGAAAGTCTGTTGCTGTCCATCCTTTGGGTGTGACTGTACCAGTCCCCCCTTCACTATATACTCCATCTGATGATATCATATCATCATCTTCACATATTTCCCTTATTCTTGTGTTTCTCACTCGGTCTCTTTAACGATTATCTTTCTCGTTGTAGGTACC
This sequence comes from Molanna angustata, assembly GCA_963576475.1. Classification (NCBI taxonomy): domain Eukaryota; kingdom Metazoa; phylum Arthropoda; class Insecta; order Trichoptera; family Molannidae; genus Molanna; species Molanna angustata. The sequence continues at coordinate 19,244,838 of OY754971.1, read as the reverse complement.
TACTAAATTTTGAAGTCTTCAGCATTTTTTATTAATGTCTGACTGTCTGCTCAGAATTTCAGAATTTATATTGTATGATAATAATATACTTTAAGAGGGCATATAACGCTTTATCTAGTGACTGAAAACATGGTGTATTAAAACCGCCTAACACACATGAATTTACGTATTAGTTAGGGTAACTATCGCGAGCATCGAAACGTGTTTATATAAATTATCAAATTTTTGCATTTTAAGAAAAAACCTGATAGATTTTCCGTCATTCAATTTGATTTTGTGCACTCTTTAAGCACATTGAAGATTTATTTCTCTACGACACATAACTATGGAGTAATTTAAAAAAATGCTGTAAAAATAATATTTTATTAATTTCACTATAGAAAATTGTTGTAAATACTAATGTTACTTTTCTAGAAACACTGTTTGACATATTTGAGATATTTGATTTGAAACTGGGGTGTTTAGGTTTACATGCTCCCTTTATATTTTCATAAAATTGTTAAAAATATATAATTTCAATCAAAATTTTACTGTAAAAATTTAAATCATTGTTTATTGATGCAATTTACTTGTTTCAAATAATACCACAATCTGCTCTGTATAACAAGTTATCATATTTAGAAGTCTGTACTGAAAAGAATAGCAGAGACTAGAATCGAACTTCATATATTATGTATCTAAAAACCTGGCACATGAATGCCAATGCCAAATATAATTTGTTTTAGTAAATAATGCTTCCGAAAGTTTTTGTGGGAACATATAAACTAATTATATATTAAACATGCCAACAATCTCTCACCAAAACATTATATTATTTTAATTACGTGAGAAATTTAGGCTTGGTTAGGTTAGGTTAATTTTAATTAGATGTGAAAGTTAGAAACACATTTTAGATACCTAGGTATGTTTAGTACCTATGTATGTTATGTACTAGGAATTCTATACAAATCCGCCGTTTTGTATGGGAAGACATTGTTCATTAATGATTATTATTTGATTTATTATAAGACGTATCGTAGACCCGTATAAATTATTTATGGGTGAAATTTCTTAGGTTATAAATAAATATTACATTCGAGGTGGGTATAACAAATTGTTATGTTATTATACCTACGTGTAATATTAATTGTTTAACACAATACAAGTTTCCTATTTACCCCTAAGGTAAACATGCCTATAACCATTTAATAAATTAGAATGTCTCAATCGATTACCTTTTTCATGGCCAAAAACGTTCGGTGATATCTACGTGATAACATCGTAAATTTCAACTAAAATACTGATAAATATTCATATGCAAACGTGCTTGAGGTGATTGCATTGCTTAGTAAAGCAACTGCATTCTGCTCTTTTTCATTTCCGTCTTTTTTATTTGTACCATAGCTATAAAGGCCCATTCAAAGGAACCACGTATTTTTTTCTTATTATTATCCATAGAATAATGAGAGTATAGAATAGTCTTTAGCCTGCAGTAAACGCGACTGCTTTAAGTTGACTAATTTGGTCAACATTTTGCTACGAGCATTCAGTAATCAAGTACTATACGAACAATGTCTACCAGCAGAGTCATACATATATTGACACAAGCCGGCCAATAAAACGGCTTCACTTTTTCAGCGAGGTATTGTATGGGAATGAGTAGTCTATATTTATAGTATTCTATGTTATTATCACAATTTTTGATATTGTTTAAAAACACAAAAAAATAAAACGCGGTTTATGTGTCGCAATGACAACACCACTTTATCCATTACAATCCATTATAACCCATTACAAATCCATTGTGATCCATTAAAAATCCATTGTAGTCTTTTTAGAAAAAATTATTTAACTATCATCATACTTACGGACAGTTAAAATAGTTTAATAAAACCCCGACAGGAACGTCCATCCGTGAGTAAATCATAAACATATTTATGGATATTTGATTAAACGTAAATGATTGCGGTAATTCAACTCATTCCGTATTCCATGGTTTACTTAGTCCATGTACATTTTTACATTATTAGTCCGAACTGAGTTAACCACGAATTAGTGCCTAATACACGGTTTACTTAGTGCGAGGTTTAATAAGCTAAAACGAGAATCAACGAAAATGTTAATATTAGTACCGCCATGAAGGTTTACTGTGAACGGGTGTTGAGATTGAGTAAATCGAGTGACTGTGATTGTGAATTGGTGGAAGAGAGACCAGAGGCGCTATTCTCGATCGTTTTTAGCTATCCATAACGCATCCATATCCTTAAAATTATAGAAAACGCAATTCTCATTTTATTTTGTAGTGATAGTAAAAGGGACACTATCCCTCGCAGGTATCCATACCGTAACGCTCGCATTAGAGGTGTCACTAACGCTTAGCGCTATCCATAACATCGATCTGTCACTTCACTTACATTTCAATATTATTTCAATCATTTACACACGTTCATAAATTCAAATATGAAAATGATTCATACACTATAATATTCAATAACATCGTAGAGTAAACTCGCATTCACTGTATTGTGGCTACTCACCTGTTTAAAATTCATGTATTTAGCAGCCCTATGTGTGAGTGTGGTCTAGAGGAGGAGACTCTGGACCATATGTTTTTTAATTGCAATAACCGGTCTAATATCAGTGGTCTGTATCAATTCTTTATCGACACTGTTCATACGTCTCCAATTAATATCTCCTACCTGTTATCTCTTAATAATTCAAAAATTTATGTCTTTTTGTTAAAATTTCTAAAATCTCACAACATCGAACTGTAACTTAATCTTGAACTTTTTATATTCTCCTAAAACTGCTCCTAACTCTCCATTTTTATATCTATTTTCATCCAAGGCATATAGCACTCTAAATAGGGTGAATTGCCATATAAAGCAAAAAAAAAAAAAAAAACTCGCATTTTGAAGGGAATTGTAACCAATATCACTGGTTGTAACTAACGTGATAAAAATAACAATGCACTTAATGATAAATAAAGGAAAAAATCACTTTACAAACAATTATTTGTATAAAGGCCAAGAAGGTACCTAATTAAGATGAATATGTAGAAAGAATGTACAACCAATTAGAATACATTCAATGTCTTCAAATACTTATCTTGTTCGCATCCATAAAAATATGGATGCGAACAAGAATCGCATTTATTGACATAGCATTCTTTCGTAAGCGCTATTAGCCATAATTTCCTATCCATAACAACAGTTAAGGATTTAAACGAGAATAGCGCCTTAGGGATCCAAGCTCTTCTGGGCATATGCTGTGGTACTATCTATAATCTATAGAATAAACTTACATAGAATACCGGATCTGCGTCTTTGGTCTTGTGATTGCAATCTGTCAGTTAATGCACTGAAAAAAATAACTTTACTAAACTGTTCGGCTACCGACATTTAAGCTAAGCTTCTGTTAATAGTCGATAAAGTTTAGTTATTATAACTGTACCGATTTGATTGTGTGCACAAATCACACTTTGGTTAAGAAGCTATATGGTATTAGTTGTCAAACAGTTTGTTAGTATTAATCAAACCAAAATTTGACAAAAAATATTCGGTTGTTATAATAACTAACCGCTTAGTTCTCAATATAAATCGATGTTGGCTATTTTTTAACCAACCGTTTGCGAAAATTAATTTTCAAACAAATTAGTTTTGCTAGTCATAGGCTAAAAAAATCTAATATCTAACAAAGCAGTTTAGTTAAAATATGTGAAATATTTGTTTACTGGTAATAAAATTATTAATGGCAATGTGAGCAAGACCGCGCCGCCATTTTGTAATTCGTCAATCTGTGGTAGTGGTTTATATTAATTTATTGTAAACATAAACGCTTTCGGAGTTTCGCAGTTATACATGTGTTTGTTACGCTTGTTTTGTTTATTTAAAAACTAAATATGAATTCAAATACACATATTGATGAATGAATACCTTCCATTATGGGGACTTTCGATGTACACGAAGATATTTAAAGGTAAGCTTTCTTAATATAATTCAATGTATCTTATAAGTGATCAATAGTTTGTGACCAGTATGTTTTCATGATCTATGTTTTCGTTCGATACAGATACTAAATAGCTATATTATGTAACATCCATTGTGAACATCGTGAAAGGGATATATCGTGAGTTGTTAGATGTTCTGCCATAAAATTTGATTGACACAAAAGTTTTCTACGAATATAAACATTGTTTGTATCTATATTATATCCAATGTATTAACTGCTGAAGACCATCCATCGATTTCTGGTTTTTTTAGCTAGGAGAGAAATGGAACATAATTTTCGACTTGAGAATTACAGACAATCATAATCCAATTGTCGATTCGTTCATGAGAATTTAATTCTCTGAATGAATCGACATTATTAAGCCAAGATGCGTGTGCGAAGGAACATTTTGTATGGCGTAGTGGACTTTTTGCATGCTAATAACACCAACCAGAGGCCTCGCAGCATATATGTTACCATACATGGATTTACTCAGAAATTGGAGTCGAACATTTTATGTGAGTTTTGTGTGTGTGTGTGTGTGTGTGTGTGTGTGTGTGTGTGTGTGTGTGTGTGTGTGTGTGTGTGTGTGTGTGTGTGTGTGTGTGTGTGTGTGTGTGTGTGTGTGTGTGTGTGTGTGTGTGTGTGTGTGTGTGTGTCTGTGTGTCTGTATGTCCCCCCCTTATAACTTTTGATCCGCTCAATTTACAGATCCCAAAATTTCAAAATATATAAACAGATATAGGTCTACTAAACTTTTATACTCAGAATGGTGAAATTTTGTTTCAGTCAGGGGTTATCAACTAGTGAATTTTTTGTTTATTTTTCCATGTATCTCAGAAACCATAAAAGCTAGAACGCTGAAAATTGATATAAACATAGACAAATACAAAATCTCAAATTAGTTTTTTTTTAATTCCAGGGTTTCTCAAACATTTTTTATTAAGAAAAATATTTTTTTATGATAAATTTATGAGTTTAACTGCCTATATTTCCAAATTTTTAAAAAATATCGAAAAAAGCCGAAACACCCCAACTAGAAAATTTAATTTTGTATAAAAAATATTGGAATTGTATCACCATATCTCAATTTTTTTTTAACAATTTTTATAAAAATTGCATTTAGTGACGACATTGCTTCATACAATTTGTATGGCAGTAGCCTACACACAATATCTAAGAAGACTTAATAGTTTGATACTTGTCTCCAAACATACATACATACCATCATGCTGTTTTCATATTCTGGGTAGGATCAAAGGACTGACCTCCATACTGTCCTATCTTGACATACATACCAACATGTGTTAAAATTTACAATAATATGGATTTATGGGTTTATAGTTTGATTCTTATTCTTCAACTTTATGTACATACTATCGCTATCGACAGTTGGATCTCATGTGTTACATGCAACTAGTATTACTGAAAATATGTATACTGTATTACGAAATAAATGAACATAACATGCAAATCTAAAATGACAGCGATTATCGGGCATTTTTGATTTAAAATAACACGATTTCTTCATTTTTCATACTTTTAATATGTTTGTCTGTGTTTTTAAATTTTATGTTTATTCCGTGATGAAACCGGTGAATAGCTTCCTTAGAATGTATACATAATAACTGATAACGTAGTTATTGGGTTCTTATTATTGCAAAATAAATGTATTATTAAAAGGCTCTTGTTGGACTATGTTTATACATTTCTTTTACAATGTGATAATGGAATAGAATCGTGAGTTTTAAGTTTTTGGAAGTTCTTCTTCTTTTGTTTCAATCCTGAAGATTGGTTGGCAGCATTAAATTGATGCATCTCCTCCTCCACTCCGCTCGGTCTTCAGCGACTCTTTTCATCTCCGTGTAAGAGGTACACTGCATGTCACGGCACACCTGTTCCAAATATGTTCTAAATGTATATTTTAATTTAACTAAAAAAAACAACGATTACTTCCAATAATTTATTACCTTAACGTTAGAATGTTTTTGAGCTTATACTATTATCTTCATAATTTTTCATTAACTATTTGTAAACTTATATATAGTCTGACCTTATTATTTGAAGGCCAGTGAAGTTTTCTGCTGCGACAAATGTGTGGTTTTACAATTTGAGACATGATTAGAAATTATGATATAAGAAGAAAATGTGAGATTAAAAGAAATATTGTGAGTAAATTAAAGCAAATGTCTTTAGATAATGTGGCTACTTAGAAAGGATGAGTGATGAACGCATTATTGTTGACAAACGTATAAGCTCAAAATGCTTTTACATTGTAATTTTAATATAATACATTTTAAGAAAGAAAAAGATGTTATTGATTTTTCACAAAATAATAATGCAAGAGTTTTGAGCAATGCAAAATGTTTGATGAGTTTGTTTTCCTGGTGTTGAAAATCATATTGACATAAATATTTTATAACTCTTTACACAATTTGACATCAAAGACATTGTTCGGTCTATTGGACACCGTGCTTTGTTGATGGCACAAATAAATGCATTGAAGAATGTTATAAATGACACTGAAAAATACAGTATGCTATGCCTAAATTGCTATTTTGTTATGATTAAGTAAACATAATGAATAAATAGTACCTACATATTAGAATATACAGGAAGGCCCCTTTTTCATAGTGGGTATACCTTCTGAACATGATTAAATCATACATTATAATTCATATTAATTTTTGAAAGCAAATAACTGTAATACTTTTTTAAATATAGCGAATCCACTTTTGTTCACCATTCTGACAATGCTCAGCATAGAGCGATACCGGTTAGTGAGAGTTGAGTTAATCAGGTCTAATTGTAACAAAAAAAGAGCACACCAGAATCTCCAAATTCATCATTATCTTCTTCATATACTCAGAGAATAAACGAAGATGCAAGGAAATTAGAAGACCCCAATTGTTAATCAGATATCCTGGATTATACAATCTGCCTAAAGAATTCTTGTGATCCATGGAATACCTTTGAAATAAACTGGGATGCCACAACGAAAGCCAGATTAACATTTTTTTTTCTGAATCCAAAACAACTATTGCGCAGTAGGTACTTAAACGAATTTAGACCTCTAAGCCAACAGAGTGGTCTTTTGGTTAGTTTTATACACGTTAATATGTTAATAATATCTATGTAAGTAATTATAATATATTATTGATTTTAGTTTACGACCTGTACTCATTTTAAATATTTTTGCAGTTGCTGAAAGATTTTTGTACACTGTACCCTGACCACGACAGAAAATTCTACGAAAACTGACCACTATACAGGGACAAAATTATTCTATGCGCAGAGAAAAAATAAAGATAGTGCTCTAAAAGAAATATAATCTTTTCCCAAAAATAATTGTAATTATGTTTTCTTTTTATACCATAACATTAATACTGTTTAAGTCAAAATATATTCTGATTAATTGTATGCAGCATTAGTTTATTCATGAATATAATCTACATATTATGACACATAAAAAATAACTAAATAACTGTATGTATTTCTTATATCGAAATGCATTATATGTTTATGTCGAAAACAAACATTCGGCTTCATGAATAATCTTTTTTTAAATTACAATGATAGAATAAGTTTTTTATTCTCTTATAGAATAGTGGGGAGGTGATTTTTCAAATTTTAATAATTTATTTTTTCATAAATTTTTCAACGGGTATCATATTGAGAGTGCATACCGTGAGTTTCATCATTATGTTTTTGTATGTAAGCCATATACCTTGTACAGCCTATGCTATAAGTCAGATCAATTTTCATCCTTTTAAGAAGATTAATATTTTAAGATAACTATGAAGTCATGGACCATAATAACCCATGTGTATTTTATTACAGATGATGTTCTGAGTACAGTGGCGTTCATGTCACTTCCATATCTAATGAGTACATATATTTGTAAGCCTAAGGCCAAAAAACAGTGGAGATCATCCAGAATAAAATCTCTGCAAGGATTCATTACATATTTGAAGAGTGCTTCTGAAGTGAATCCATTACACGCCGCGCCGTAAAGACAAGCTAGCTAATTTCGGTATTAGTTGTCAACCATAAATCATAATTGTTGCTCCAACAATAAATAACATACACGATCGATATATTATTGTAAATCATATTTGATTCCATTCAACCTTTATAACACATACTGTAGACTCTTATTTCGACTCAAAGCGCCCTTGAGGTGAGGTTATCACAAAAACGGCGCTATAAAAATAATCCAAATTTATTATTATTATTATTTCAAGATAATGTTTGTGCTAAATGCTGAATACCAAGCTGAAAGCGAATGTATTTGGTATTTCATTCAAAGAGGATTGTATAAACTAATAACTAAATTTGACAAAGTGTACATAATGGCAAATACCCTCATGACCGAACTTGGCATGAAACTTCAATCAAATAAGTAGCCAAATAGTTTTCTCTTCGAAGTGCCGACGCGACGTGTTTTTTATGTGGCCAGCTAAATGATACTAGCACTTCTCTCTTCAACCATTTCAATTTTTTTCATGCAATCAAGAGCGGGTTTTGTCGGCAACATCCTGTGAGATTACAGCATTACCAAAATCGTTAGATCCAAATAATTTTTAGCCTGTCTTTTTATCATCGTTATACGCGAATCCTTGAGTACCCTGAAATACAGTTCAGTCTGTTGTTGAATGATTGATAAATTATATGCTGCAAAGGTTATCTACAAACATTAAAAATATTTTTAACGAAATTTTAGTCCCATTACAACAAACTAAAAACATAGAATCATTGAGGGAAAAAAATATCAGCTGTTACATCTCCTTTAGAACCCTTTGCAATGGAGCATAAACGATTGAAATACTTTATGTCACATAGATCGTACATACCTCCAAAACAGATTGCGATAGGCCATTGAACGTCTACAGTCACCAATCGTGGAGAAGTATCTGTTGTGCCTATAGTTTGTAATGAGCAAGTTATTCCTCTTCGTCTTATATTACAATTTTTTTTCTGTTGACGGCGTTATGATTGATTATTTTTTTAGATTACATAAATTGTTTAATAGCTGAACGACTTAAAAAATAATAGAAAACTTTATTCGAGGATGTTTTTGGATCGAGGGAGATCGCGATCCACTTCCACGCCGGCGACGCTATAGAGCTCATTGGCCCTGTTCACCACCGGACGCAGCCGCAACATCGGACAAACACAAAATATCCACCATCCATCGGGTTCAACCACTGCCCCCGAGAATCCAACCACACACGTCAGGGCCTCCGATTGGTCTCGAAATCGGCCGCTAAGTACACTCCGTTTCAAGTCGGAGGGGCTTGTACCCCGACCCCTCGGTCCTCGTGTTGGCGTCCGAAGGTTCCGCGGGCTAACACCGGGGGCATCCGACGCAATCATCACCTGTCAGATATGACGTCTATTTGTCAACACAGGATGTCTGACCCGACGTCTGCGCCGGCGGTGTGCCCGAACCACACAACAACATTCGCCACAGTTGACGAGTCACTGCCGAGCGAGACTAAAGGCGTTCGTCCTGCTCTTCTCTAAGTACAGAATTGACGAGGGCGCAACAGCGTCGGCCGCCCACCCCCGCCTTTACTGCCTAGGCCCTTAGAGCCGCAACCTAGGCCCTGTTTTTGGATCAATGTAATGAAAAAGCATGAAGATAAAGTTGTTTTACCATTATTTATGTTTTTTGACGATTATGAAAGTGGCAACGTTCTGGGAAGCCACTCTGGTATACATAAAATAGGAGCTGTATATATAAATATATATCAGTAGGATGCCTACCACCTTATCGGGCTGCTTCATTGTCCAATATATTTCTTGCTTCACTTCTTCATTTCTCGGATAGAATAGCATTTGGTAATGGTGTTTTGTTCAACCACTTATTGAAGAATTTAATTTTCTTTATGAACATGCTATAGAAATAGATCGCGAGGGTATCATTGAGGACATCATAGAGGGTATTCCAGAGGTGACTACCATATTCGGGCGCATTTGCGCTTTGTATAGAATAAAAATTTAAGTTTTGAAAAATACCTACGCTCTCTATATAATACGCTCAATTTCTTGGAGACGAGTTTCTCCTAAGCTTCAATGGAGCCACTGTAGTTGGTTTGTTATAGATACTCCTAGCAGGTCGATAGATTTGCTATTAGGTAGGGTGCTTCCGTTGAAAAACACTAGCAATTCGTTTGGGTTCCTCCTCACATAAATTAGGCAGGAGGCTTGGGTTTTTAAAACGTTTAAAGAATTAAAAGAGACGTTTTTTGAGACAACTTTATAAATTTTTGTATTGAATTTGAACAATTCTGAACAGCAGATAAATTAAAAAGGAAAATAAATCTCCATTTTCAGAATTCTGAAACAAACTAAATAAAAAAATAAAATTGATTTCCTAAAATGCGATAAAAAACTGTTGGTTCTTGAAATTTACAGGCACTCGCATTGTATAATAAAGTTTTTATTACTCTGGCTTAACAAAATTAAAGTGACACTCATAACTCATATTATATGTAGGTAATTCGATAGATGAAAAATACAAACAAACGTAAGCAGGGTATAAAAACTACAATAATGTAACAGTATCCAAACATTTGTAAGTAGGTACACGACGTCTTTACGACTTGAGCAATAAAGTAAAATTATACGATTTAAGGCAAATATAATAATATTACTATAATCTAATATAATAATATAAAGTCATGTGGCGACCGTAAAACCTCACTGTGAAGTTCATTACGTTTAATACCCTATTAGATAGTAATTATTAATATTCAGGACCCCATGTGTCCAGATGTACGGAACAATGCCAGTATTATTTTCATACATGTCGATATGGAATTATGTATGTACCGAACCCAGTCATACAATATTACGATCATAAAGGAAAATATCCAGTGAGGGTAATCAAATGTTCTTGTGGACATGAATAGGAAATGAAAACAAAGGGTTGTTTTATTGCCGTGACATAAAAAACTGGAAAAGATGGAATTGATAAATTGGTTTTTCTTTTATTTGACGATATGGTGGGGATATATTATGTACCTACCTTTGGGTATATATTATATTTTCATATTCGAGCGTGTCACAGTTTGACGAGGGATATTATTTATCTTTGACCGGTTCAAGTTTGACGGGATAGGAAGTTTTGAAATTATTATACATAATTTCCTATACCTATTTTTTTGTACGTTTCTTTGACAAAATCCAATCTAAACGTATCACGCGCACAACATAGAGCACGAAGAGGTAGGATATGATAATATAATCACATGCGATGTAATTCGCGTAATGCCGCTAATCGTAAAATTATACCAGGAGAGCATAGACTAATAATGTATTTCTTTGAATTGAATAATGGGAGATACGCAGTCTAATAAATACTCTTCAAACATCACGAGCGCATTAAACAAGACGGTAAATAACCAACATACGTACTATATTATATGAAACAGTAAAGTTCCATTTAACATGTAAAAATAACGTACAGATAATCATAGGCTCCGTCATTTTTGACGGGTGATTAGGTATATTGTTAAACAGACGGCAACAATACAAAACGATTTTATGTTTTTAAACGATTCAAAATTTTTTGGTGACTTTGATTTTAGTTATGAAATTATATGATTTAGGGAAAAGTAACTAAATGAATATAAAAAAAATATGTAACTAATTTGTTCATTTTTGTAAACTAACTTTATTTGCACGTTATACTGTGTAATAATGGGTGAAGAACAAAAAAAATGTATAAAAAAATATATAAAATAAATAAATAAATAAATAAAAAAAATGTATTTTTTTTTCAAATTGCAAGACTTTTGTATTAAAAAAAATAATTTGAATAAATAAATAATAAACACTTCATTGCACCCTGCACAAGTGATGAGTTTATTGCTATATGGCAATTTCTTCCAACTAACCAGTTTTTCCAGCCCAGAGAACTGGAAAAACTGGTTAGTCGGAAACTAATTTGTTCATTTTTGTAAACTAACTTTATTTTCACGGTATGCTGTGTAATAATGGGTGAAGAACAAAAAAAAATGTTTAAATAAATATATAAAATAAATAAATAAATAAATAAAAAAAAATGTATTTTTTTTTCAAATTGCAAGACTTTTGTATTAAAAAAAATAATTTGAATAAATAAATAATAATCACTTCATTGCACCCTACACAAGTGACGAGTTTATTGCCATATGGCAATTTCTTCCAACTAACCAGTTATTCCAGCCCAGAGAACATACTCATTCGATACTATTCAAATTTTGCATATTTGTATATCTAATATTCACTAAGACACCATTAGATTTTGAAGAATGTCTGAATAATGCTTCTCAATTTTTTTTAACTGTCGAATATTTCAAAGTGACTCCAAGCTCGGGAAACTTATAATTTGAAAATTTAATTTTACTTTTGGTAAAAAGGCACATCACCTTCATAAAATGGCATTGAAGAATCATTTAATTTCCATAATAAAATATTTAAATAAAAAATAATGTGACAAACTCATTTCATGAAAACGCTGAATATTTTCCATACAAAATTTGAAAACTTTATAGAATGACTTGTTAGTGAGGAGTTTAGTGTTGGACACAAACCACTCGTTTTAATCTAGTTTATAACCATATATTTATTTAAAACAAACTGTCTTTTTTAATTGATAAAATGCGTAACTTCAGAAATACCCTACGGGTTAAATTCCACTGATCGTGTTTAATTTTATTCTTCATTATTCATACCTGCTTTACCTATTTTGTTTATTTGTTCTTTTTATACCTATTTTCATTTGTTTTCTCTTTATTTTTTGGATAAATTTTATTTGTATGTATTTTTATATGTATTTTTTATAAGTTTTTCTTTGTATTGATTTCTTCTTGCTTAATTTTCATGTTTTATTGATTGGATATGTTTGTTTTTTTTATGTATATACATTATCACACATTATGTACTATATTTTGTATCTTTTGAATTATTCTTGTAAATGGCAAACGCTGTTAATAAAATAAATAAATAAATAAATAAATAATGATGATATTTAAAGTCTAGTATAGCCGCCACCGTAAGATATTTCAAAAATATTCCCCTCCCCCGAGTCCTAAACTTTTATGGAGTTAAACGCCAAACTACCGTACCTTGTGGGGAAGAGTTTAAGAAATTGTTATTCCACTACCCCTTGAATGTGAAGATATACATTTAGAGAGAGATAGAGTGTGTGAAACTTGCCCACCTATTTATATAACGAGACAGCATAATGTTCCACGCATCATGGTTAGCTGCACCCCTCGAAAGGCGCCGTACGATTATGTGACATAACTTCAACGTTATGGTAACTTCGCTAGAGTGTCACTGCACCGTCGTCAAACTGACAAATGACGTCATTTCTCGGGATCAATCGTCAAGTACTACTTGTGCAGTTTTTATGCAACCAGTGAATACATATAATATATTTTCTTAAATTCTATAACAATTTTTTTGATATTTTAGAAATTAACATTGCGGCAACTCTTTCATTTATTTATTTTATTATAGTAGATATAAAAGAAGAATAAGGAGCGACCACGTAGATAAAATGAACGGTGACAGACTTGCATACACTAAAGCTTATGAGATCCCATCTGGACATTATCCGTCTGGAAGACCACCTAAGAGATGAAAGGACAGTTGGATCTCATCATCTCAGGCAGCATGGTTTCTTTATCACAGACCAATAGGTTTTTTTTTCAAAATAAAAGAAGAAGAAAAACTATTCATCTATCTATCGCAAATCGTAGATTGAAAAAGTAAATTTATTCGTACATTTGGGTGTGGTATGTTCTCCAGATGCGTAATAAAGATCTCAATAGATTTGTTCACACCGCCATCAATTATTGAAACCTTAAACAACTTAAAAATGAATTGAGGCCCTATTTTCCAATAAAAAATTCTTGGGGGGTTGTAAATGTATGTATTTTTGGATAAGAAATCTTAAAAGAATTAAAAAAGAAATGTTGATTTTTTGTTATATCTGAATAACAGCACCATCTATCGGATCCAAAACTATTCTATCTTTCAATCTGGAACCATCCATATCAATTTAGAAAATTTCATTGAAATCGGTCGGGAGGTGTCGGAGATTAGCGTGTACGAACATCGTGACACGAAATTTTCAATATTTTTTATCACACCATTTATATATGCTTCATTTAAAATAGATAACTGCTACTCAATTAGGTATACATGTTCTAGGGCTCAATTACACATAGCAAATGACATAATTGGCAGTACGGTAAAGTAAATATAAAAATGATGTGATTGTTTTTTTTTGTAGCTACTACAATCTGCCAACTTTCATTATATGCCTCTGTGTCTGACTATAATTAAACAAAAAAGCACAGCATAAACTTGATTATTGGTAAATGCCAGTGCACCTTGTTCACAAAGCATCCCTCGCAGCTTTCATTTATGGAGAATAACGGGTTTTCAGAGTTTTGAAAAAATACATCACAATAATGATATTTTTTCTAGGAAATTCATCAACTGTCAGGTAGATTTATGTGATCAAAAATAAACAATAGCTTGAAATGCATCGCTGTGTACTCGCAGACTTTGAGCTAAATTCAGAATCAAACACTATTTGATTTGAAGAATTCTGTTTTTTGTATATTCGTCAAAAGGTTCATTTTCAAAGTGATTTTTATTTTTAACTAATGAGAATCCCGTAAATCCGAGTACCTATATTTAGAAAAATTCGCCGATCCGATATATTATTGAAGGAAACAATTAATTAATTTATACCATCACGGCATATCGCACCAGTGACAGATGTGTGGGCGTGTAAATCTTTTAAAAGGAAACACGACATTTGTGTGTATCCCCACAAACCAGTCTCGTCTTCATAGTTCAGTTGGTTAGAAGTGCCAATGTTTTAAAAGTGTTTTTCAGTTTGGATCTATGCGACGATAAATATCATACATAAGTCTCCTGAACTTGCAATAGGGTGCATGTTAAATAAATATTTGACATAGTATATAATATTTAGTTTCCCAAGAAACAAGCATTCAAAATAACATTTTATTTTCAATTAAATTCTTTTGAGAATTCACATGAATATGTTATAATTCTAATAAAAAACACTTCCTTACACTCTGCACAAATTGTGAGTTTATTGCCTTATGGAAATTTCTTTCAACTAACTAGTGTTACCAGACCAGAGAATCAATTTTTGGGTGAGAATTAAATTTCTCCTTCGCTGGGGATCGATTCCAGGACGCCCGCACAGAAAAAACGGCTTACATACTTACAATGGTCGTTGACCATATATGTATTACCTAACCACTCAGCACACCAACTGTGCTCAACATGCAACAATCAACAGAATCTGTAATACATACATTAGGCATTTCCAAGAGTTCGACATATCCTTACTAAGCGCCCCCACATTTAAAAATATATCAGACTTAAAATTTCATCCTCATGATCTTACTCAACACTCAATATACTCCACATAATTTCTCACATCATTCACATAATATCTCGCCATAATATGTAACTATTCCTTAATTATCTAAATATACTACAGTAACTCCAGTGACAACCTCTAACTGTCTTTAATATTACTCAAATCATGTTTATTTTATATAATTTATTATACGCTGTATGTTGTCCTTTAAATAAATAAATATTATGATTTGCAAATTATTGATCTTTTTAGGATAGATTTATTGAATTCATATAATTAGTTATTCGATGTAATTAAAACATTGTATTTTCATAAGGCGTTTCAATCCAAAATAGTAGTTATATGAAAATATTTTTGAAAACGAATAATATCGGTGTACTCGTATGTATGTATGACAAAATCAAAGGTCGAATCACATGACACACCGACCGCATACCATTTTACATTATTTGTCACAGCGGTTTCGTTCCATCAGTTTAATTGGAATATCCACAAAACTTGTTTAAATACGGTTTGTATATAAAAAGACACAATGATTGGATTTTGCATGCGGGTCCTGAACACAACGTGCAAATTAGTTGCAATTTTTATGGTGCGGTGAAATATGTATGTCGTGTTAATAAAATTACATAAATACTGAGTTATAACTGTAAACCTCACATCAATTTTTTATAAATCGTACAGCATAAAAAGTATGTATTATTAATAAATAAAATTTCATCTTTCCGGAATAATATAATAATAAGAATAATAACATTCTTCACACTGACAAGATCCAAGCACTTAAACAATTAAAAATATGGTGCCACTCCGACACAGGCGTAGGCCTAGTGGAGTATCTTATCCAGAAATCACTTTTTTTAATTTATTTTTTCACACCTATATAACAAAGATTATAACGAAGATTACTGCTGCCCAACTAGGTAACCCTGTTCTAGGGCTAGCAGTTTACAATTTTACCAAGCCAAATATTTGACGTTTCGGTTTTACATATGCATTTTTACATATATTCGGATGTCGTCACTAAATTTAAATTTTATAAAAATTGTTAAAAAAAATTGAGACGTACTACTACAATGTTCATATTTTTTATAGAAAATTTAATTATATAGTTGGAGTATTTCGATTTTTATCGATATTTTTAAAAACTTCGGAAATATACGCAGTTAAACACATAAATTTATTTACAATAAAAAATAAAAATAACTTTGTTTAAACCACTTGTTTTATTCAAAAAATGAATAATACCTCTACATGTTTCGGGAACCACGTTCCCTTCCTCTGGAGGATATAAAGTATACTAATGACATAATGAACAATATAGACTTAAACTAACAAGGTGGGTGTAGTATAGGCGGGGTAAAGGGTAAAGGGTGGGGGGTTTGCAATAAAATGATTGGTTTATTCAGGAGTGGGTTTTTTCGCTATTGATTGGGAATATATTTAATATTGGATTGTTGGGGAAAAGTATTTGGCTATTTACAATATTATTTTTCTGATTGACATTCTTTCTTATTTCTAATACTTCCAAACTATCTAACTGTCTATTGCTTAAATTATTGTGGAGTATTTTTAAACCTAGATTAATGTCGAATGTGTGGTTATTTTCAAGTAGATGGTTTGCAAATTCGGAGTAATTATTACTATTCATACATCGCAAATGCTCCTTGATTCTAGTTTCTATATTTCTACTTGTTTTTCCTATATAAAAAGATGAGCAATCTTCACAATTTAATTTATAAATTCCCGACTTTTTTATTTGATTATCCTTATCTTTATTGTTCACAATATAATTTTTTAATTTGTTATTTGTTATTGTTAGTAATTTGTTATTGTTAGTAAACAATCGTTTATCGAAGACATAAATTTATCATAAAATAATGTTTTCTCAGAAAAATGTTTGAGAAACTCGGGAACTCGGGAAGGAAAAAAAGAAATCAATTTGAGAGTTTGTATTTGTCTATATTTATACCAATTTTGAGCTTTCTAGCTTTTATGGTTACAGAAAAAAATGGAAAAATAAAGAAAAATTCAAAAATTTATAACCCCTGACTGAAACAACAAATCAAATTTCTGAGTAAAAAAGTTTTTTAGGCCTATAACTTTCCATATATTCTGAAATTTGAGGTTCTGTGCATTGAGCGTATCAAAAGTTTGACTTCAAAGTTGGAAAAACCGTGAAATATATAGACCTGCCATACAAATCTCGCGTATCTTGGCTTGATACTTTGTCGATTTGTTAAGAGAAATAAATTTTCTTGAACAACTCGATATTTGGAATAAGTTTAAAAATATATCTAAAATACCTGCATATTTTTAAGCATTCATTCACTGCATCGCCTCACAAATGGAAATATAATGTTTTACTTTGACTGATGATGATATGTTGTCATTGGTAACAACTCGTTGGATTATAAATCTAACCCTAGTGCGTAGGTACGAGTACATTCACACTCAAATAATTTTCACATCTAGGTATATCGAAGCAATTAATTTGTTGCGTTTCAAAAGACCAACAGCACAGAACGTTGTAACAATTTTGCGTTTGTTATTAATATCAAAGCGCTTCCGTAAATCAGTCAGTCTGCAAAAATATGAAATATGTTAGGGGAGAGAACGGAATGATAGTAGGGTGTGTGGGTGATAGGGTACGTACACATTCATTGTATGTATGTAGGTACATCCTATCTTACCCTCCGCGATGCAATATCGCTGATTATTTTCGACAGAGATAAGAGAAAATTTGAAATACTTTCTCAAGATTTCCTCCTCTTAATGTTATAAAGGAAGATTCGGTCCGACGAAGTATAGAGTGACACATGACGAAAATATTCTGGACTTGACGAAATAAAAGGGATGCTGTCGTCGTTGTTAAATTGAACCAATCAAAAATGCGGAAGGCATGCGTGAAATTGTTTTTTTTTTGTTACATTTTAATCAGATAATGTTAGTACTTTCTATTAAAACCTCTATACATGTTTTAATAACTTCCAATTTCTCGACTGTTAATACAAACTTGATGGAATTCCTTTACAAGAGCCGAGATACACGGGCTGCTTGGAGCAGTCGGAGTCAACTGCTCTGGAGCAGTCGGTACAATAGCTTTGTTTATGTATGTTTCCTGTACAAACCTAATAATTTGTGTCCAAATATGCGCTATCTGCTCCTGTTTAATTCAATAAAACAATTTTTATTTTCTTCGTTTGGTTGTATCAGCCCTACAATGCAGATTTTTTTAATAACACAAAAAAGAGTCTCTCCGAACGTCATGGAGTGAGACGTGCGTGTCTTTTGCAAGGAGTGGTAGGATATGGAAGGATGTCAGATGAGAGGAAGACTGTGACTCGTTCAAGTAGGTACTTTCCAGTCACAAGGGTCTGTGACATTCTGCTCTGTGTACGGAGTAAAGAGAACGGAGAAATAAAATAAGGGAGAAGAGTCAAAGACGAGAGGGTGCGACTGAACATATTGTAAAGACATGCATCCAAAATTATTTTAAATTATCAGGTACATATATGTTTGAACGATATTTTTTAAATTTCTGGGGAGGGTATACCAAAAATAAATACTCATTGATGATTAAAGTATTTTTAATTCATGTGCAATCGTAATAATCACTTAACAGTATATTGCACCTTGTAGAAATGGAGAGTTTATAATTTATCCTCTATTTGGAATCAAACCGAAGATTGTTTTTTTATTATAGAATGCTTTTTTTATAACAGGCACAAATTTGAAACTAATGCACTATAAAAGTGAACTAAAAATATTCTATCATAAAGGAGATTTCCCAAGAAATTTCGTCAACTTAAGGAATTTTCAATACAATCCTAGATCTCACCTCAGTTAATATTTCAGTTAATTGAAAAATAAAAAATAAAAGTAAATAATCCCTGTATTCAATTATTACGTTGGAAGGTTCCAAATCAAAGGAAAATATATTTTCAATTAAAATGCATAGGTACTCTCTTGTTAAATTATATGAAACGACCTCACTTATATATTGTTTAGATATTTCCTTATTATATTGTTTAGATATTTCAAAATATTTTATTTTCTAAAAAAAACATGTAGGTATGAATGTCAAGATAGGATAGTAGGGAGAGGTCAGTCCCTTCTTCCTATCTAGAATATGAAAACAGCATGAGGGTATGTATATATGTTTGGAGATAAGCTATAAAACCATTGATGTACCCCGTAGATATTGTGTCGATACAAATTGTATAAAAACGATGTCGTCACTAAATTCAATTTTTACAAAAAATGGAAAAAAAAATTTTCAGATGTAGGTACCTACTACTTACTATAGTGTACATTTATTTTTATAGTAAATTAATTTATCTAGTTGTGGTATTCCGGAAATTCTCAATATAAAAAAATAGGCAGTTAAACGCATAAATTTATCATGAAACAAAAGTTATTCTCAAAAAAAAATATTTGAGAAACTTTGGAACTTAAAAAAAAAAATATTTTCATATTTTTTATTCATCTATATTTATATAAATCTCAGCATTTTAGCTAATGTGGTTTTTGAGACATATGGAAAAATATTTAAAATTCAAAAGTTGATAACCCCTGACTGAAACAATTATTCAAAATTATAGATGGAAAAGTTCCGTAAGCCTATAACTATCTATATATTCTGAAATTTTAGGCTATGTGAATTGAGAGGATCAAAGTTATAAGGGGGGAACCGACACACACACACAGTCACAATAAATGTTCTACTCTTAATTCTGAGTAAATCCATGAACAAAACATTATATTCTCCAAAGCATCTTAGTTGATGTTTTTTGATTTCAAAGATGGAAAAACCGTGAAAAATATAAATCTGGCCATAGAAAATTCAGTGTATCCGGCTTAATACTGTGTCGATATGTTAAGAGAAATAAATTCTCTTAAGAAATATGCTTCCGATAAATAATTATTAATTGAACATGTCTTATAATATCATATTGTATATAGCTGGTCATGGATCGCCTACATAAACCTTTAACCTTTTTTATAAGATTATGATGTACAGAAATAATATTATAGGTATTCAAATGAACGTCCTCTCCTATCGTCCTAATACAGTCCCCGACATCACTTAACAAAAATCACATTATATTCTTTAAGTGACTTTGTATAATATAATTAAAATTCAAAATGTAGGAACAAAAAAAACACGTGACTTTTGATCAGGGTGCATTTATACATAGGGCAGAAATAAATGAAAATATTTTTAAATCAAGTACCTACCAGACACCTTTTGTTATTTTTTTTTAATTATATCCAGAAATTAATTATGAAATACTTATATAATATGTGTAAATAATAATTGAAACAAATATCCCCCCCATTCATCAATCGTTAACTTTGATTAATATATTTTTTTATATTTCAAAATACAGTCATAAATTTACTTCACATGTAACCGTTTGTAATAAAATATAAACCGTAAAAAAATCATTGTAATAAAACATTCCCTTGTCTTGATAATCCCTCAAAAGTTCACAATACATTCGAATATTTTCACATCATATATTTATTGAATTTATGTACAGCAGACTTATTGCAGTTAAAGGCATTTTTTTTCTATAGCAGATCGTTATCTTGTTTACCGCGGACACTAGCCCGCGTAAACTTTGGCGCATTAATGTCGAGAAAACCTCCGTTCGCCGTTCGTAGCGCGGTATTCTGATTGGAGCGCAATACGTGGTGTTAAGTTCTGTGTAAAAACAAAAAGCGACGCGTACACACATTCGTTTGTTTCACATATTATAGTCATGAATGATAGCTCATAATACGTATCTTTCACTTTACATTCTATGATACGTAAAGATTAGCGGAACTTATTGCAAAATATTACACGTGAATGGGAATATGGGCAGTGGTATGGATTTTTCTTTTGCTTCATGTCGAGCTAAACAAGATTTTGTTTATTTATTTATTTTATTTTTATTTTATTTACTTCTGGGAACAGACAGTTATATACAGCTTGTGGGAAAACAAAAAAACAATATATATACAAAACCAGTAAAGTTCCCTAATGCTTTTTTTATACAATCAAAATAATGGCTAAACAATGCGAGAGATCTTTGCAATATAAAATACATAATATGTATAAACAACAACAAAATAAAGTACTTATTCATTAATAATTTGGCGTATTTTGATATATTTAGAGTTTTTGCCACATCTCTTATCGGACATATCCCATACCTCCTTCATTAAATTGCCCCGAACCTCCCTCATACATGATAAGATAAATATTATTGGTTTAAGAAATAAATATAAACTATTACAAAAAAATGAATATGTCCTTGTTAAAAAAGTACATATACATCTTCCTACATACGTTCCTTAAAAATAATCAAATAAATGCTTGTGCTATAGGTGAACGAAATCGGTCGAGGCAGGATTCGAACTCGCGACCACTGGATTACTAGCCCAGCGCGCTAACCGCTCTGCCATCGACCCATCTCTATCCATATTCTCTTACCTACAAAAAGGATGAGTTTGATGAGGTTTAAAACAATACTTTTTATTCAGAAAAACGATATAAAATAAAACTCTTTTGACATCTTTTAGCAAATAAATCAATAAATCTATGAAATAAATAAATAAATCTATGAAATGTACCATTAATTTTTATTTATTTTATTTATAAAAAATATGGATTTAAATGAATTTATGGGTACTGTCCCATTTCTCCTGTGTCCCATACCTCCATACTCCCCAACCTAAAATAAGAAAATAACAATAAACAAACTTATCGTAGGAATGAAGAAAAGAAGGAAAGAATTTAAGGACGCTGAAGGAATATTATTAAAAATGATGTGATAAATATAGATTTTTAAAAATGTTTGTTTGAAATTAGGTAACGAAAATAGCAGGTTTTTTATTTTTAAATAGTACTCCTAGAACAAGTAATTGGTATCGGGTAGGGCTGTTATTAATCATCAATTGTTAATGAACAGCTAAAATGAAAATAGCTCAGCTGTAGATTAGACAGGAACCTATAAACACATAAAGTTACAACACGAATTCAAAGATACCGAAATTTATACATATAAAAAAAATTAAATACGTACACATCTATATTTAAACAGATTGTGTTAGGAAACAACACCCAAAAAATAAGTAACGGTATTACACATTGGTCGCTCTGAAGTTCTATTATTTCTGCAAACGATTCAATAAATATATATTATTTTCTTGTGGTGTACCTATACTTTCTGTAAACCATTATCGATTCGTCAATGTTCTTAAGACATCGGTATGTTAATATATTATTTTCTTGGAAATTTCAATAATATAAATAATGCGAACCGATGAAATGATTCGGAAGAAATAAATAACGTTGATAATAATATTGAATTATTATATCGAATGGATGTGTGATATAATATTATATAAAATTCATGGGAATCCAAATATTCAGAAATTCTCGTATCATTTTGTAGGCACACTCGTATATTTATTTGGTCGTAACGAGACATCGACGTAATGTTACGTTGTTTATATAAACAAAATAATAGGGAAGTAACGTGTATTGTATCGGTATTTTTATTTTATTTTTGCTCGCGACATCATAATTTATTTAGAACGGCAGTACCTAATGAAAAATAAAACATCATTTATGATGAACGAAAATAATACAAGAATGTACATACAAGCATATCATTGACAATAATTTTATTTGCGAAACCAGAGAAGTTCGTTTTCATTATTAACTCGTTACATTTGGAAAGAACAATTACAATAAATAATTGAAATACCTGGTATTTCCATTACTTTTTTGAAATATAAGTTTCATCGCATATTTTGTTATTATCATAAAGGTACTCACATTTATTCTAATAAAAAATCTGTTGTGTTTTGTTTTTCATTTAACTAAAACAAGATAATATGTAGATAAATTTATGACAGACACCAGAGCATCTTGTTATTTCAGCGTTAATAAATACAAAAAAGATTGCAAATATCCCTCGAACCATATATCAATAATATGGTTATCAGTGGGTTTCAATAAAATATATTAAAGAAAATATCTACAATAGTGAAATGTAAAAAAGTTTATGTATAAACGGTTCATAAGATTGATTTAAAGATGGAAATAAAATAAAAAAGAAATAAACAATGATAGTAAACAATTGTGAGTACGTATATTAATTTATTAACACTGGTTAATTGGAAGAAATTGCCATAAGGCAATAAACTCGCCACTTGCACAGGGTACAAGGAAGTGTTCATTATTATTATTATTATATTTCTAAATTATATTGTTGTATGTATTCAAATTGACGATAATGTAATATATCTAACAGCGGCCCCAGAACAGGTCATACATAGTGGGGCGTTGTTGATCAATTTATATAAATATGCATGTATTAAGATAAAGAATGAATAAATAATTAAAAAAAAAATGGTTTCAAAACAAGCATTCTATTATTAGTTTAATTTATGTTCATATATAAATATTTTTTTCAAATAGGTGAATACACGTAGGTACTGCATAATTATAAAACAATGAAACATTTTTTACGAGAATATATGGTAAAATATATTTTTAATGTAACTATTACTTCTCAAGTGAAAATCTGTTTATTACTTTCCTTGTACATTCTTCTTCTTCTTCGATGACGCTACAGCCCAAAACGAGCCTTGGCTTCCTTCAACAATCGCCTCCAACCCCTATTCCTTGTACATTATTATGCCCTATTCTAGAATACGAAAACGTCCAAATTAACGTGCGACCGTGGATAAAAGGATTTTGTCCGCGCGGTGTGACGTAATGAGTCCCGTATATATTCAGTCAACTTTTTGAAAATTCTCATATAATAAAAATCGGACGGATTAATTCAGACGAATCAGAATATGACGTAGTATTTATAACCAAATATTTTTTTTTGTAAAAAATAAAACTGTGTTGATTTTCAAATAAATGAATTAATTAATGAACGTTGACATAATCAATATTCAATAAAAATATATAAACAATCGCCGTATTTTCAATTATCTCATTAAGCTATATTTTATTTGACAAAACATTAATTGGTAAGAAAGAATATTGTCAACAATGCTTTTGAATGTTGTGTATCTGCCACAGAAAGACATTATTTGTCAGTGCTCTTGATCAATATGTTTGTTATGTGATCGATGTAAATCTATAACGAGACTTCTGTGTAACAGATAAACCCTTTTGATAGAGCAAAATGGAAGATCATCAACAAATAGTTTATCTATTCCCGCCTGACCATTGCGAATCTCTCATAGACGAACCGTGAGATTTTCTGAAAATGGTTTGAAATGGATGTTCCTTTACTTCAATGAAATAAGGAAGAGATTTCAAACTTTTTTCACATCAAATTCTCGACAGTTTTCATGTTAAAAGTATTTGATAAGAGTTAAATCTTGAATGTTTTGGTCATGGCATATATTGTGAAGCTACTTTCAAATTTTGTTTCCGTTGTATAAACCAAAATTTAAGTACAATCGACTTCATTTAACTTTTGTAATTACCTACATATTATATGTTTGTGTCAAATCAAGATCTTATGTGCTGGAAGATATTTCTTTATGGCAACAAAATCCTCAATTTTCACCTTAAAGTCATAATTTAATTAAATAAATAAATGATCTTTTGATAAAATATTGTTAAATATTCCATATTCCGTTCAATCATATATATGTAGGTATTCAATACCAATCGACTTCTTTGACATGTGCATTCAGTTATTTAAGAAAAACGAGTGGGCTGTGCCCAACGCTATGTATAAAGTGACAATTTTCGGCATTTTCATGAAATGAGCTTCGTAAATTATTTTTATTTATTTTTTTATGAAAAAAGACAATTGTTTGATTCCATTTTATGTAAGTGATATGCCATTTTAGTAATTTGAAAATAAAAATATCAATTTATAAGTTATTTGAGACCGAGATCACATTGAAATATTTGACAGTTAAAAAATTAAGAAACACTTATCAGACATATTTCAAAATCTAATGGAGCCTAAGCATGTATTAGATTATACAAATTTTCAAAATTTTAAAAGAATTAAATGAGTACTTTAGTCTATAATCGATGAAGTAGAATAAACATGCCACTCACACATTGTGATTTTATGTACTTTGTAATACAATCTCAGCATGACACTAGTTGATAATCTATAAAAAACAATAAAAAATGCAAATTCATAACTCCCCAATATATCCCCTCGGGGTGGTGACAAGTAAAAATATATAGTATTTCTGGAATATCAAATTCCTTCATTTTTGTATCATTTATGAAGTGTATAATATATGTACAAAGTTTTCATAGTGTACATATTTATTTGGTCTAACAGTTGTCTAGTTTTTTGACTGTCTGTGATACAGCACCATCCATTGATCCAACTCCATGTTATATGGAACATTAGGAGAGATGATTCCAAGGCAGTATTCCACTCCCTCTCTTCAACCCCATCTTTTATTTCTTCCCCTCCCAACAAACAGGGGATGTCCCCGCAGCTATAATGGATTCTCCGGTTAGCGATATCTCACTCTGTAACTCTACCATTCTCTTTTTCTCTTACTTTCTCTCTCCCCCTCTCTCTCTATTATTACCCCGACAATATAACGGATTATTGCAATTTATTTCAAAATCCTTCCCAATAGCGTATGGATTATTGTTTTTATAGGGTTCCTCGGGATATCGTCCTAATCCACATTGCTCATAATATTTCCATGTGTTTCGATATTATTTCCAGTTTTTTTTATTACTGGCCGTCCACGCGCAGGATTATTTTTATGATTATGCTTAGCATAAAAAAATATATTTAAATTACTTTTAGGAATTAACATGTGAAAAAATAATTTGATTGTTATGAACAAATTGATTTTAGAATTTATTATTTTGTCGGCTTTCGTGACTCAGTTGGTTAGGTATCTAACTACTGAGAGGTTCCGGGTCCGATTCCCGGTGGAGACACAGTTTTTAATTATTTTTTTCAGCCTGGATCTGTGAGACGATTTATATCGTCAGTCTCCATAGTGTGGCCCGATTCGCCCATTCTTTGTCGGTCGTCGGAGCTCAGTTCGTTGGGTATCTGACTGCTGATCCAAAGATCCCGGGTTCGATCCCCGGTGGAGACACAGTTTTTAATTGTGTTTTCAGTCTGGATATGTGACATGATAAGTCTCCAGAATGTGGAAAATTGTTATTGGATGAATGTTAAATTAATATTTGACATAGTACCTGTTAGTTACCCGAGAAGCAATATTATATAAATAAATAAATAAAGTTGTTGTTGGGTGCGTATTAAATAAATATTTGACAAAGTACATGTTAGCTGCCCAAGAAGCAACAAAATAATATAAAATAAAATATCAAAATAAAACATTAAAAAGTTGATTTTTCATGTGTCAAAATCCTTCACTATCCGTAATGGAAGCAATGTGCAAAGTATTGATCGTTTAAAACATTTTCATTTTTGATTGATACTCGTCGGAAAAAAGGACACATAAATACATACTGAAGTTTGTGCAAGTACTATAATAATAATAATAATGAACACTTCCTTGCACCCTGCCCAAGTGGCGAGTTTATTGCCGTATGGTTATTTCTTCCAACTAACCAGTGTTTCCAACCCAGAGAAGCAATATATGCCTGAGAAATGAACTATAGTTGAAGATATGGGAGTAATCCAATCATTATCAGACGAGATGGAGAGTTATATATAAGCATTAACAAAAAAAATGCCCTCGTAGTTCTGTAATGTTTGGGTTCCCGACGCAGTCTGGTGTAGTCACAATTTTTATATTGCAATTTATTTTTATATATATTTGACAGACTGCATCGATACCCTTAAGACTCACAATAATAGGTTTTTGTTTTTTTTATTAAAGCATTTATTTATTTACATTTTTTAAAAATAGGTATTTAATTTGCACTAAACTGCAGAAGCAGTTTGACAGTGCTAGCACTGTCAAACTGCTCTCTCGTACACTGGTGATATTCAGGCGAAACGTCGGAAGACAAATGGTCTTAGTCAAGACCTACTGACACGGGAAAACCGAGATAAAAATATTATAATATATATATATATATATATATATATATATATATATATATATATATATATATATATATATATATATATATATATATATATATATATATATATATATATATATATATATATATATATATATATATATATATATATATATATATATATATATATATATATATATATATATATATATATATATATATATATATATATATATATATATATATATATATATATATATATATATATATATATATATATATATATATATATATATATATATATATATATATATATATATATATATATATATATATATATATTGCTTAACGATCCGGCTTATAAACTGCATCCTAATAATCCTATAACATACTTAGAAAAAACGACTAAAACTAAAATTATGTCATCCAAATTAAGTCCCGAATTAAAAAAGTCGTTAATACCTAGAGAAAAATCGTCACGTTTTCCGAAATTATACGGTTTGCCAAAAATTCATAAGACGGATGTTCCTCTTAGACCCATAGTCAGCTCTGTCGGTTCTCCACTTCAAATGTTATCAAAGTATCTTGCCAACTACTTACAACCAGATGTAGAATCAGCGGAATCTTTTGTCAAAAATTCGGAACATTTTATACAAATCATTAAAAATCAAAAATTAAACAAGGGCGACATCCTTGTCAGTTTTGACGTCGTATCCTTGTTTACCAATATACCCACAGACGAAGCTCTTCAAGCAATAAAAGAAATGAGTGACCCACCGAATGACATAATAACTTTAATAGAACATTGCCTCAATAACACATTTTTCACTTATAATAACGACATGTACAAACAAGTAAAAGGAGCACCAATGGGTCTATCTCTTTCACCGCCAGTCGCTAACATATTCATGACCAAGTTAGAAAAGGAAGCTATAGATAGAGCGCGCTTAAAACCAAAGCTATGGATTAGATACGTGGACGATACCTTCGTTATATGGCCTCACGGTTTGGAGGAACTTAACAAATTTCTTGATTTTCTGAACGATCTCCACAATAACATCAAATTCACAATGGAGATAGAAAACAACGGTGAAATACCTTTTCTTGATGTTCTCGTAATCAAAAAAGACGATGGCACTCTCGGCCACACTGTGTACATAAAATCAACACATACCAACAGATATCTCCACGCATCGTCGAACCATCATCCAGCACAAATCGCCTCTGTAGCTAACACCTTGGTAACACGATCATTAAGGATAGCCGACTCCGAAAACATTCAAAACGAATTAGAGTATCTTAAAAACGCGCTACGAAATAATGGTTTTTCTAATTTTACGATAAATAATGCAGTAAAAAATCAAACTAATAAAAATTTTAATAAAAAAGATACGTCAACTAAAGTAAAGCCACTCTCCATTGCATTTTTGCCTTACATAAAAGGCACTACAGACAAAATCAGTCACCTACTTTATAAACATAATATTCGCACCATTTTTAGAAAGACAACAAAATTTCATCCTTTTTAAAAAGTCCGAAAGATAAAATACCATTAGAGTCACACGGTATTTACGAAATCCCATGCGGTTATTGCTCAAAAACTTACATAGGCAGGACAAATCGCAGAATCTCGGCGCGCGTCTCTGAACATCGCGTTGATGTTAAAAACCGGAAACTAACTTCATCTCTTGTAAATCACTCATTGACCGAAAATCACTCCATAGACTTTGAAAATTCAAAAGTAGTCGCGAATATTAACAATGAAACATTTAGAATTTACAGGGAAGCAATCGAAATATATAAAAGAAGCAACAGTATAATGAATAACAGGGACGATAGCATTCGAATCCCGACCGCATGGACAGGTGTACTTGAAAACAACATTTTTAAAAACCATAGTAATCAAACTACCGATATTTCAAACAATAGTCACATTAAAAACATTAGTAAAATTCTTAGTAAGCCGAAAATGATAATCCACCTGTAAACAATATACCGTTAAGTACTAGAGTCACTAGAAGCCAAACAAAACGCAATAATGACGTCATTGGGTTATCCCCAAAATACTTAATAATAACATATAAATATATATAAATATATATATATATATATATATATATATATATATATATATATATATATATATATATATATATATATATATATATATATATATATATATATATATATATATATATATATATATATATATATATATATATATATATATATATATATATATATATATATATATATATATATATATATATATATATATATATATATATATATATATATATATATATATATATATATATATATATATATATATATATATATATATATATATATATATATATATATATATATATATATATATATATATATATATATATATATATATATATATATATATATACATATATATATATATATATATATATATATATATTACATATATATATATATATATATATATATATATATATATATATATATATATATATATATATATATATATATATATATATATATATATATATATATATATATATATATATATAATATATATATATATATATATATATATATATATATATATATATATATATATATATATATATATATATATATATATATATATATATATATATATATATATATATATATATATATATATATATATATATATATATATATATATATATATATATATATATATATATATATATATATATATATATATATATATATATATATATATAAAATTCTTTTAACATTTTTTTTGTTTGAACATTTAAAATTTTTGGCAGTTTGTTAAATAGTTTCGGAATCATCGTTGCCTTTGTCCTGTCGCCGTAATCGTTATTTGTTTTAGATATTGTCAGTAAGTCTTTCGTTATTTGTCTAGTTGTTTATTTGTGAGTGATCTTTAATTTAAATCGTTCGTTATAAAGTTCTTCTATGGTCAGTAAAAGATTCACCTTTTTTTCTATAGGTAAAATATTGCATCGTTTAAATATTTCGTTAAAATTATTTTTACTTGCCTCCACTGTTCTTTTTGTTGCAATTATTATATTTGATATAGAAACTGATGCCGTCTGAAACACAAAGTAAAAAAAGTAAATAAAAATAACGTATTATCAAATATTGAAGATTACAACTTTATTCGCTTAGAAAATTCATAAAATCCACATTTAATCAAAATTTAATCATGTATCGACACAAATAACCAGCAAATATTTAAATGATATCATTTTCTTTTCAATTAAACTTTTATTCCTGATAGTACCTTTTCAATTAAACTTTTATTCCTGTTAGAACCTTTTCAGATCCAAGATCTTTAGACATTTTTATAGTTGGATCTGGGGTAGGCAAGTATCCAGTGTAGGTACCTAATATCCCGCAAATAGTAGTAAAAGAAATTGTTAAGAAGAATTATCTGAACTCTTGAAAAATAAACTACCGACAAAATGGGTATAAATCGAATTGAACTCCGGCACCGGAAGCGGATAATTACCGTCAGAGCCTGTTCCAGAGTTAGGACGGAAACCGTCGTCGGTAACGGAAGTGCTTTCCTTTTAAGGACGGGAAAAAGTGTGTACGTAACTCCTATCTACGCAGCCAACTCAAGTATTTGCAATTTAAAATATACCTACAGTCATATAATACGGTTCATTTTTTCATTCATTTATTTATTTATTTATTTATTTATATAATTTATGTACATGTGTACAAAGGCAGGTTTATTGTCATAAGGAAATTTCTTCCAACCAACCCGAGCAACGTGAAGTCTCTTAGTTATATTGGTACAGTACTAATTAAGTGAGAAATAAATTGATAAAAAATAACATAAAAGAGTAAGAAATATAAAAAAAAATACAAAGAGAAAAAAATGAAAAGAGAGTTTAAAAATAAAAGAATAATAAAAATAACACTGATCATAGCAATGAGGAAAAGGAGATTACGGAAGGATATAGAAGGAATTTAGGAACTATTTGACAAATAAAGTTTTTTTAATTTACCTTTAAATATTTGAATGGATTGAGATGACGTTACTTCGTCACTTAGGCCATTCCATAGTCTAGCTGATTGTACTTGAAAAGAGGAGCTGAAAACTTCTGTATTGTGAATGGGGATAGCTAGTGTAGTACGTTCAGCAGATCGAAGGGATAGGCCGTGACTTGACAAGAAAACGACGTTATTTTTTAAATATTGTGGTGAATAGGGATCATAAATAGTCTTATAAAGTAATGACAGAATGTGAATGTTACGACGATCTCGTATCTTTGGCCAACGAAGTATATTTCTACAAGTCGAAACATGATCATATTTTTTAAGATTGTAAATGAACCGTATACAGACATTCTGTAATCGTTCCAGTTTATTTAATAATTCTTGATTGGCATCCAGATAACACACATCACCGTGGAATGTTCATTCTTTTATGTGGAATGTTCTTTTTTTATAGCACTTCAATCAATATATTTTTAATTATTTATTTTTGTATTAAATCTATTTCTCAGGCAACAAACTGGTAAAATTTCACCCAATAATAAGTTGACACGTTATGGAGACTACTATTGTTTAACTTTTCACAGATCCAGAGTGTTATTAATTCAGAATTCTATAACCATAGTTTGCACTGTATCCCTTATAGTTCACTGATTAAAAAATCAAAAGATATGAAACTCGTTTTTTTCACGCTTAATCAAAGAAAAAAGAGAATATTTATCCAAATTTTGTTTTATAAACTTTTCAAATAACATATAACTTCACAACTCTTTTGAATAAAGAAAATTCACGCATGCAACTTACAATTTCACAACTCTTTTGAATAAAAAAAATCACGAATTACATAATGTGGTGTAACCAGCGACAGGTGTGTGGGTGTGCAGTACCTTATTAAAGAAAGCACGACACATCGTCTCTTCTCACCTAAAAAAGCGCTACCTTCAAACAATTTTGAATCTTTTTCCAAAGTAGTTTTTGATGATCATAATCAAACTTGTCAAAAATATGTTATAGGATGTGACTATTACCCATAGTTATTTGCTATGTTAAATATCTTAAATATATAATTTCATAATATTTTTTTATTGAAAAATAATAAAAAAAATATATATATATTATAACAAAAAAAAAAAAAAAATATATATATATATATATATATATATATATATATATATATATATATATATATATATATATATGTATATATATATATATATATATATATATATATATATATATATATATATATATATATATATATATATATATATATATATATATATATATATATATATATATATATATATATATATATATATATATATATATATATATATATATATATATATATATATATATATATATATATATATATATATATATATATATATATATATATATATATATATATATATATATATATATATATATATATTATAACAAAAAAAAAACACTGGTTGGGAGTCAAGCCATATCTTATTTCTTAGATTTGTCGGCGTTTATTTTCTACAATGTTTTTACATATACTTTTCATAATCGGGTAAAAATTTTATTGTAAACAGACAATACACAGTACATGCACACAATTATTGAAGAAGAAAAAAAAACTTAAATACAAAAATAAAACATGTACCCCTTACGTACTATACCTACCCAAATATCAAAACTTGTATCATTATAGATTAATGAAAAATGTGTGCTTCAATGTGGGTGCGTGGAAAAAAAAAACTAAAAATAATGTATAAGAGTGTATAATATTTTATAATTATCCAAAATTATGTATGAATGAAAATCTTTACAATATTAGCTGACCACATTTGACCAGATTTTGCTTTTCTTTAATGTGTTCTTAACTCATGATTGTGTTGGATTCGACCCATTGTCACATTCTTCTAATTTAGAATTACGTGGGATCAAACACGCACTTGGCGCTATTATCCTGGACACGACCACGACAAATTAATTTTATTTTCTGAAAGTTTTCAGCCCTGAAAACGATTGTAGTCTCATCGGGTTAGTACAATGTGTTGATAACACATCACAGCAGGATATTAATTACATCACAAAATTAAAAATATTGTAATATTACCTACTCGAACTAAGTTTACTCGAAAACTGTAATTCGTTTGTAATTTAATTTATAAAATAAGCATTTTATTTTGTTTTGAATTTGTCAAAAAAGTGACAATCGTAAACAAAGCTTATTCAAATGAAATACACATTGTTTACGATTCTATATATTAACTCTCCACACTATAGAATAGTGGAGAGTCATGATTTCAACATTTTTAAGCGTAATTTTTTTACTTCAATTTTTTAACGGGTATCATGTATGCACACTATGAGTTTCGTTGTGATGTGTTTGTATGTATGGTGTAGGGCATACGCCGTACAGATTATCTTTTTTGTGTCGTCTCTACAGCCCAAACTATAAGTCCGATCGACTTTATATTTACATCATGTGTATAAAGTGCATAGACCTAGGGCTGATTAGTTTTCCATAGACAAACTTTTTATTTCTTCTCTATGATTTCATCATTTATGTTATTTTTTTACAGTCCTCTCTACAGCCCAAACTATAAGTCCGATTGACTACATATTGATATCATATAATATGTAAAGTGCTCATCTTGCTATTTATCCAATTTCACTTAAAATTTTTCAACAGGTATCATGTAGAAAGTGCATACAATGAGTTTCGTGACAATATTTTTCTGTGTTTGGCGTAGTCCCTTCCAGATCAAACACAAAAAAAACAGATTTATGAAAAAAACACGCCGATGAAGATATATTTACTGCACTTGAAAATAAAAACGTGTAACTTCAGTTGATGACAGTTCTTCTCTGTTGAGAACCTTTTCAACCTTTGAGAAAATTGAGAAAATTGTCAATCTTTCAAGAAGAAAAAATGAACACTTACTATGGTGTGGAGAGTTTAGTGTTGGCTACGAACTACTCGTTTTATTTATCATGTCGATATCTACTGCGTCCTACATATATAATATTAAGACATTATAAAAAAACACGTACATCATATATATTTACAATTGCTTCAAAAAAAGCGTGATGGAAAATGTGTATTAATGTACGTAATAAAACTAATGATTTAATACCAAATAAGCAACTATGAGTACTACCTACATCTTACTATTAAATTTATATACATAAGTCGCAGCCACTATCGCAAGACGCAGGATAAAATATCTGCGACCAAATTAACAATGATATGTACTATCTTGCGTTAATTAACAATATCATCTTGCGTCGTTGAACATCAGCTTTATAATGATGTAAAGTCTTGGGTGAGTATCGTATTGTGTAATGGCAGACGTTGAACATCAGCTTTATAATGATGTAAAGTCTTGGGTGAGTATCGTATTGTGTAATGGCAGACGTTGAACATCAGCTTTATAATGATGTAAAGTCTTGGGTGAGTATCGTATTGTGTAATGGCAGACATTGAACATCAGCTTTATAATGATGTAAAGTCTTGGGTGAGTATCGTATTGTGTAATGGCAGACGTTGAACATCAGCTTTATAATGATGTAAAGTCTTGGGTGAGTATCGTATTGTGTAATGGCAGACGTTGAACATCAGCTTTATAATGATGTAAAGTCTTGGGTGAGTATCGTATTGTGTAATGGCAGACGTTGAACATCAGCTTTATAATGATGTAAAGTCTTGGGTGAGTATCGTATTGTGTAATGGCAGACGTTGAACATCAGCTTTATAATGATGTAAAGTCTTGGGTGAGTATCGTATTGTGTAATGGCAGACGTTGAACATCAGCTTTATAATGATGTAAAGTCTTGGGTGAGTATCGTATTGTGTAATGGCAGACGTTGAACATCAGCTTTATAATGATGTAAAGTCTTGGGTGAGTATCGTATTGTGTAATGGCAGACGTTGAACATCAGCTTTATAATGATGTAAAATCTTGGGTGAGTATCGTATTGTGTAATGGCAGACGTCGGGTCTACACCTCCGACATTATTATGACACACACCCACAACTTTGTTTTCAAACAAAATAAAACCAACATTAACGAGCGGGCGGAAAAGTTAATAAGATGGGCCCGAGGGGAGGGTATAAAGTCGAGAAGAAAAAATAAAGAAAATACATCGAATACCGTTCTCCCGCGGGAGAGATGGATATTATGTGTCCTGCAAGAATAACAATGCAGTGTTTCACTTTGTAACTGGTATGGGAATATTAACATATTTTGTCATAGGTACTTTTACAAACGCCCTAATGACAAAAGTTTCCTCTTTACATTGTGTTCGAAGACCAAGTTCAGCTGTATCAAGTATTATCATAAGCCAAATACACATAAACAATTGACGGACCGATGAAAGTTTTAAACTAAAGTTTGAAAATGTTTGCGACTGTACAATAAAAGATGACCAAATGAATTTCAAAAAATGTTTCTGTCCGAATGCAAGTTCATAACAACGAACTGGTTCGTTCATATTGAAAGGATGAATGAGTGTGACGGAAAAATGTACAAAACTGAAACAGATGGGAATAAAATAAATATTATTCCTTCATTCATACCATCACTGCATATCGCGAAATGTGGAGTAACCATGAACAAGTATGCGGATGTGCAGTACCTATATGTATAATAAGAGAAAACTCCATATATACGTGTATTCCTACGCAACTGTCTCTTGTCATCTAAAAAGCTACATTAAGAATGAGTGATGAACCTCGTCGAAGGATTTTCAATCCCGCGTATTTTTTGACGCAGTGGTTTCGTGGAAAGTCGAGTTATTTCTGTGCTGGCGTCCATCCTAAAAAAAAATGATTTTTTCTCAATCAAGAACCATCAGATAACATTATGATGCATGATGGGTAGGTATAATACTTAGTAGGACTGCTGTTTTGTATATACCTACATATCGATGTGTATGTGTATGCATACATCTATGTATGTGTATGCATACACATCGATATGCATACATATCGATGTGTATGTGTATGCATTGACTGACTTGGACATTTTTAATTTAAAATATGCAAAATTTAAGCAATTGAGTAAAGATATTATAATATATTCGCAAGAGCAATCCTAGAATCAACTGTGGTCCTTGAATTTGTCCCCTTTTTCTCCTCCTACCACCTTATCATAGGTATTTTAATATAACACTCGTAATTGGAGAGTTGACTTTACATGTTATTTTGTTTTTATATATTTTGTATTTTTTAATGTCAATTTCTCCGTGAGTGTTTCTTAAATAAAAAATAAAATAAAAAAAAAAAAAAAAATATTTTATATCTATTAATTTTTTCTTTGTATTTTTTTTACTTATGTCTTGCACTTTGCTTTTTTTTCTTTATTTTTTCTTTTTATATTATTATCTTATGCTATTAAATAATTTTGTCTATATTTTAATTGGTAGGTATACCGACAGACAGGCTTGTTAGATTTTTGTGTGCATGGTTGCATTATTGTGATTGATATTATGTAAGTGTTTATTGTGTATTAACCGTGTACAAAATCTACAAATACATACATAAATACATATGTACATACATAACATCACGCCATTTTCCTTACGGGGTTAGCAGAGAGAACCGAGCGCCATACTTCTCTATTTTTGCACACATTTCTGGCCTTACACACATTACATCCATGCATCGTCTCATACATGCTCGTCGATTGTTCAAACTTCTTATGTTTCCTTCTTTCAAAATATCATTCACATGGTCATGCCATCTCTTTCTGGGGCGACCCCTGCTATTTATTCACTCTATATTTTTTTGGTCAATCTTTCATCTTTCATTCTTTCAATATCTCCACGCTTTGTTAACGATTCTATATATTTTTTTATTTATTATGTCGATAGCTACTGCGTACTTGTTAATATTAAGATTATACAAACACTTGGATCAAATATATTTATGATTGCTTCTAAAAAAGCGTGATGGAAAATGTGTATAGCAGGGGTACTTCATATTCTTATCTTAAATGAGTAAATAAAATAAAATAAATGATGTATGGAGAGGGAACTATTTAGCCAAAAAGTTAACATTTATTATTGTCTTATAATTTGAAAATTGTTAAAGTAAAAATAAACAAAAAAAAAGATACGATTTCAAAATATGTGATACGTGCAGGTAGGTACCTACCTAATTGATAGGTAGATAGATATGATAAATCTCGAACAAATCCGAGTCAACAATCACCCGCGAGGATACGAGCTTTAAAAAAATTAACGTTTCGCCGTGTTTAATCCCAAAACATAAAGCGAGCTAAGGATGGACCGAACGAACACCTCCCGAGGATATTTAGATTGGAGTTAGCGTGTGTGTTGGCTCAGCGAGGACGGGCGTTCGGTGTTTGCGTGAGCGGCGGAGGGCATGAGCGGTGAGCGTGGCCCCACGCTAAATTGTTGAAAGTTTATTTTCGAACCGCACACACGTTCCTAATTTAACCTGCACAGTAATTGATGTTGTTTTTGTAAACTGCATGCATTTATCCGAGATGTTTACTCGTTTTTCTTTGAATCAATTACCTACCTACCTTGTCGGTCGTTAATTGTGGAGTTTATCCAACTGTCGATTTGTTCAGGAGAACTTTGTTCTCTTAACATATCGACAATGTATCAAGCCAGAATACGCGAGAATTGTATGGAGAGGTCTACTTTTTTCACGGCTTTTCCATCTTTGAAGTCAAAAAACACCAACTTAGAGGCTTCGAAACATATATGTTCCATACACGGATTTACTCAGAATTCGGAGTAGAACATTTCGTGTGTCTGTGTGTGCGTCTGTGTGTGTGTCTGTGTGTGTGTGTGTGTGTGTCTGTGTGTGTGTGTCCCCCCCTTATAACTTTTGATCCGCTCAATTTACAGAGCCCAAAATTTCAGAATATATAAACAGTTATAGGCCTACAAAACTTTTATACTCAGAATTTTGAATTTTCGTTTAAGTCAGGGGTTATCAACTTTTGAATTTTTACTTTATTTTTCCATATATCTCAGAAACCATAAAAGCTAGAACGCTGAAAATTGGTACAAATATAGACAAATATAAGATCTCAAATTTATTTTTTCAAAAAAATTCCAGGGTTTCTCAAACATTTTTTATTAAGAAAAATATTTTTAATAAATTTATGAGTTTAACTGCATATATTTCTAAATTTTTCAAAAATATCGAAAAAAGCCGAAACACCCCAACTAGATAATTCAATTTTCTATAAAAAATAAAACATTGTATTAGCACATCTCAAACTTTTTTTAACAATTTTTATAAAAATTGAATGTAGTGACGACATTGCTTCATACAATTTGTAGGGCAGTCGCCTATACACAATATGTAAGAAGACTTAATTGTTTGATAGGTACTTAATCTCCAAACATACATACAGAACCATCATGCTGTTTTCATATTCCGGGTAGGAAAACAGGACTGACCTCCATACTGTCCTATCTTGACAAAAATACCAACATGTGTTAAAATTTTCAATAATTTGGATTTATGGGTTTATAGTTTGATTCTTATTCTTCAACTATACATACTATCGCTATCGACAGTTGGATCTCATGTGTTACATGCAACTAGTTTATGAAAATGATCCTATAGTTGGTAACTACTGTACTATGTAGGTACTATCTTCAAGAGTGTAATCATAGAACCCTTTGAATCATTAAATTAATGATTTCTAATTTTTCGACTGCTAATTCGTGATGGAATTCCATTATCAATATTATAAAATTACTTAAAAAAACTGTTTAAAATAGTGTAATAAAGTTAAAAATTTGTGTTGTTACTTATTTTTTTAAGTAATTTTATAATATTAAATTAATGTTTTATTTTTTCTACGGCAAGGACTTTTTTTAAATTGAATTGAGCTCCAAACAACTTTATTTCATAGATATTTATTACATAGTGTGAGTGGTCCTTTTAAGTGGAATTCACTGCCTCTAGATGTCCGCAATGCTCAAAGCAAGAGCACTTTCACTAAATGACTAAAAACAGCTTTGTTTCAGAGAGTAACACAACATTAAACTATCAACGCCCTTGCTATGATTTCGAATCCTTAAACGGCGCTATACAAATAACTTATTATTATTATTATTACCAAATTTCATAATTTCAAATCTCACTGATTTTGCACAAAGAGGTTAATTTATTTATTTATTCATTTTTTTTTATTTATTTATTTTTTTTTTTTTATTTATTTATTTATTTATTTATTTATTTATTTATTTATTTATTTATTTATTTATTTATTTATTTATTTATTTATTTATTTATTTATTTATTTATTTATTTATTTGTTTGTTTGTTTATTTATTTATTTATTTATTTATTTACTTATTATATATACGCCCTTAATAGGGCATTTACAAAAAAATACAGGATAAATAGAACAATGTAGGCACAACAAAACAACAATAAGTGTAAATACATCGATTATACATATATGTAGGTACATAATAAAAAAAACGTAAGTTGTAGTTAAAGGAAGAACAATATAAAACAACATAATACAACATAATAAAAGAAAATAGAGGTAAATGATAAAAAAAACTAGACATAAAAGAAGAAGAAAAAAAAACAAACAGTATTATGTACATATTCAATTTAAACAAGAAGAAAAAAATAAACAGTATTACATATTCAATTTAAACAACAAATTAAACAGAGCAAAGTAAAAATCAAAAAATTTAATATGCGCTAAGCATCCTTTTGAAACCAGCTATAGTGTGTACATTAAATATATCAACAGCACTATATTGGTTTCCAAAATTTGCTGAGATAGTTAAGCTGACAGCTTTCACATAGCTTGTTTCGTACTAATTGTCGAAATAAATATCGATGGACGAAGGAGAGTTGGCTTTTCATTTTTTTTTCGCATATTAAATTTATCGATTTTTTACTAACATACCTTAAATTACTCATTAAATTGATAAATACTTACTCTCAATATAAATACTTTCCTAAATTTTAATTTAGTTGACTGTAGAGTCTACATATACCTATTTATAATTATGATTTTATTGAATTATTTTTGCATCTAACCGAATTAAAATTCAAAATTCATTAACGCTCAGCCGGAAACGCGCAGCTTTGTTAACTTTTTATGAAATACAAACTCGTATTGTCAAAATATCATATCAAGTTTGAACGAGTTAAAATATGCATTGTCATCGGGAATACACAAATTCTAAAAGTTTTAGAGCTTTTAGTGGTCGGGAAGATAACGGGGGCTTGTCTTACCACTTCATAACTGAACATGGTGTTTTCGAGTAATCAATTTTGTATTTTTTTTATCCATTCTTTGCTTTTCGTGTGTAAATAACTAAACGTAAATACTATTTTTTCATTTTTTTGCAATTTTGTTATCATAGGATTTTTATTTTGACTATTGTTGCTGTTGGAAAAATATGTATTAATAAGAAAGAAAAAATCATGAAAGAAACTCAAAATTGGCTTTTGTGAATTAGGCTTTTGTAAATTTCAACCTTTAAAGTTTCAAGAAAACCAATTCTTTTGACAGAAAAGACGTAAAATATCTACTCATCGACTCGTTTAATCAAAATGCCTCAATGATACGACCTACACAGTTCGCAATCTCGAGGTTTATTGGAAGAAAAATAATGGGTCTCCTCAAGCAGTTTTTTTTCGGGTACAAACACGCGAAAAAATTAATCCTCTTTTTGCACATCCCTCTATTCCTTAAATCTGTCCCTTTTCCGATGTAATAACTCCTACTCCTCTCAAACAATCAGTAGCAGAGCCGGTCTGCCCGCCGCAGAAGGCTGAAGAAATTTATTCTCCGTTCGTGTTCTTTTAATCCCATACAAAAATGTTTTCTTTGTTTAGAAGGAAGCGGCCCTTGTTTCTTGCCCCCCGGAGCTTTTTTTAACAATCGTAAAACGTGAAAGCTTCGCGGAAGTTTGTTCCAAAGCTCCCCTCCCTGCGAGGCGGGCACCATGGCTGACGCGAGAACAGGATTAAATACTTACCATGAAGAGGTGAAAAGTTTTAATGCCCTACCTATATCCGCCTCGAAAATAAAATTCGTACGTGCAAATCCGTTGGATATGTCTGTTAAATTCAAAACCGAGCTCGACTAAATCGTTTGTGATGGCAAAAATCAATGTACGATTCCCAAAGTGACAATGGGATTATCTTGATAAGTGCTTCTCTCCCGCTACAACAAACTGGATGATGGCTAATGGCTGACGGCTTATCATTGACATTCTGAAACGATTCAGTGTTTTGAATTCATTTCAATTTTGAATACTGATTTACTATGCGGATTTAACTTATTGATAGATATTAAGTACCATATTTGACATAGACCTATTCAGTGACACAAAACATAAACTCGCTCAAAAATTAAAAACAGAAATTTCATAAGATTATCACTTAGGTACGCACAACACGCATGCACATACACATATACACTTTCACACACACACCATCACACATACACACCCTCACACACACATGATTTTGTATCTTGAATATATGACTGTATTTTGTAATAAATTATGATAGTATTGTAAGCTAATAATTGATGTATGAAGATGATAATTGTTATATTTGATATTTTTATACATATATCTTTGTACATTGTTAGCTTCAATTTGAAAAAAAAAAAATAAAAATAAAATATTTCATTTTTTGTCTTATTTACATTTTTTGTTAATAATGCTATACCTAATAATGGTATTTGTGTTTTCTTGGAGTATTTTTTCCTATTTTTTTAAATCTGGTATCAGTCAAACTAAATCATGATGATTTTTTTTTATAGTCGAACGCCTGAAGCTGCAGATACAGTTTAAAATGACGCGTTTACATTTTTTTAATTGAGCAAGCACTTGAATCGCGTTTATGCTTTATTGAAAAAAATGTGAAATCATGACTCTCGATTATTCCATAGAAGTGGAG
The DNA here is from genome assembly GCA_963576475.1 of Molanna angustata. Classification (NCBI taxonomy): domain Eukaryota; kingdom Metazoa; phylum Arthropoda; class Insecta; order Trichoptera; family Molannidae; genus Molanna; species Molanna angustata. The sequence continues at coordinate 19,202,505 of OY754971.1, read as the reverse complement.
AGTAAAAAATTAAATCCCAATTTGGAGCATTATGATTTATCATTTTTAACAAGAACAAATTATATTCCATCATCACAGTTATTCAGTCAAAACCACAAAAAATTAGCGGTCTATTTTTTTCTTGAAAAATATTTAATTATTGATTTGATTCTTGACTGTTTTCCCAACTTATTTTGCTTGAAGTGCCTAATAATATATTTCCTCACTTTACACATGATGATAAAAAATAAGGGATAAAGTCATTTTTGAGTGATTCCAATGGTGCCGCTCCAACAATAAGAATATTGTTAATAGAAATATTATTATGGAATGAGGGCGTGTTGTGCCGTGACGGTGCATATTCGATTTTGTTAATCGGCCACAAACTGCGAGACTCCCCTTGTTACTGTTCCGTCACGTTTTGGCGCGAGCATTTCGCGCAATTTGCCTGCTACGTGAACCGCTTACCGCCAACAACTACACTGCTTTCTGTCGCCACTCCATACCCACTCTCTTATACACTGTGGCAGACAGAGAATATTCAGAAATTCGTGCCGTCCGCAATCAAATCAGTATTATTTTCTCGAGCGTCAAGACGGCCGCCGATTTCTGAAAAACCAATGCACAATTATAATATATGTACATACAAATGAACTTTTATCTTCCAGTTACGTATTATCTCTGACTAATGCAAATATTCGTGACAATTACAATCGTTGATCCTGAGGAAGTTAAACGATCCGATAGGGTAACCTGTGTGTGCTTTAATATATTGCGCATCATACGGGCAATATACCTAATGAGGTGGATAATATGTAAATGTAAACCAATAAACTCATAAACCTTGTGTCAAGTCCGCTATAGGATCCTAAGTACCTACCATCCCATATAATAAGGATGTAATCAAATATGCATCAGTACGAATTTCCATGAGAATTGGAATTTTGAGTAATGTACAGCTGTAAAATCGTTGATACCAATTATTTTGGTAAAGGTATCAACAATTATTTTGTATTATTATTATGGTAATTTTGTATTCAATGTTGTATAAAAAAATAAGACTAAAGTGATGACTGTAGGCCGTGAGGAGCATCAAATTAATGTGGTAATGTTGGGAGAAACACTGAAAAACACAAAAGAATTTGTGTACCTCGGAAGTAGGATCTCTTGGGATGGAAGAACAAGGAAAGAAATTGACAGCCAAATACATCAGGCAAGGCTGGCTTTCAACAAGAAGTCCTTATTGAAAGCCAAGACCTCCACAGCACCCTATCTTGGGCAGACCGCATCCATCCGCCTACAGCCACTCGTCCAAGATCATCAGACCACCTTGTTTGAGGTCTTCCAACACTTCTTTTGTCCGTTATAGGTCGCCATTCCAACACTTTCTTAGTACATCTGGAGTTTTTCTTTATTTTCAGAAAATTTCAACGATGTTTAATTACTGGGAAACCATATTTTATTTTATTTTAAAAAATTACACAATTATTATGTTCACAAACTGGACAATATTTTATTTATTTAACACTTATTGTACATTGTATATATGGGAAAAAAGTTACATGAAATCATTAAGATTTAACTTAATTTATTTATTAAATCATCTCTGCAGGTAACATAATACAAAATAATTAATAAATAATAATTATCGACATCGCTAGGACTGGCCTGTATTGAGGTTGAGAGTTTAACGTAAAATAGTAAAGACAGTGTATATCAAAATTTGACCAAAAAAAAGAAACAAATGAAAATCTAATACAAATGAATGAGCTCAGAATTATAATTGACCATGCTGTATTATAATGTACCAGTTGTTTTCTCAAACGTTCCCTCCAAGATGATGTTGTGTAAACAGTTTACATAATATAAAAAAACACTTCATTTAAGGGGGCGACTGCTGCCAACGTACCTATTTTTCAATTTGATATACCATCATTATTTCTTATCAAATCGTTTTGAAAAAAATAATTTAGATAGTTTGGATATTAATAAAGGATAATACATCTTTACTTTTTAATATTTTTCTTTATAAATTCTTATAGAAAAATAATGATATACCCCGATTTTCAAAGTTTATCTTATATTTATAATAAAATTTAAGGCGTAGTTCAACATATTTTTTTTTTTAAATTAAAGAAAACAAAAATATCTAGAAAAATATGATGTGACGTTGCATAAATGCTTCAGGTTTAATAAAGAAACCTAAAAAACATTTATTTTCCATTTAGCGCCATTGCGATATAAAAGTTTTTTTTGGTTTTTTAACTTAACCTGATGCATTAATGCAACGTCACATCGTATTTTTCCAGATATTTTGATCTTCTTTAATTTATAAAAAAAAATATAATGCTCTATACCTTATAGTTTTTTAGAAATTAAAGATTAATGTCAAAAATCGAGGTATGCTTATTATTTTCGTACAAGAATATAAACAGATCATAATTAAAAAGTTAAGGTACATTTTTCTTTATTAATATCTAAACTAACTAGGTTATTTTTTTCAAAATGATTCGTTTTGTAGTGATGATGCAAATTCAAATAGAAAAAATAGGTACGTTGGCAACAGTCACCATCAACAAAAGGAAAATGGAGCGATAAAAATGGTTGTGTGTGATGACATACAATTAATGAGGTAGGTATTATAACTACAAATATGTATATAGTAACGACCATAATATATTATCTAACAGGAAGAAAATACATATTCTGTTGTTGTGAGCCTTGAAGTCATATACAAAATATCGATACATGACGCATAAATTAATATTACTATTTGTTTGCATTATTCAAATCCTAAAATGTATTTTTTTTTTCACCATAATACTCATTATTATATCACTTGTGTATTTATAGTTTCATTGTGTTTATTGAGTTTAATACTTAACAGCACAACTTTAGTTTTCACAGTTAAGTCGAAAGCCACAAGTTTATTTGACTCTGATAACAATTTAAGTGTCTACGGTTGGTGTAGGTAGTAACAGAAGCCAACCGAAGATATCCGCACACGGAACTGGGCTGGAAAACACGCAACAGCTAACAAGTGACTCAACACATACGGGAAAGAAATATTTAATTAGGTTTCTTGGAAGTTCATTTTGATAATAAATATTTACCAAACAACGTTCACTCTGGTTCATGATACTCCCACGGCAAAGGATTTTTTAAAATTTATTTGAACTCAAAATAACTTTATTTCAAGATCAAATTCCATACTTTCATATCTCATTGATACTTTTATGACATTTTTTTTATATCTCTGTAGAGACGAAGTTGAAATATTAAGGGAGAACCGGGAAATCAAGGCACCTACAGGGCTTACGACCTGTCATCGGCTGGTTTACGTGATCACTTTATGCGCTTACGCAACGTTCATCAATTATGTATTTTTATTGAGATCCATATCCATACATTTTTTTAAGTTCTTTATATTTTATTCATAGACATTGTTGTTCTTGAAAATAGGCTGTTTTTCTCATTGCCATCTATGAAATGACGAAGAAACGTAGTCTATTGAGAAATTGGTTCGTCTCCGTTGAGATATTAAAAAAATTGTCATAAAAATATCATGTAGTACCGACAGGATATAAATCCAAATTTTGCGTATGTAAGATAAAGGTATAGGGAGTTACCTTGCCTCGATATTTATTGTGCTGGTTCTGAATAATCTTTTCACCACATTCACAGCGTATGAAAACTTTGACACTTCACTAGTAATTCACAAGTTAATTAATTTCAGCGGATTTTGAAGATATAATTTTAAGAGCGGTGTGGTGCGGTGTGTTAGTCAAGATGACAGTTGATAGAATGAGAAAATTTATATGCAACAATACTTTTTTGCATATAGCTGGCAGGTATGTAGGTAGGTTGTTTTTAGGCCGAGGTAAACTAGGATAGGATAGGAAAGGTGTGTGTGTGTGTATATGCGTGTGTACCCAACTTTGCGTAACCATAACTCCCGGCCTTGGAGTATTACTCCAACAAAAAATTCAAAAAACATTTGACTCACCGGATGGTAAAAGAAGAATACAAATTTAAACAATAGAGTGAAAAATTCAAATAAACGTAAACTAACTTAAAAAATAAAAAGAAATATTAAATTAAAAACATTTTGATTATTGGGAAGGTAACGGACATAATCGAATAGCTGGTCTTAAATATGTACCATTCCGGGTTCGAACTTTTACAACTCGAATGACGTTGTCTTTTCCCGGATATATTTCCTTAACTATGCCAAGTGGCCAAGATAATTTAGGGAGATTTTCCTCTCTAATAATAACTATTTGGCCAGGTGTAATGGGTTATGTGTACGTATTCCACTTTTCACGCATTTGTAAAGAGGTGAGATATTCTACATGCCATCGTTTCCAAAATGACTGTACTAATTTATCGATCAACTCATATCGTTGAATGCGGGTTATTGAAATATCATCAACGTTGTAAGCGGGTATGTAATTTAGCGGAGTTAAATTTAAAAAATGCGCAGGGGTAAATGCGGCAGGATCTAAAGGATCATTGCTTAATACACAAAGCGGTCTAGAGTTCAATAAAGCCTCTATTTGAATCAATACGGTATTCATTTCCTCGTAAGTTAATACTTGTGAGCCTATGACTTTAAATAAATGCGTTTTAATACACTTAATATTGCTTTCCCATATACCACCCATATGAGGAGAATACGGAGGATTTATTCGAAATTCTATTTTTCTAGGCGTCAATTCATGAAGTATTGCTTTATTATATTCATCAGAACAAACAAACTTATATAATTCATTTAAAATTTTACGAGCTCCAACAAAATTTCTTCCACCGTCACTTACAATGAGAGTGACAGGTCCTCTTCTGGCTATAAAACGTTTAAATGCAGCTAAGAACATTTCAGATGAGAGATCTGAAACTAATTCTATATGTAAAGCTTTTGTTGCTAGGCAAACAAATAAACAAACATATGCCTTTTGCTTTTTAATGCCTCTTCTCTTTGCCAGAGTTACAAACACTGGACCCATGTAATCTACTCCACATTTTGCGAAACATTTTATTTCATTTACTCGAAAATCGGGTAAATTGCCCATTAACGGGAAGGTTCCTTTTGGTTTGTTTTTAAAACAAATGTTGCAAGAATGAACAATCTTACGAACCAAACTACGACCAGATAAAATCCAGTACTTCTGTCGTAATAATGCTAACAATAATGCAGGGCCTGTATGATAATGTAAATAATGATAATATTCAATAAGTAACTGAACAATACGATCTTTAGAAGGCAATAAAATTGGATGTTTCGTTTCATACATTGATGATGAATTTTGAATTCGACCACCAACTCTAAGGATATTATTATTTAAAAATGGTAAAAGTTTGCGTAATACAGGACTACTCAATTTATTCTGTTCAAGAGAATGTATATCTTGAGAAAAATGGTTATTCTGAATGCATTTAATTACATGATTTTCAGCAGTTTCTAAGTCTGAGACCGTAATCATTCCAGACGTATTAAGTTTTCTTGTAAAACGAAGAACGTAAACAAGTATGTTTAATAATTTACTCCATTTAGAGATCCTGTTAGCGATTAAATAAATAAAGTGAGGCTCAGATTGAGTCTTAATTTGTATGAGAGTAACAGTTTTAGATTCAGGTATACTCTGATAGGCATTTTCCTTTTTAAAATTAGTCACAGGCCATTGACTCTGTGGCAATGAGATCCAGGCTGGACCATTAAACCAATAAAAGGTTTTCAAAAATTCATTAGGAGTAACGGAGCGGGATACAATATCACTTGGATTTTCAGTTCCAGGAACATGAAACCAATTTTCTTCAGAAATAATTTCTTGAATAATTGCGGTGCGATTGGCAACGAAGGTTTGCCATCTATGCGGTGAGGAATGTATCCATGAAAGTACAATAGTTGAATCAGAAAATGCAAACATTTTGTCAATCTTACATCTAATCTCAATAGTTGAGAGAACAGATTTCATTAATAATGCAAGAAGGTGTGCGGCACATAAATCTAAACGTGCTAAAGATACCTTTTTAAGTGGGGATACTTTTGCCTTGGCACATAGTAGTGATACATTTGAGGTGTTAGATTCAAGTGACCCAATGCGGATATATATAACCGCCCCATAGGCACGTTCACTAGCATCTGAGAAACCAAGCAAATTGATGAATGAATTATTTACTATACCTATATGTCTTGGTATATTTAAATTTGATAAGTTTTCGAGTTCACTCTGAAATTTCAACCAAATCTTATTTATATCCTCAGGAACCCGTTCATCCCAAGACAATTCTCTTTTCCAACACTCTTGCACTAGAAGTTTCAAACCGATGATAACTGGAGCAAGGAGACCTATGTAGAGGATCATATAATGATGCCATATTAGAAAGAATTAATCTTTTCGTACATACTAACGTATCTAAAGAGAGAGGTTTGATTTTAAAAGTGAAACAATCAGAGGTGGGACTCCAAGACAAACCTATAATTTTGGTTTTATCGTCAAAATCTGAATTAAAAGTAATGTGTTGGTTAACACGTAGATTATCTGGAATGTGCTTTAAAAATTGTACAGAGTTGGAAATCCACTTATTTAGACAGAAACCTCCAGAGGAAAATAAGTGAACTAAATGAGAATAAATTTGTAAAGCTTCCTCAGGTGAATTGACTGAATAAAGAAAATCATCCATATAAAAATATTTCATAGCAAGTTGTGTGGTTTCAGGCAGTTTATCGCCTTCATCTGTTAAGAGTTTGCGAATGACTTTCATTGCTAAATAAGGGGAACATTTAAGCCCAAAAGAAACGCGTTGAAATTCATAAATGTCAATAGGATCTGAGTTATTAAATCTAAAAAGTATCCTTTGAAAACGTTTATGATCTGGATTCATTTTCAATTGAAAATACATTTTTTCTATGTCAGCAGAAATAACTACCGAGTACAGGCGTAGATTTATAAGTAAAACAAAAATATTTGTTTGCAAATTAGGTCCACAATGCAATATATCATTGAGACTTTTTCCAGAGGAAGTTTTGCAACTGGCGTCTAAAACTATTCTAATTTTAGTAGTATCTTTATCAGGCCGATATACAGCTCTATGTGGTATATAATAAACACAATCTGAAGTTTGTGTATCTGTAACTTTTTTCAAAAAACCTTTGTATTCTTGAATAGTGGCATTATAACCATATTGTAAATCTAAATTTGATTGCAACTTCTTTTCCAATGAAAGCAACCTATGTTTAGCGTTTTTTATTGAATGACCCAAAACTGTGGGACTTTCACGAAAAGGTAATGATACAGTATATCTACCCTCGTTGTCTCGCAAGACTGTTTTCTCAAAAATTTGTTCACAAAGTTGCTCGTCAGGACTTAAATACTGACGTGATGGTACAGATTCTAGTTTCCAAAAGTTTTGAATCATTTCATCTAACTTATTTTTTGAATTAGAATCATCAATTGCGTGTAACGTGCGTTGAAATTGACATGATGAGAAGTTATCTATTTGCGTTTCGCCCATGATCAAATAACCAAGAGTAGTCTGTAAGGCGATCATACGAGTTTCTTTATGCGTTAATTTCCCAGGTAAAAGTAAATGCGGGAATAAACCAGCTCCGATTATGCAATCGATACTAGCAGGGAGATTAAAATTATTATCCGCTAGCGGCAAATTCTTAAAACAATCTGTCATTTCTAAGGCTGACATAGGCAAATCATTAGTAATAGTTTCGACAACCGAAGCCTTAATATCGTAAAAGAATCTTGTATCATATCTTGAATAAATTGTAAATATAGCATATCCTAATATTGGTTTTACAGCAGACCCAATACCGTACACAAAAGCATTTTCGTACATAATGTTTATATTAAATTTTTTACATAATCTTTTCCGTTATAAAATTTGCATTTGATCCTGTATCTATTAATGTGCGGATGGTATTTTTTTTAATTCCATTAATATATACTATAGCGGTTGGTATTACATGATAACAGTTTACATTATGGATCAACAAACAATTGTCGATTTGACATTTAGGTTCATATGGTTGATCCAAATGTCGTCGACCGATATTATTCACCGAAGTGCTCGTATTGCGGTCAGAATTGACGAATGAGGTAATATTATCATCGTTTTTAACAATATCAGCTGCGCTAGGAACCTGTTTTGAATGATAATTATCTTTATTTTGATTATCTTCATCATCACATGTTGGTGAAGAAGGAAAATGAATCAATGAATGATGCCTTTTATTACAATAAAAGCAATTTTTTTCCGATTTACAATTTTTTGTTAAATGAGTACCAAAACAATTTTTACATAGTGATCTTTTGTAGATTATTTTGAATCTTGTGAATACATCCAACTGTAAGAATTTTTTACATGAATACAATGGATGTTTATTACATTCACACAAAAAACATTTTGTGATATCCATTGGCGTATTATTTATAACAAATGAATGTGAATTATTATTATTTTTTCGTCGATCATTTGGTGCACTTTTGTGGAATATAACCTGCGTTCTAGAGAGAATTTTGCTTTGCTCTCTCAGAAAAGATTGTAATAATTTAAAGTTTGGAATTTTTTCATTTCTAATATGTTGCTCAAATAAATTTAACGTCTCTCTATCTAACTTAAGAAGAGCAATGTGCGTTATGATGAAATCAGTTAAATCAGAAATATCTAATAATTTTAAAGCTTCAAATGAAGAGCAAAAATTTTCTATGAAATAATCCAAATTCTTTGAACTTGATTGTGTTAAGGGTTTAAAATTGATTATTTTTTCTAAATAATGCGTAGCTAAAATTCGTGAATCCTGGAATCGATCAACAAGCCTATCCCATATAATATCATAATTAGATGCGACAGGAAGTATCCCAGAAATAACACTTAAAGCGGTACCTGTCAATTTTGACACTAAATATTGTATTTTTTCACCATTCGACAAATTAATATTGTCGTGTATTAGATCTTTGAAATTTTGATAAAATAATGGCCATTTCGTTGGATCACCATTAAAACTAACAAGTTCCAATATTGGCAATTTGTGTGTTCTTTGAGAGTCTTTTTCAAATGATTTAATAATTGGAGGAACATAGTCAACTTTAGTTTTTAAAGATTGTTCAATATGCTTGATGTTACAGTATAATTCGTCAAGGGCTTCAATAGATTGAAAAGACGGAACATATTCTGGATTTACAGCTATTTTTCCCAAATTTAATTCTTCTACAACTTGACAAAATTCAGAACGAATTTTATCTATCGATTGTATGCGGATAAGAAAATTAGTTTTTTCTTCAGCGGTATTTAATGATTTCGACAAGTCATAAGCTTTCTGAATAATTGCAAATAAACTTAGCCGTTTAGCTTCCAATATTTTTAAAGAAGCCATTATTGATTAAACAACAATAAAATTAATGAAACAAGAATTTGATTAAGTACTTAGGTACTACAATCAATGCGGGTATGTATGAAATATGTAATGTAAATAGCGTATGTATAATGTTAATTTTGTATAAAAATGTATAAATTTGATAAGTAATGCGTGAAAATTCAAGATATGCGGGACAGAGGAACAAGGAATGCGGGAAAATACAAGATATACGGGACGAAGGACCAAGGAATATGGTGGAAAAGATAAAGGTATAGGGAGTTACCTTGCCTCGATATTTATTGTGCTGGTTCTGAATAATCTTTTCACCACATTCACAGCGTATGAAAACTTTGACACTTCACTAGTAATTCACAAGTTAATTAATTTCAGCGGATTTTGAAGATATAATTTTAAGAGCGGTGCGGTGCGGTGTGTTAGTCAAGATGACAGTTGATAGAATGAGAAAATTTATATGCAACAATACTTTTTTGCATATAGCTGGCAGGTATGTAGGTAGGTTGTTTTTAGGCCGAGGTAAACTAGGATAGGATAGGAAAGGTGTGTGTGTGTATATGCGTGTGTACCCAACTTTGCGTAACCACTCACTGATCTTGCACCGAGAAGTAAATTTGCTTAGATAGTGAAGCTGCCAGCTATAATATATTTTATTTCGAATGTTTTACCGCATTTCGTAGTGATTATTAAAAAAAATATCGATGGGACGAAGGACAGTTGGCTGAAAACAATCCTCCTGGTTTCAATTCATGAGTAAATGGACCGGGGTAAGACGAGTGGAGGATCCTTTCCGAGCAACACAGGATGCCTTCACGATGGTCGCCAACGTCGTGTCGGGGGGTTGAAGATAATGAATGAAGATAATGTTGAAGATATACATCGAGAACATCAACATCTGGTTTGTCGTCCTTGAATTTGTTCTTGTATTCTGTCTGATTTTTCAATGCTATGTACCTTACTTTTACCTTAAATAACTGTTTATTGGACATGGTGCTAGTAGGACCCTTTACATCCTTCTAGCACTCAACTTTTATTTTCTTTTTTTCCCGAATTGCTTATTTTGTATACATATTTTTTTTCTCTATGTTCTCTTTAATATGCTATATCAGTACTCTGTTCAACCCTATTATATCAATTATTGTGACCATAATATTGTGAACCATGTAACGATGAACCCAAGTGTTCTGTAAGGAACCTAGAGGGGATAAAATAATACAATACTGATCTCACAAATCTACATGTAATAATAATATATCTACACAAATTCTGAAAGTTTCAGAGCTCTAACTCGGCGGGAACTAAGTTAAAAATCGATTGAAAAATTCCTATACAGACAGACGAGTTAAGAAAAAGGGTGTGAAAAAAACGAGAGATTCAAAATTAAGTTTTTTGAAAAAAGAAGTGCATATTATGAAACGCAAAATGATAACAAGACACTCTTAAGGTAGTCGTAGTAAATCTCAATAGATTTATCGATGAAACATCTCCTTGTCCCGGTATTCCCCCGTTAATAATTTGATATTTTGGCATTACCACAATTTAATTTATTCGGGACACTGGGAGCCAAATTTAGGGATAACGGTTTATTTATAGATGGTTTTATACACAGTGTACTTTGAGCGTATATAGGCATAATAATAGGTACATATATATACCCCAGGCTTAAGCAAGCACTTGACTCCTGTTATATTATAGTGTACAGTCTTCTACGGGGGTTTGCTTAAATTACCTGTCTCTGTTTGTGCATATAATTAAAACGCTTTATCGTGCCGCGCCGTGACAATGAAAGCCCTCAAATAATTGAAAAACCTCTCAAATTTTCTGTTAATTGCTATTTTATGCCTGTAAACTTTAATTCGGGCATGTTTGAAACAATCAACGGTGGCTGTAATTAAAAAAAAAACATCAGCTCAAACACCGCAGGTAACTTAATACTAATAATACTGCCTGTTTTTTCAGCCTGAAATAAAAATATTTTACCTCTCTCCCATTAAAACTCTTATCTTTTAATTTTAAGAATACGATATTTTATAAATCATCAAGGTCCAAATAGTTATTTTGATAAATGTCACATAATGTCGTGAGTTATTTTGAAAATCCATTACTAGTTTTTTAGTACCCGGGGGAAACTCCTCTCATCGACAGATGTATAATAGGTTTAATAATATGATAATAATAATTGTTTATTTACTTTTTAATGTTACTTTTAATTAACTCACTAACGGCTATTTCACTACCTCTGGATAAAGATGGGTCGATGGCAGATCGGTTAGCGCGCTGGGCTGCTAATCCAGTGGTCGCGTGTTCGAATCCTGCCTCGACCGATTTCGTTCACCTATATCACAAGCATTTATGCTCATTTTAGGGAACGTAGTAAGATGTATATGTGCTTGTTTAACAAGGACATATTCATTTAAAATAAAGAGCTTGATAGCTAACCCAACACAAATCCGACGTATAAAACGAATTCGACAAAAATATTTTATTAGTTAACTATAAAATTATAAAGTTTTCACCAGTTTCAACTTGCAACCCAGTAAAAATCACTTGAATTAATTAATGAATGAATAGAATATTTCCAACAGTATAAATATTATTACAAAGAAACAAAAATACAATTTTTTTAGTTTATACCTAATTACAATTTTACAATAATTTATTGTTATTATTTTTTTTCCACATATTTGGAAATTTTACTGCCTCGCTAGACATAGTCTGATCTGAGGCAGTACTAGTTTTGAATTGCAATGGCTACTCTGCGATCATATGATTTGTTTTCTTTTTTTTACATACTCCATTCACTTAGAACATCAACAACCAGGATAAAAACATCTATCTCAAAAAATCTAAGAGTATCGAGGCAGATCCTTCTCTTCCAATCAGCTTCAGCCAACGAGTAACGTGGTCTTTGAAATTTTTCCCATCATGCGATATGTTTTGTTCAATATCCATCATTATTTTATTATAAAGTCTTGGTACAAAAAAACTATATTGACGCTGCGCATGTTTCGTTCTTGGTTGTGTCGGTCTTAGCTGATGTCTGTTTCTAGTGCCATGTATCAGTAAGTATATATAGTCCGGTTGGAACACAGCAGTGTTATTATACAAATGAGACAGTATCTATGTATATTTGTTTATACATAAGTATATTTGATAAATAAATCAATAACAGTCATGATAATTCCATACATCACTTAATATTTACAGTTCATAATGTCCTATTTTTTTGTCTTGTATTGATTGAAGATATTAATTTATAATATCGATATGCGTAGGTACTTAAACTGAAATAGTTTTATATTTAATATTTTTTCAAAGATGTGAAAAGTACATAGACATCCTCATATATAAACATAAATGCTTGTGCTATAGGTGAAAGAAATCAGTCGATATCACTGAATTACAAACACAGAACGCTAACCGCTATACCAACCATCTAGATTAAATTAAAATTTTCGTATCAAATTTCAACCAATAATTTTTGACATTAACCTTGAATCTTTTTTTTTAATGAATATGACTTTGTTAAACAAGTACATATACATCTTCCTACGTTCCCTTTAATAAGCATAAACGCTTGTGCTATAGGTGAAAGAAATCAGTCAAAATCACTGGAGTACAAACACAGAACGCTAACCGCTTATACCAACCAATCTAGATTAAATTAAAATTTTCTTATCAAATTTCAACCAATAAATAATTTTTGACATTAACATTGAATCTTTTCGTTTTTCAAATGAATATGTCCTTGTTAAACAAGTAGATATACATCTTCCTACGTTCCCTTAAATAAGCGTAAACGCTTATGCTATAGGTGAACGAAATCGGTCGAGGCAGGATTCGAACTCGCGACCACTGGATTACTAGCCCAGCGCGATAACAGCTCTGCCATCCCATCCCATCTAAATTACCCATCTTACATAATTTCGTAAGTCATGGTTGCATCGAAGTGATTATTTCCCAGTATTTTATGTACATTATTTTAAATGATGATATGACATTATAAGAACATAAACAAGACTTTAACTTATACAAAAGTTCATAGAATTTACCCGAATGTTATACATTGACGCCATCATACTGTGCACTTAATGGTATAAGCAGAGCAAACCGAACGTCTAATATTTATAATCTGGAAGACCTCCATCGGAGCATATGTACTTTTAAATGTAAGTACATGTACATACTTTTCAAATATATCATTCCTATTTAGTATAATTATTAAAGTAATTTATTCAATATTTATTAAATGTTTTTGCTGACATTGGATACCATAAAAGTTGTACGCGTTTTTCAACAAAATAACATTAATGATATGAAACTAAATTAAATGATTCACATTTTTAAGCAACATAATCAATATTTTGTAATTTTTTTTATTAATAATCGAAACATTAGCTCTTTTTTTAATGTACAATGTACATATTGTGAATATAAATTCATGATGCTGTTAATCAAATATATTGGAATCATCTGGAATTTGTAAATTTTCTCTTATTGTAGGTAAAGTTATTTGAAAACAAAGTTTTTTTTTATAAATTTCATCGATAGTTGTTTACACAGGAAGGCAAATAATTGACATTCCGTTTCATTATTTTATAATTGGAATTTCGAAAATGCCTTTAGGGATTAAAAAATTCAAATTATTTTAATATGCGACGGAGATTAAAGAATTTTCCAGGAATTTAGAGGTTTTCTGATAATTAGGATTAATTTTTAATAAAAAATCTGAGCCAATTAAACACAGAATTCGTTCCTTGGAGAATAATGAAATTCCATTTTCTTCTTTATGACGAAAAATATTTTTTAATCTGATAAAATATGCTATTTTTAAAAATACACCTCCGAAATAAGAGATATCGATATGCACTATAAAGTAAGAGATTATATTATAATTTTTCAAAGGTGCAAAATGTCTTGAGAATTTCCGTAAGAAATATCTACGATCTACAGTTAACATTATATACATAAACATAGTGATTTTTTATTTTATTTCTATTTTGTTGATTCTCGGGCAACTAACAGTTACTTTGTCGAATAATTATTTAACACGCACCCATTAACAAGTTTCCACACTCCGGAGACTTAATATTTATATTAATCGTTTCATAGATCCAGACTGAAAACATAATTTAATAATTGTGTCTCCACCGGATCAGCAGTCAGATATCTAACCAACTGAGCCACTAAGGCAACGATAGTAATATCATAATCGACAGGCGGAAAATTAGATATAATCAATATATTTCAAATTATCTTTATATAAAATAGTAGGTCACTGAACTCATAAACAATAACTCATAATTTTTTTTATTGTCATTTTCTGGTGTCCCGTAAGATCCGATTAATCGAAAATACAACAGGCAAAATAACATCAAACATAGTTCACCGTCCATTCTGAATGTTGCCTTTTTTTGGTGACAGTTTTATGTGTGGGTATACGCGCATGTGTCGTGCTTCCTTAAATAAGGTATGGCACACCCGCACACATTTCGCTGGGTACCACGATTTGTGGGATAATCAGTAATGGTGTGTGATTATTTTTATGTTTGCTGAACCAACTAATAGCAGGCAAGCCGACTTACGGACAGGTCAATGTCTGTCTGGGCCGCATCTTTAGTATAATTACATTTAAAGTTCTTGTAAATGTCATTATATCAATGGTCAATGGTGGTTGTAAATGTCATTATATCAATGGTCAATGGTAGTTGTAAATGTCATTATAATAATGGCCAATGGTAGTTGTAAATGGCATTAATCAATGGTCAATGATAGTTGTAAATGTCATTAATCAATTGTCAATGGTAGTTGTAAATATCATTATATCAATGGTCAATGGTACATAGTTGTAAATGTTATTAATTAATGGTCAATGGGAGTTGTAAATGTCATTATATCAATGGTCAATGGTAGTTGTAAATGTCATTATATCAATGGTCAATGGTAGTTGTAATTGTCATTATATCAATGGATATTATTTTATATTTGTTTATATTTTAAATATTCTTCTTCTTCTTCTTCTTCTTCCTTTTCATAGATCCGAAGATCTGTTTGTACCGCTATTCTGTCTCCTGCGATGTGGACTGCCAACTGTCTCGCCATCTCTTTGGAGGTCTTCCTGGTGGTCTTCTTCCAGCTGGGTTCTCCTGGAGAGCGATACGTGGGAGTCTATTTTCAGCCATTCTGTTTACATGTGAGCTCCAATATCGCCTCCGCTGTCTTCCCCATCTGACGATGTCCTCCGTACTACACTTTTTTCTTATTTCGGTATTTCGAATTCGGTCTCTTAGAGTGTTTCCGGTTATACATCGCAATGTCCTCATCTCTGATGTTCTCAGAAGAGATTTTGTTCTCGTTGTGTCTGCTCTGGTCTCTACTCCGTAGGTGGCAATGGGTCTTACACATGTTTTATATATTCGGACTTTGCTTTCGATATTCATGTGTTTATTCCTCCATATACTTTCCTTTAGACATCCTGATATTGCAGCCTGATATTTAAATATTCAATTAACATATATTTTACTCGTTCAACAAAAATACTTTTGTCTCTCTTGATATGGTACCTATTATATTATGTATTTATTCCGTACTGATTTAAAAATTTTAAAAAGTCGTCCGTATGTGAATTTTATGACAAACTGATCATCCATTTAAAAACCTAGGCTTAAAAAAACTACAGAGTAAATAGCAATATCTTTATAAATAAAGATATTTGTGGTAAGAATTTCGGAAAAAATGCCCTTGTTTGGCTTCTGTGTGGGCGTCCTGGGTTCGATCCCCAGCAGAGGAGAAATCTATTTAAATTCATTTCTCACACTAATATTGCTTCTCTGGGTTGGAAACTGAGGTTATTTACACAAAATTGTCATCCGGCAATAAACTCGCCACGGGTTCAACGAAGTGTTATTTATTATTATTATTTTTATATTATTGTGTAAAGAAATGCATTATTCGTCTCAAATATTTTTTTCATCAAATTATTCGGTGATATTACCAATAAGCTTGCGAGTTTGAGTCCTGCCACGACCGTTTTTTTTTTCACCTACAGCACAAGCGTAGGTAAGCTTAATTTAGGGAATGTATTAGGATGTACCTGTTACACGAACATATTCATTGTTTAAAAAAATCGTTATTGAATTTTCGAAGGACCGTTTCTTCTTCTTCTTTTGTTGATTACTTCTAACCCGTGTGGCATAAAATATCGGTACCGTTTTTCAGAA
Source organism: Molanna angustata (assembly GCA_963576475.1). NCBI lineage: Eukaryota > Metazoa > Arthropoda > Insecta > Trichoptera > Molannidae > Molanna > Molanna angustata. The sequence goes on along the minus strand of OY754971.1, from coordinate 19,185,924 downwards.
CACATAAAAAAATATCCGCTTCGAGTTGACTTTTAACGGGACGAAAAAAAAATACAAATGGCGCAATTCAATCGAAACACATTTCGAAAATGATATATTCTTGAGAACAATAAAATGGAAATAAGTGTGTTTTTTTTTAAATGTGGTACATTGTAAAACACCGAATTCATTAATTTTAATGACTTACATAAAAAAGCTCCCATAAAAAGAGGGGTAGTTTGTATCCCCGAAGATCTGATGAAAATGCGTAATGTTGAGGGGGGGGAGTTACCGTAACATCTCGACAAAATCAACCGTCTGTAGAATGCCACATAACAATCTAGTAAGATTTTTGTTAATTGACTTGTAATAAAATTTCCCTGACACTGACGGTCTTGTTTTCTTCAATATCTGAAGCATTAGACAGATTTTCACATAAATTATCATCTGCAACCGTTTCCGAAATCTCTCGAGGTTATGATACTTATGTAAGCATCACAAATTTTAAGTCATATTTTTAATTTCAAAAAATATATTTTTATATGTATGTGACACATTATTCTATCATTTGAATTTATATTGCTATAATGTACCGCTCACTCACTTTTTTAAAAACAATATTTATTCATGTAAAAAATCGATTTAAAATCACTATAATTCCCAATTTTTTTGACAATAAGATGAAAGAATGTTGATTTTTATAAGCTGAATATTGAGATTTATTTTATCTTTATTTGACCATATCGAATTAATAAACTTCAAAGCTTTCTTTATTTTTTTTTTACTATGTTATTTATTTATTAATTCATTTATACACTAATGAACGGATAAATTTACAAAAAAGCATTCATTCATAAAATCACGTCATACCCTACCATAACGGGTAACCAGCGACAGATATGCAGGTTTGCATAACCTTATGAAATGAAGCATAACACATGCGTGTATCTCACACACAATATTAATTAATTGTATTTTATTTTATTTTATTTGTGAAATTCAACATCTACATAATATTACAAAAAAAATATACATTTACATAGAGTAAGAACATTATAGAGAAGCCACTAAGTGGATTCCACGAAATTGAATATATGTAGTGTCATAGAAAATACAACAGCTTCATAATATTACAATAAAATATACATTTACATAGAGTAAGAACATTATAGAGAAGCCACTAAGTGGATTCCACGAAATTGAATATATGTAGTGTCATAGAAAATACAACAGCTTCATAATATTACAATAAAATATACATTTACATAGAGTAAGAACATTATAGAGAAGCCACTAAGTGGATTCCACGAAATTGAATATATGTAGTGTCATAGAAAATACAACAGCTTCATAATATTACAATAATATATACATTTACATAGAGTAAGAACATTATAGAGAAGCCACTAAGTGGATTCCACGAAATTGAATATATGTAGTGTCATAGAAAATACAACAGCTTCATAATATTACAATAAAATATACATTTACATAGAGTAAGAACATTATAGAGAAGCCACTAAGTGGATTCCACGAAATTGAATATATGTAGTGTCATAGAAAATACAACAGCTTCATAATCTAAAGTAATAAAGCAATCAAAATGTTAGTGTGTGTGTGTGTTTGTCTCACGCCTTTTGAAAAACCAAGAGCATCTAAAAATCTTATTTATGGGCGAACATGTACCAGTATACCTGATGCAGTGTCACGCTAAAAATAATGCGATAAAAACGCTGAATTTTAAAAATATTTCAATATATATTTTTTTCATACAAAATTTTCCAAGTCATATCTGTCAAAAAAAGTGTACATTTTGCACCCAAATATCTGTTAGTTTAAAAGTTAGAAGAACGTATTTACACGAAAAAAATAAATTTTCAAGTATAACTTAGCTTTTAAGTGAAAAACATGGTGAATATTTTGTCTAATTATAATGTTAAACTTATTTTTAAAGTAAGCGTTTTGTACAAATGTACATATAGCCCCGCCATTTTAATATCTTTTCATACGATATTTAATTTTCCTACCGAATGAATATGTTCTTTAAAATAATATACCTTTGAAATAAATGTGATTATGAAATAATAAAATGAAACACAAGACTTTATAGCAAGTTTTAAGACATATATTGTAAAAGTCTGTTAATTATTATTAAAGATATAGGCATAATAAAATTGCATAATTTGTATATAATATTTGATATTTCGGACAATTGTTGATTTTCGTTTTTGTGGCTTCGAACAAACCAATGTAGGTACCTACATATTCAAAAAATGTATCCGAACCGTTTGATATTACTTACGTGTTCGAATGGTTACTATAGTTACAGAAAGAATGTGATATTCAAATATTTTTTTTTATGAATCGAATTTATTTAGAAGATTGTTGTAGGTAGGTACCTACCTAATACTAGGTACTTAAAAACCAACAATATACTGATTTCCTATAGGAAAATTATTTAGCTACTTAAGGTTAACTTCAATACATATTCAATATACAAACTATTTCCTATAGTCGAATTCTTCCTCTTCTTCTAATATGTAGACCTTTGGGTGATTTTTTTATACAAACTATATCCTGGAGTCTAATTCTTTTCTACTTATTTTATGCAGACCTTTGGGTCAATTTTTATACAAACTATTTCCTATAGTCTAATTATTCTTTTTCTCCTTTAATGTAGACCTTTGGGTGAGTTTTTATGCAACTATTTCCTGGAGTTTAATTCTTCTTTCTCTTCTTTTGTGAAGTCATTTGGGACAGTTCATAAATAAACTATTTCCTATAGTCTAATTTTTCTTTTTCTTAATTTATATAGACTTGGGTGAGATTTTATACAAACTATTTCCTATAGTCTAATTCATCTTATTCCTCTTCTTTTATGTAGCCCTTTGGGTGAGTTTATAAACAAACTAATTCCTATTATCTAATTCTTCTTCTTCTTATTTTATGTAGACCTTTGTGCCAGTTTTGATAGCAACTATTTCTTTTAACTTAATTCTTCTTTTTCTAATTTTATGTAGACCTTTGTAGAATTTTATACAAACTAATTTCCTAAAGTCTAATTTTTCCTCTTTTATGTAGACCAATGGAGAGTTTTCATACAAACTTTTTCTTTAGTCTATTTCTTCTTCTCATTCTTTTTTGTTGACCTTTGCGAGAGTTTTTAGACAATCTTATTCCTGACGTATAATTATTCTTCTAATATGTAGACATTTGGGTCAGTTTTTATACAAACTATTTCCTATAGTCTAATTCATCTTCTTTTTCCTTTGCGTATACATTTGGTTCAGTTTCATTACAAACTATTTCCTATAGTCTAATTCTTCTTTTTCTTATTTTATGTAGACCTTGGGTGAGTTTTTGAACAAACTATGTCATATAGTCTAATTCTTCTTCTTCTTTCTTTATGTAGACATTTGGGTCAGTTTTTATATTAACTATTTCCTATAGTCATATTCTTCTTTTTCTTATTTTATGTAGACCATGGGTGAGTTTTTGTACAAACTATATCCTATAGTCTAATTCTTCTTCTTCTTTCTTTATGTAGACCTTTTGGTTAGTTTTTATGCAAACTATTTCATTTAGTCTAATTCTTCGTTTTCTTATTTTATGTAGACGTTGGGTGAATTTTATATAAAATATTTCCTATAGTTCAATTCATCTTCTTCTTCTTTTATGAAGACCATTTGGTCAGTTTTTTATATAATACATTTCCTATTGTGTATTTCTTCTATTTAATATTTTACGTAGACCATTGGGTCAGTTTTTTTATTACAAACTATGTATTTGTTATAGTTTTATACTTCTTATTTTTTTATTTAGTCTTTTGGGTTAGTTTTAAGTTTAATAATCTATTGTACAGAAATATTATAAACAACATGCATACTTGATGAAAATACATAAAAACGAATGGGATGTGACCAACACTAGAATCTTCTCAATACTTTTGTTCAATCAAATTTACACCATTTATTATATCATCATATATTGCTTTATTTTCAATAACTACACATTTCATTTTGATGACAATATATAAAAAATCGGGGTTGTGGCCATTACTGGACTCTTCGCAACGTTTATATTCAAATTAAAAACTATTTAACATACTTTAAGTCTTCTTCTTCTGTAATGTAGACTTATGTGTCAGTTTTAAGTCTATCAGTTTTATTGTGCAAAAATATAATAAACTATATGCACACTTGACGAAAAATATAAAAACGAATGGGATATGACCAACATCTTTTCATTTCTTTTGTTTAATCAATTTTTAAACCATTTCCCATCATACAAAATTACTAAATATTTAAAACACATTATTTGCGTTCGATGACAATATATAAAAATAGGGGTTGTGGCCAAAACCAAACTCTTTACAACGTTGTCTCTTTATAATCAGTCATATTTAAAACCATTTACCATAGTCCATGCGTGCAGAAATTGTATGTTCCTACTTATATATAAAAACAAATGGGTTGTGGCCATCACTTGAAAATTTTACATCGCTTAAACTCAATTAAATTTCAAACTACTTTTCATACTACGAATTAGCAAATATTTTGTGTGACAATATTATATAAACGATTGCTTATTCCTTCACTAATTTACATTCTTGGCCAACGGCGGGACATAAAAGCTAGTATTACAATAAAATATACATTTACATAGAGTTAGAACATTATATAGAAGCCACTAAGTGAATTCCATGAAATTGAATATGTGTAGTCATAGAAAAATTAATAAAACAACTAAAATTAAATGTTAATACAGGAGAATGTAAAAGTAAAAAAATATTTACAATATAAATTACACATTATACATAAATTCTTTCTTTTATTTTTCGTGTTTATCTATGAATAAATGTAAGTATTTCATCATTGGCCTGAAATCAACAAAATACCCCATGCAGAAGTCATTAAGCTCTACTGTTTCATTCCAGGCAGCTTTTTTGACATCTTAAGTTCAGTGTCTGCATCGTTTATTAATATTTTCCTGACTAAAACTGCAAGGAACCGTATCATGATTAGAATGGGTGGTGATGGAAGGAAAATGTACATTTAAACACACGTGTATCTCGGTTTCCGATCGAATTATAATCGTTGAATGACCTACAGAATATTTACAAAAGATCATTAACTGATTTATTGATGATTCTGCTTTCATGCGTACCATACATACATATATGTAGATAGGTACGTACAAAATCAAATCCCAGTTGTGGTTAGCGAGTGGAATTCGTCACGCAGAAAAGATATTTTTATTCGGTGTTGGTTCAGAGCGGCGGCTAAAGTAGTTGGTCGGTATTATAAATATCGAATCTTTCGCATATTCTTCTTATCGCGTGTTTGGCACGCAGGTGATCCGAATTACCGTCATCTTTGTCAACGTTATTTTTCCGGTCCGCCCTTCTTCCCCGCATTCCTCCTCACCCGCACCACTCACCCCTTGCCGCACCGCGGCTATCAATTAAGGGGCGGCGGTGACGGCGGTGGGCGGCGGCAGACCCACCTCTGGAGATATCTATGTATTATGTACGTTTTGACAAAACGATGATAATTCAATTTTTATCGTATTGAAAATATTTCGTTGGCAATACTTTGTAACTTATTATTGTTTATGCTTCGACTACTGTATTGTCATTTTCTGATTTATGAATGTTGCGCCTAATTTTGGTTTTGTGAGCCAATGAACGTATCTGAAACGATGATGTTTAAAAAGTCTTCGACACATGAACAAGTCTACAATTTGCATGAAATCGATCAATTGAACCCAAAAACAATATGACAAAAAATAAAATGATGACGAAACCATGTTTTTGAAAACAAAAAAGTCCCCCCATGTCTAAAAAGAAAAGTATATGATTCATGTGTTTTGCCCGTAATGACATAATGTCTTAGATACAACGGCCATTACAACATAAAATTTCCACAGGTTGTAGGTAAGTTGCACAGCGATCCATGGAAAGGCACTATGTATTATGTACGTTTTGACAAAACGATGATAATTCAATTTTTATCGTATTGAAAATATTTCGTTGGCAATACTTTGTAACTTATTATTGTTTATGCTTCGACTACTGTATTGTCATTTTCTGATTTATGAATGTTGCGCCTAATTTTGGTTTTGTGAGCCAATGAACGTATCTGAAACGATGATGTTTAAAAAGTCTTCGACACATGAACAAGTCTACAATTTGCATGAAATCGATCAATTGAACCCAAAAACAATATGACAAAAAATAAAATGATGACGAAACCATGTTTTTGAAAACAAAAAAGTCCCCCCATGTCTAAAAAGAAAAGTATATGATTCATGTGTTTTGCCCGTAATGACATAATGTCTTAGATACAACGGCCATTACAACATAAAATTTCCACAGGTTGTAGGTAAGTTGCACAGCGATCCATGGAAAGGCAAATGCTTGGCGTGAGTCTACGCGACAAAATACGAAATGAAAAGATTAGACGCCGTACTAAGGTTGTCGATATAATGATTCGTGTTGTTGGATTCAAGAAACAATTGGCTTGACATGTGGCCAGACAAAGGGATACTAGGTGGGCAACCAGAATACTTCAGTGGAGACCATGGACAAATAATATATATATATATATATATATATATATATATATATATATATATATATATATATATATATATATATATATATATATATATATATATATATATATATATATATATATATATATATATATATATATATATATATATATATATATATATATATATATATATATATATATATATATATATATATATATATATATATATATATATATATATATATATATATATATAGATCCCACTACATTTTTTGCGTCCGCCAAATATCCGACAGGTCGGCGTCCACCACTTCTACTTATTATTTTAGGTTTATGTTTGTGAATTTAGAGCTATTTGTTGCTCACAATCATTGTAGCCATAAGGTTTTTCTTGTAAATTGAAAAATATAAATATTCAGTTTTATCCTATTTTGGTACATTTGACACGTCATTTTCATACTTGCGTCCATGTGTATATTTTTTGTATATTTTACAAATATCTTCCTATAGTTTTCACGTCCATATTTTTATCTTTATTACTGCGTCCGGTGTATATTTTTTGTATATTTTATATATTTCTTCATATAGTTTTCACGTCCATTTTTCTATCTTTATTACTACTTCCGGTGTATATTAAAAAACTTTCCTATGCATAATTGACATCACACTTGCGTCCATGTGTATATTTTTCGATATTTTATATATTTCGTATATTTTATATAGTTTTCACGTCCATTTGTTCTAGCTTTCTTACTACGCCTTCTGTACACAGGCGATTTCTTAGTGTGTACATAAGTGCACTACACTGCCTTCTAAAATTAATAAATATATATTATATCCAAAAAACTTATTCAAAACACTTGCAAAAATACGTTATAATGGTACCTAGTAACTTTGTTAGTAGATGCGTGTTTGTATATAGCGCCAAAATTCGTATATTATAGGATTGTGTCCATAATTTATATGAACGTAATTTTTCTACATATTATCTCATACTAATACGAAATTTTGCCGATCCGTGATTGTGAGCGACACAGATAGCGCTTCATTGGTATGTGTTAGAAAAGGACAGAACACTGTCCCGGTCCGTGCTTTGCTCCAGACATGCGTATTGAAGACATAAATACTGTCCATAATGAGTAAACATCAACATGCGTAATAACAACATTTTACTTATTATTTGTAAGGATTATTTTACATTAACTTACGTACAATGTTATGACAAACATCTGTGGTGTGATTGTGAAGTTTGTCCAAATGTTCATTAGTGTCAGAGTAAAATTAAAAACATCTTTTGTAATATCAATAAGGATATTAAAAAATATATATCAATTAAATTGCTCGTTCTATATTATAGGGATGTTTATTTCAATGTCGATGGACTGATATTATCAATTTAACAACTATGTTTTTTCAAATACCTACGATGTTTAGAAACATATTGTGAATTATTGTTCAATTTATTGACAGCTTACTGTTGAGTCCAACGGTGTTTTTATACGCAGTTTTGAAGAAAACTACATTATTATAACATAAGACCATCTCAATGTTTTTTCAACGATGTTACACCAACAAACATTTGATCTCCTCTATCCTAGAGTTTTATACAATCGTGTAATCGAAAGGCATGCACAAATTTAAGAGCGTTGAACTTTTTTTTTTAATTTTCATATAGATATCAACCGGGAGTAAAACATCTAGGATTTTATGAATCTTTTATATATTTTGAAGTACTCGTATATTATACAAATAACAAAAGTTTTTATTTGATTTTTTTGTTGTGATATATTTAGTCAAAAGATAATTTTGTGTTAAAAAATGTTGGGGAAATTCATTATTTAAATATTATATAAACACACTACATAGGTACCTACTTTATTTAATGTCACTATTTATTAGACGAAGTACTTACGTACTAGGTACATCATATAAATTTAATATGTACCCAAACATTATTTCTTTCAAAATAAATAATAGAATAAAACAAAATTCAAAGGCTCGCCATTGAAAAAATATATAAATATAAAAATAATAATAAATACTTCCTTGCACCCTGCGCATGTGGCCATTTCATTGCTATTCGACAATTTCATCGAATTTATTTACCTAGTGTTTCCAGCCCCGACAAGCAAGAGTTACGTGAGAAATAATTTTAAATAAATTTATAAACATGAATGTAGATACCTACATATTATGTTTATCTAAAAATGAACTGCAGATAATTTCAATCACGAGCCGCCTATGCTTCTGATTGTGGTACATAATCAATAATCAGAGTGTCTATCGTCCGAATATGGGCTCCGGTTTTTCTATTTGACTTTAAAGTTGGAAAAACCGTAAAAAATATCGCGTATCCTGGCTTGAAACATTGTCGATATGTTAAGAGAACAAAGTTCTTTTAAACAAATTGATGGTTGGATCAATATTTAGGAACTACATAAAACACTGAACGAAAATGAATATCAATATTCGATGGATACCTCGACTTTTATAAATTTGATCATTTTTAAAGAAACTAACACACTGAACGAAAATCAATATTCGATTGAAATCTTGACTATTATAAAACTAGTTGCATGAAACACACGAGATCCAACTGTCGATAGCGATAGTATGTATAGTTGAAGAATAAGTACCAAACTATAAAATCATTAATCCAAATTATTGAATATTTTAAGATATTTTGTTTTTTATACTAAATGCATGTAACACATGAGATCTAACTGTCGATAGTGATAGTATGTACAGTTGAAGAATAGGTAAGTACCAAACTATAAACCCATAAATACAAATTATTTAATATTTTAAGATATTTGGTTTTCTATACAACACATGTACCTAGGTATGTATGTCAAGATAGGATAGTATGGAGGTCAGTCCTTTGATCCTACCCAGAATATGAAAACAGCATGATGGTATGTATGTATGTTGGGAGATTAGTATCAAATTATTAAGTCTTCTTAGATATTGTGAGTAGGCTACTTCCATACAAATTGTATGAAGCAATGTCGTCACTAAATTCAATTTTTATAAAAATTATTAAAAAAAATTTGAGATGTGCTAATACAATCTTAATATTTTTTATAGAAAATTAAATTATCTAGTTGGGGTATTTCGGCTTTTTTCGAAATTTTTAAAAAGTTTGGAAATATAGGCAGTTAATCTCATAAATTTATCATAAAACGAGTGGGTTGTGGCCAACACTAAACTCTCCACACCACAAATATTGACAATGAAATATTTTATTCATTCTAAATTTTACTACCAGGAATATAAATTTTCTAACGATAGTATATTTTCATGTTAAGATAGACAAACTATTAATGCCGTATAGTGAAGAATGCTTATGTTGTATGAAATATTTTAAAAAAAGCAGATAAATTTTGATTTAAAGAACGCGAGAGCATTTTCAAAATTTTGACACGTGATATCATATGAAGATTTTTTTGTTATTTATGGAAAGCTAATCAGTTCTATGTTCAAGCTCTTTACATAATAACATGAAATCAAATTACTGAACTTTTCCATACATAGAAATTTATCTAATTACATTTTTATTCATACTAAATGTTACTACCAGGAATATAAATTTTCTTCCGATAGTATATTTTTATGTTAAGATAAACAAACTATTAATGCAGTATAGTGAAGAATGCTTATGTTGTATGAAATATTTTTAAAAAAGCACATAAATTTTGTTTTAAAGAACGCAAGAGTATTTTCCAAATTTTGACAGGTGATATCATATGAAGAATTTTTTTGTTATTTATGGAAAGCTAATCAGTTCTATGTTCAAGCTCTTTACATTATAACATGAAATCAAATTACTGAACTTTTCCATACATAGAAATTTATCTAATTACATTTTTATTCATACTAAATGTTACTACCAGGAATATAAATTTTCTTCCGATAGTATATTTTTATGTTAAGATAGACAAACTATTAATGCAGTATAGGGAAGAATGCTTATGTTGTATGAAATATTTTAAAAAAAGCAGATAAATTTTGTTCTAAAGAACGCGAGAGCATTTTCCAAATTTGGAGAGGTGATATCATATGAAGAATTTTTTTGTTATTTATGGAAAGCTAATCAGTTCTATGTTCAAGCTCTTTACATTATAACATGAAATCAAATTACTGAACTTTTCCATACATAGAAATTTATCTAATTACATTTTTATTCATACTAAATGTTACTATCAGGAATGTAAATTTTCTTCCGATAGTATATTTTTATGTTAAGATAAACAAACTATTAATGCAGTATAGTGAAGAATGCTTATGTTGTATGAAATATTTTAAAAAAAGCAGATAAATTTTGTTCTAAAGAACGCGAGAGCATTTTCCAAATTTTGACAGGTGATATCATATGAAGATTTTTTTTGTTATTTATGGAAAGCTAATCAGTTCTATGTTCAAGCTCTTTACATTATAACAAGAAATCAAATTACTGAACTTTTCCATACATAGAAATTTATCTAATTACATTTTTATTCATACTAAATGTTACTATCAGGAATGTAAATTTTCTTCCGATAGTATATTTTTATGTTAAGATAAACAAACTATTAATGCAGTATAGTGAAGAATGCTTATGTTGTATGAAATATTTTAAAAAAAGCAGATAAATTTTGTTCTAAAGAACGCGAGAGCATTTTCCAAATTTTGACAGGTGATATCATATGAAGATTTTTTTTGTTATTTATGGAAAGCTAATCAGTTCTATGTTCAAGCTCTTTACATTATAACATGAAATCAAATTACAGAACTTTTCCATACATAGAAATTTATCTAATTACATTTTTATTCATACTAAATGTTACTATCAGGAATGTAAATTTTCTTCCGATAGTATATTTTTATGTTAAGATAAACAAACTATTAATGCAGTATAGTGAAGAATGCTTATGTTGTATGAAATATTTTAAAAAAAGCAGATAAATTTTGTTCTAAAGAACGCGAGAGCATTTTCCAAATTTTGACAGGTGATATCATATGAAGATTTTTTTTGTTGTTTATGGAAAGCTAATCAGTTCTATGTTCAAGCTTTTTACATTATAACATGAAATCAAATTACTGAACTTTTCCATACATAGAAATTTATCTAATTACATTTTTATTCATACTAAATGTTACTATCAAGAATGTAAATTTTCTTCCGATAGTATATTTTTATGTTAAGATAAACAAACTATTAATGCAGTATAGTGAAGAATGCTTATGTTGTATGAAATATTTTAAAAAAAGCAGATAAATTTTGTTCTAAAGAACGCGAGAGCATTTTCCAAATTTTGACAGGTGATATCATATGAAGATTTTTTTTGTTATTTATGGAAAGCTAATCAGTTCTATGTTCAAGCTCTTTACATTATAACATGATATCAAATTACTGAACTTTTCCATACATAGAAATTTATCTAATTACATTTTTATTCATACTAAATGTTACTATCAGGAATATAAATTTTCTTCCGATAGTATATTTTTATGTTAAGATAGACAAACTATTAATGCAGTATAGGGAAAAATGCTTATGTTGTATGAAATATTTTAAAAAAAGCAGATAAATTTTGTTCTAAAGAACGCGAGAGCATTTTCCAAATTTTGACAGGTGATATCATATGAAGATTTTTTTTGTTATTTATGGAAAGCTAATCAGTTCTATGTTCAAGCTCTTTACATTATAACATGAAATCAAATTACTGAACTTTTCCATACATAGAAATTTATCTAATTACATTTTTATTCATACTAAATGTTACTATCAGGAATGTAAATTTTCTTCCGATAGTATATTTTTATGTTAAGATAAACAAACTATTAATGCAGTATAGTGAAGAATGCTTATGTTGTATGAAATATTTTAAAAAAAGCAGATAAATTTTGTTCTAAAGAACGCGAGAGCATTTTCCAAATTTTGACAGGTGATATCATATGAAGATTTTTTTTGTTATTTATGGAAAGCTAATCAGTTCTATGTTCAAGCTCTTTACATTATAACATGAAATCAAATTACTGAACTTTTCCATACATAGAAATTTATCTAATTACATTTTTATTCATACTAAATGTTACTATCAGGAACGTAAATTTTCTTCCGATAGTATATTTTTATGTTAAGATAAACAAACTATTAATGCAGTATAGTGAAGAATGCTTATGTTGTATGAAATATTTTAAAAAAAGCAGATAAATTTTGTTCTAAAGAACGCGAGAGCATTTTCCAAATTTTGACAGGTGATATCATATGAAGATTTTTTTTGTTATTTATGGAAAGCTAATCAGTTCTATGTTCAAGCTCTTTACATTATAACAAGAAATCAAATTACTGAACTTTTCCATACATAGAAATTTATCTAATTACATTTTTATTCATACTAAATGTTACTATCAGGAATGTAAATTTTCTTCCGATAGTATATTTTTATGTTAAGATAAACAAACTATTAATGCAGTATAGTGAAGAATGCTTATGTTGTATGAAATATTTTAAAAAAAGCAGATAAATTTTGTTCTAAAGAACGCGAGAGCATTTTCCAAATTTTGACAGGTGATATCATATGAAGATTTTTTTTGTTATTTATGGAAAGCTAATCAGTTCTATGTTCAAGCTCTTTACATTATAACATGAAATCAAATTACAGAACTTTTCCATACATAGAAATTTATCTAATTACATTTTTATTCATACTAAATGTTACTATCAGGAATGTAAATTTTCTTCCGATAGTATATTTTTATGTTAAGATAAACAAACTATTAATGCAGTATAGTGAAGAATGCTTATGTTGTATGAAATATTTTAAAAAAAGCAGATAAATTTTGTTCTAAAGAACGCGAGAGCATTTTCCAAATTTTGACAGGTGATATCATATGAAGATTTTTTTTGTTGTTTATGGAAAGCTAATCAGTTCTATGTTCAAGCTTTTTACATTATAACATGAAATCAAATTACTGAACTTTTCCATACATAGAAATTTATCTAATTACATTTTTATTCATACTAAATGTTACTATCAAGAATGTAAATTTTCTTCCGATAGTATATTTTTATGTTAAGATAAACAAACTATTAATGCAGTATAGTGAAGAATGCTTATGTTGTATGAAATATTTTAAAAAAAGCAGATAAATTTTGTTCTAAAGAACGCGAGAGCATTTTCCAAATTTTGACAGGTGATATCATATGAAGATTTTTTTTGTTATTTATGGAAAGCTAATCAGTTCTATGTTCAAGCTCTTTACATTATAACATGATATCAAATTACTGAACTTTTCCATACATAGAAATTTATCTAATTACATTTTTATTCATACTAAATGTTACTATCAGGAATATAAATTTTCTTCCGATAGTATATTTTTATGTTAAGATAGACAAACTATTAATGCAGTATAGGGAAAAATGCTTATGTTGTATGAAATATTTTAAAAAAAGCAGATAAATTTTGTTCTAAAGAACGCGAGAGCATTTTCCAAATTTTGACAGGTGATATCATATGAAGATTTTTTTTGTTATTTATGGAAAGCTAATCAGTTCTATGTTCAAGCTCTTTACATTATAACATGAAATCAAATTACTGAACTTTTCCATACATAGAAATTTATCTAATTACATTTTTATTCATACTAAACGTTACTATCAGGAATATAAATTTTCTTCCGATAGTATATTTTTATGTTAAGATAAACAAACTATTAATGCAGTATAGTGAAGAATGCTTATGTTGTATGAAATATTTTAAAAAAAGCAGATAAATTTTGTTCTAAAGAACGCGAGAGCATTTTCCAAATTTTGACAGGTGATATCATATGAAGATTTTTTTTGTTATTTATGGAAAGCTAATCAGTTCTATGTTCAAGCTCTTTACATTATAACATGAAATCAAATTACTGAACTTTTCCATACATAGAAATTTATCTAATTACATTTTTATTCATACTAAATGTTACTAACAGGAATATAAATTTTCTTCCGATAGTATATTTTTATGTTAAGATAGACAAACTATTAATGCAGTATAGTGAAGACTGCTTATGTTGTATGAAATATTTTAAAAAAAGCAGATAAATTTTGTTTCAAAGAGCGTTAGAGCATTTTGACAATGTTGACACGTGATATCATATGAAGAAATTTTATGATATCTATGAAAAGCTAATCAGTTCTAAGTTCAAGCTATTAATATTCTTATATCAATATGAAATCAATGAACTGAACAAATTCTCTTTCTCTGAAATTCTCTTGTTACATATAAGTTTCATACAAATATCCATTAAATAAAATATAATTTTTGAAACCGTTGAATATTTTTCTTTTAACATTGACCAACTTTGAATACAATTTTATGAAGATTCTTGGTGTTGTATAAATAGTTGAAACCAAATTAAAATATCTCTAATTTCCAGGTCGTGAGAGCATTTTTTCAGTTTTAATAGATGAAATCATAAAGAAACATTGGGAAAAAATGAACCGTTGTCTATGGAAAACTAATCAGCTCTAAGTTTATGGACTTAACACATGTGATATCAATATGAAGTCAATCGGACTTATAGTTTGGGCTGCAGAGAGGACACAAAAAAAAAACAACGTAAATGATGAATTCATAGAGAAGAAATCAAAAGTTGTCTATGGAAAACTAATCAGCTCTAGGTCTTTGCACTTTACACATATGATGTTAATATGAAGTCGATCAGACTTATAGTTTGGGCTGTAGAGAGGACACAAAAAAGATAAATGCTACGGCGTACGGCGTACGGCGTACGGCGTACAGCGTATACGCCATACACACAAACACATCACGACGAAACTCATAGTGTGCATTCTCTACATGATACCCATTGAGAAATTGATGTAAAAAAAATACGCTTAAATTTTGCGAAATCATGACTCTCCCCTATTCCATAGTGTGGAGAGTAAAAAATATTTTTAGAGGATATTAGACGAGAATGTATGATTGAAAGAAATATCGTAAGTAAGATTAAAATAAATGCCCTAAGGTGGTTCGGCCACATAGAAAGAATGAAAGATGACCGTCTGACAAAAAAAGTATACAAGTCTGATAAAAGAGGAACGAAAAGTAGAGGTCGGCCAATAAAAATTTGGCACGATCACATAAATGGGATTTTGAAAGATGGTGATGTTAGAAGTAAGAATAATAGAAGAGCGTGTATGAGACGATGTATGAACGTGAATGAAGCGAGGAAGGTATTTCAAGAGAGAGGAGTCTGGCATTCGGTTCTCTCTGCCTACCCCAAATAGGGAAATGGAGTGATGGTATGGCTATGGGACTACCATACACATTGTATGAAGCAATGTCGTCACTAAATTCAATTTTTATAAAAATTGTTAAAAAAATTGAGATGTACTACTAGAATACTGCTATTTTTTATTGAAAATTAAATTATCTAGTTGGTGTGTTTCGGATTTTTTCGATATTTTTAAAAACTATGGAAATATAGGCAGTTAAACTCATAAATTTATCATGAAAAAAAATTTTATTTAACAAAAAATGTTTGAGAAACTCTGGAATTTTTTTGAAAATACTTATTTGAGATTTTGTATATGTCTATGTTTATACCAATTTTCAGCGTTTTAGCTTTTATGGTTTCTGAGATATATGGAAAAATAAAGTAAAATTCAAAAGTTGATAACCCCTGACTGAAACAAAAATTCTAAATTCTCATATATTCTACTAAGATTGTGTGTGATTGTCATACATAAATTATTGACAGCTTAGCAAGTTATTTTTTTTCAGTTCAACAAGTTAGCGGCGCGATAATGATTATGTTGTGCATATTATATGTGTTTATTAGTTTAAATAATATGTGTTTAAAAAATCAAAACAGATTAATAGCTCTACATGTTAATAATATGATGTTTGTATCTGCTTCATCTTTGAACGTAAAAAAACGATCACATTTCCTCTTACCGTAATCTTCTCAATTTGCCTAAGATACAACAGCGATATATACTTTGTCACTTCTATACAATACGCTCTTTAACCCTATGTAATTCACCGCAGTAGGTACGTACGTTAAAACCAAATTCACCTATTTATCTAATCACGGCCTATCGCTTCGATCTGCTGAACGTACTACATTAACTATCCCAATTCACAACACTGAATTTTTCAACTCAACCTTTGAAGTATGTTCAGCAAGACTCTGGAATAATTTGAGTCCTGATATAAATAACTTCGTCAAACTCGCTTTCCATTTTCGAGAAAAGACTAAAGCAGGGATATCTCTCCGAAAATACCTGATCCCTCTCCTTTTCCTTCCTTCCCTTTGCTACGTAATATTTACTAAAGAAGGAATATTTACCCCTTGACACCTGATCTCGGTTTCCTCTTCTTGTTCTTTCCCAATCCTTTTTTTTTGTTATGCTATTATTTTATTTTTTTTATTGTTTATCTTGGTGTTATGTATATTTTCTTTGTTCTTTTTTAGCTTTCATTTTTTGTTGATGTAGGTACATATATAATTCTGTCAATCTGGTTGCTTGGAAAAAATTGCCTAATGGCAATAAGCCCGCTAGTGTGCTTTATATTTGTTTATATTATGTACAAAAAGATAAATAAATAAATATGAATTTTATTCTTATTATTAGGACGCGTTTCGCCTAGTAAGGGCCTTATATTTTCTGTCTATAAAATATACTTAGGTTTTAACATCAAGATTACACAATAATTAGATATGTTTAGCTCAAATTTAATGTCACGGATTATTGCGCTAAAAATCAGATGAACATATTATCCACACCTCAAAATGAAGAATATCTATTATTAAAAAGAAGGCTACGACTATTTACACGACTCAACCATTGACGAAAACCAAAAATAACCACAGAAAACGCAGATAAATCAAGTTATAAAAATATTAACCTTTGTTTATACTTTGTTATAATTGTAGATCTCGATAAAAAAATGATTTATAAAATTAAGTAAATGTAATGAGATGCCAATATTATTTATTTTTTCTTCAAGTTGGTTTCCATGATGCATTTTTATGACCATTGAAAAAATGACAAAGGAAAATATTTTTGTATTTTGATTTATCTGCGCTTTCTATGGTTATAAATGACCTAAAAACATAGACGACGTCAGAAAATTTGTCGTGTAAATAGACACTTTTTGGCGGGAAAACGCTTTTCCCGCCAATTCCGGTCGTAAAAATAGTCTTTCCCCTTAGCACTTTTGTCCCGTTTCTATCGGGGTACACTTTGACCATGATCCTGGAATTGGCGAGTCTGGTTATTACATTGAAGCGACTGCCATCTGACCTTCGTAACCCTTAGAAAGGGGAACCAGACAAATTGGATCATGGCTACACATAGCTAGTGATATAAATCCGCACATAGATTTTTTTAAAAATCCAGAGGTGCGTGCCCCGCCCGGATTCGAAACGTCGACCTCACACATGTGAGGCAACGACCTTACCGTTGGGCTATCACCGCTCTCAACCCGGTCGTAAAAATAGTGGCACCGTAAAAAGAAAATAATGATAGACTTAAGACAATTATTTTGAAAGAACAACCTTTAATTCTAAATATTACGAAATACATTATTAAAACTGAATTACTAACTCATGCACCATATTATAATAAATTCCCTCGAGGTTACTTTAATATAGTTATCGTTTTCTACATTTTAAACAATTACGATACACCCTATAAGTTAAAAAATACACTATCAATTATTTTTCCTAAATGGCATATACGACATACTTAGTAGGTATACATTGCAGATAATATTGAATCATTTTGTGCAAAATATTTGGCAGAAGAAAATAATTATTGTTTTACGTATATATTTTAATAAATAATTTAACATAAAAATGTTTACGAAAAACAAATATTTTTCAATTATTTTGTGTATATTTTGATGATTTTATTTCAACTAAGATACATAGGTTAGACTTAAATCACTCAAAAAGTATAGTAAAACGTTTTAGACTTCAATGTATCTCTATATACTTAGTGCAGATCATTGAACAAATTAGTACTTGGAGTAAGTTACTTTTTAATTGTTTGTGCGGAATGTTTAGTTTTAATATATCTTTCATTATGTTAAGAGTTATGTACACTTAATTAACTTTTTAATTGTCTGTGCGGAATGTTTATTTTTAATATCTCTATATTATACATATGTGCAGATCATCGCACTACATAATGTTTTAATAAAAAGATTTGACAAATACGACTAGATCAGGGGCAAGTCCGGCCAAGAAGTGAAATCCTGGATATAATTATATTAGATATCTTAAGATATTATAGAATCCACATGAAAATTTTATCCTTGATATGGGTAATCGTGAGGGTTTTGATTTCACCGATTGACGGGACTTGTCTCCTTGAGTTTAAAATACATTAAATATCTGTTGTGCATAAAAATAATACAACTTAGTGCAGAATATTTCTTACCCAATAAACTTTCAGTTTCGGAAATTAAATGATGTAAGTGCGTATTTTTAAATAACAAACCCGCATTCATGAAAAAAAAAACCTGATGTTATTGATCACATGGCTATTCTCATGATTTTACCATCCAAATACGTGGACAGTATGGAGGTCAGTCCTCTTTTCCAACCCGGAATATGAAAACAGCCTGATGGTATGTATGATATGTTTGGAGATAAAGTAACAAACTATAAGGTCTTCTTACATAATATATTGTGTAATGTGTATAGACGACTACCATACCATACTTAGGAAGCATGTTTCAGCGTGATGGAAGATTGGAAAAAGATATTGAAAGGAGAGTAACGGCAGGTAATAGAATGAACGGTGCATTAAGACCGGTAATGGCAGACCCAATTATTTCGAGGCAAGCGAAGCTCGCGGTACACAATGGTATCGTCGCACCGACTCTTATGTATGCTAGTGAGACATGGACATGGCAGAAGACGCATGAAAGTAGAATTAACTCGGTTGAAATGAGGTCACTAAGACGAATGTGTGGTAAAACGATGTATGATAGAATAAGAAATGAGGATATTAGACGAGAATGTATGATTGAAAGAAATATCGTAAGTAAGATTAAAATAAATGCCCTAAGGTGGTTCGGCCACATAGAAAGAATGAAAGATGACCGTCTGACAAAAAAAGTATACAAGTCTGATAAAAGAGGAACGAAAAGTAGAGGTCGGCCAATAAAAATTTGGCACGATCACATAAATGGGATTTTGAAAGATGGTGATGTTAGAAGTAAGAATAATAGAAGAGCGTGTATGAGACGATGTATGAACGTGAATGAAGCGAGGAAGGTATTTCAAGAGAGAGGAGTCTGGCATTCGGTTCTCTCTGCCTACCCCAAATAGGGAAATGGAGTGATGGTATGGCTATGGGACTACCATACAAATTGTATGAAGCGAAGTCGTCACTAAATTCAATTTCAATAAAAAATGTTAAAAAGAAATTGAGATGTACTGCTACAATGTTAATATTTTTTATAGAAAATTAAATTATCTAGTTGGGGTATTTCGGATTTTTCGATATTTTTTAAAACTTTGGAAATATAGGCCGTTAAACACATAAATTTATCATAAAAAAATGTTTTTCCTAATAAAAAATGTTTGAGAAACTCAAGAATTATTTTTAAAAAACTTATTTGAGATTATGTATTTGTCTATTTGTGGTACCAATTTTCAGCGTTCTAGCTTTTATGGTTTCTGAGATATATGGAAAAATAAAGTAAAAATTCAAAAGTTGATAACCCCTGACTGAAACGAAAATTCAAAATTCTGAGTATAAAAGTTTTGTAGGCCTATTACTATTTATATATTCTGAAATTTTGGGCTCTGTGCATTGAGCGAATCAAATGTTATAAGGGGGGGGGGACACACAGACGTCATGACACACAAAATATAGATAAATAAAAAATATCAAATTGATGTTTTCAAAAAAATTCTAGAAATTCTCAAACATTTTTTATTAATAAAAATATTTATCATGATAAATTTATGTGTTTAACTGCCTATATTTCCAAAGTTTTTAAAAATATCGAAACAAGCCGAAACACCAAAACGAGATAATTTAATTTTCTATAAAAAATATTAACATTGCAATAGTAAGTAAGTAGGTACGCGCATCAGAGTAACAATAAACAAATTGATAGTTTTATGAACGATGTAAAAATAAAAGTAAGTAGGTACGCGCACGAGAGAGAGTAGGTATCAATACATATATCGACAGTTGTATGAAGTCGTAAAAATAAAAGTAAGTAGGTAGGAACGCGCTTTTTCAAGGCAATATTTAAAATGCGTTGAATTGTATTCATTTTATCGCGAAGGTCACAGAGACATGGTAGAACAGTATTGAGCGCGGACGCAAGACGATCGGAGCCATATATATAAATCACCTTCAAAATATACTCCGAACAAATCTCCGTGCGGCCAAGGTCAACATGTAATATTTTGCCGCGGATGCAAAACGATCGGTGGCTTAGTAAAAATATACACCTTCAAAATATACACTAAACAAATCTCCGTGCGGGTAATGGTTGAACTAATAATATTCATTTCAAGATATTTTGATATTTTTTTTGCTTCCATGTAAATTTTTGCCAGTTGATTCTCTATGGTATAAGCAACAGAATGGTAGTTTTTGGCGTGAAAATTATCTTGCGTCCGTATACCGGACGCGAAAAGTTGGTGGACGCAACAACCCTATACGAATTTCACATAGGTGACGCAACAAGTATTGCGGGATATATATATATATATATATATATATATATATATATATATATATATATATATATATATATATATATATATATATATATATATATATATATATATATATATATATATATATATTACTTCACGGGCAACTAACAGGTACTACGTCAAATATTAATTTAACACGCACCCAATAACAAGTTGCCACATTCTGGAGACTAACGAGCTAAATTTATTTTATTTATGTATCACACCATTTAAATAATCGTCATTAAAAATAGATAACTACTGCCCAACTAGGTATACCTGTTCTAGGGCTAACAGTGTACATATTATTATATTTCACAGGAGACATGCAAGTTGTACCTATTTGCATTTTTAAATCGTCTCACAGATCCAGACTGAATACAATTAAAAACTGTGCCTCCACCGGGAATCAAACCCGGTATCTTCGGATCAGCAGTCATATACCTAATCAACTGAACCACATAGTCCAACAATAAGGCCAATAATGTTGGAAGACCTCCTAAAAGTTGGTCTGACGACATTGTCCAAGTGGCCAGTAAAATCTGGATGCGGAGGGGACAGAGCAGCGACGATTAGAAATGTATTGAAGAGGCCTACATTCAGCAGTGGAGGGACGGGGGCTAGAGAAGAAGAAGAAGAAACCATTGTTTATCGTCAGACAACGTTTTTCTTCAGTCTCCTTATCTCCACTGTTGTAAGTCCTCTCCTAGCTTCTTTTCTTTGCGTGTGATGTTTTAAGAAATGCGTATGACGCGTCTTGATGCATCTTTAATAAATGATTTTGCTGATGGTGTAAAAAAAAAACATTTGAAACTTATACTAATCCCGTTTGCACATGTCACGTGGCTCCGCTGCATCGAGGGTTGAGAGGTGGTACCTCTATAAACCTCCACCGATCCCAAATCTCACGTATAATAAACAAAAAAATCCCTAACTGTCATCACTGACTGCATCACATCTATTATTAAGCTCAAACTATTCAATAAAACTGAATGCGCTCTATAGGCAAATGTTCTACTATGTTAGATATTTACTGACGAAAAATATATTTGAAAATCTTAGTTAGTTAGAAATTTTATATGACAACCATTATTTGTAATATGACATAAATACGTACTTCTATTTACGGCTGAAATATAAGTCAACGATAAACCAGTGCTGCCTTTCAGTAGCTTTATAATACTGAAATATTAGCGTTCACTTCACTTGAAGCTACATATTATGTAGATTCCAAAAAATACTTTTGCTTCAGTTTTCAACTAAAACATCTGGTCATTATAATATATTTTAACAAAAACCATATTAAATATATATTCATTTGAATAAGATACTTATTTTTATAGGTTTTGTGCAAATAACTTTAAGTAAAGTTAATGTACAGCAAACACTTTTATATTGTACCTAATAATACATATTTGTGATGTGGTTTTAACATCAGTTGTACCATGTATGCGAGATCACAATATAATACGGTCATTTTTTATCAAAAACTTTCTGTCCCGGAGAGTGACGCATGTACATAATGTATGTACCTATGTGTCCCATCTGCTTGATAAAATGGTCAGTTCCGGAGATAATCTGCCGGAGATCTTTACAAGCGTGTCCGTTTCCTTTCTCTCCGAACAAATAAATAATAAATTGGACCACTGCCCACCAGATATTCGTCTTCTTGTCATAGCCAATAAAAAAATGAAGCAACAAAACATTGAAGCTTCTTATACTTTTACAAACGCAGTGTTTACGACCAATTTTCGTATGAATTTAGGTCAATACTTAATTACTTTTTTATGAACCAATTACTCTATTAATTCTGATATTGCAAATCTTCTTCTTCATATATCGTGTCTGCATGCATTGAGAGGAAGCCTCTCGGACTTGGGCATTGCAAGACAGCTCCTCCACATTCCTCTAACTACAATATTCAAACATACAAATTTATTCAATTTGTTTTCTCGAAAGATATAACGTAGGAGTGTTTCTATAGTGTACGTTTTATCATCTTTGTATATGTGGCATGTTATATGTTTTACTCCTCACTAACCCAAGGGGATATATTGGAGAGTTATGATTTCGCAATTTTAAGATCTATTTTTTTATTGCAGATTATCAACTAGTATCATGCTGAGATTGTATTCTAAAAGTTTCATCACGATGTATCTGTGTGTGTGTGCTGTGTATTATGCACGGCATGTTTATTTTACTTTATTTATAATAGACTAAAGTACTCATTCGATCTCAGTATATTTTGAAGGTTATCTGAATAGTGCTTCTTAATTTTTTTAAATATCAAATATTTCAAAGTGACCCCAAGCTCAGGAAGCTTAAAATTTGATTTTTTTATTTTCAAATTAGTTAAAGCGCACGTCACTTTCATAAAATGACATTGTAGAAATACGAAGTTTTCGCAATAAAATATTTAAATAAAAAATATTTAACAAACACATTTCATAAAATAATTGAAAATTATCCATACAAAATTTGAATACATTGTGGAGTGACTTGGTAGTGAGGAGTACTGCGTTGGCCACAAACCACTCGTTTTAATATAGTATCTACAATCATATTTTTCTCATATAATATTCATAAAAATCTAACTCGTTAAAATGTTGCTACAAAATGATTAAGAATTCAGGTATAATGAACTTTGTTAGATGCTCGCCTCCCAAGCTTATCGAGCGCGCCAAGCGACTTACTAATCTCTTTCCAAGTAATCTTAGTAACCAAATTGTAGTATAACATTTTTAATAAGTGAATAATTTTTATCATCGTGAAATATTCATAAGGTATATAGATGAATTAAGTGTATACATCTTGTTAGAGTTGGAAAATCCAAGTAAAATGAAACATTTAATGCATTCATAATTTGTTTCGAGTTGGGGTAAGAACGAATATTATAAAATACTAAAAGGATCTCGCTAAGGTCGTTTCTTAATATATCTGTCAAGTTTGAAACAAATTTTAAACTAATCTATCTAGAAAATTCCATTACGGAATTGCTTTGATGATATTTAAGTTTGGATTTAATCAGAAAATATAAAATTATAGGTAGAAAGGTACTATGTCTGTATATATATACATGCTTCAAATATTTTTTTGTGATAAAACGGTATCACAATTGAACCATTATTTTGTAGCAAAATATTTTCGTAATTTTTTACTAAAAATGAAAAACAAACTTTGTATATTCCACTTCACAAGAAGTGGAATATACAAACTTATTTATTTTTCATTTTTAGTAAAAAAATACAAAAATTTTTTGCTATTAATATGGAATTCCACAAAGTTTGCAAAAAAAATTTTAATAAATTATTATTTTGTTATTTTTACATATGTATGATGTTTTCCCACAGAAGTACGTAGAGTGAGCTGAGCTCTACTCACTCATCCTGCTCTAACAATTATTAAGTTGTTTTTCTATACTCGTTTTCATATAAATGTAATGACTGGTTTTTATATAACAAGGAAATGGCCAATAGTCCTCTAAGGTTAAATTTACGCATCTTGAGAATACAATAAGTAAAATTTACGTATTCAAAGAATATCGTGGCTTAAAAATCTCAAGCAGTGGTTGGGAATTCCGGATGCGCCGTCAGTAATTAATTTGGTTGGCGCAGGATCGGGCTAAGTTTAGTGTGATGGTCGCTAACCTTCGTTAGGAGCGGCATAAGAAGGAAAGAAGATCGGGATGAGTTTAGTTTGATGGTCGCATACCATCTTTAGGAGCGGCATCGAAGAAAAGGAGATCGAGATAATTTTAGTGTGATGGTCGCTAACCTTCGTTAGGAGAGGCATACGAAGAAAAGACGATCGGGATTAGTTTAGTGTGATGGTCGCTTATCTTCGTCAGGAGCGGCATAAGAAGAAAAACAAAGGAATACAAAGAAGGGAAAGAATGGAAGGCAAGGAAAGTTTTATGAATCCACTTCAATAAGAAAATTATAATTTTATCCAATTATAAATATCCAATTTTAAATATCCGTTATCTCCTACATTTCTTTATTACTGTGATTTTAAATTAAATAATGTAATGTGATTGTCTTTCTGTTTGTTTATTACTCTCCGCTACTATGAAATAGTGGAAAGTCATGATTTCACAATTTTTAAGAGTATTATTTTTACGTCAATTTCTCAATAGTTATCATGCAGAGAGTCCATACTTTGTGTTTCGTTATGATGTTTTTGTGTGTATGCCGTATCCTGTATGACGTATGACGTTCACAAATATGAAAATTTGTGTACTCTGTACAGATCAAGCTTAAAGGCCGATGAACTTAATATTGATACCATATGTGTGAAGTACATAAACTTAGAGCTGAATAGTTTTCCATAGACAACGGTTCATTTATTCTCAATGTTTCTCTATGATTTCATCTATTTAAACTGAAAAAATGCTCTCACGACCTGGAAATTAGAGTTATTTAAATTTTGTTTAAACTAAGATTGATAGATTTGACGGTAACTTTATGGTAGTCCATGATTACAAAAATAAAAATGAAGCAATATACCACTTATTGAGTATAATTAAACACTACTAGTTCCAGGAGTGCACTCCTCCCATCGACAGGTGAATTATAACAGGTGAGTTATAATTCACCTGTCGATGGGAGGAGTGCACTCCCGGAACTAGTAGTGTTTAATTATACTCAATAAGTGGTATATAGCAAAGTATTTGCTTCATTTTTATTTGTTTAAACTATTTATACAATACCAATAATATTCAAATTGGCCAACGATAAAAGAAAAGCATACAACCGTTTGAAAAATTGTGTTCATATAATAGATTTTTGTATGAAAAATATATATATAACAAGAGAATTGTTTTTATGTTTGGCAATGTTAACTTATTTGATTTCATATTGATATTAGAATGTAATATTAGCAGAGAAGCTTCATTGTGTAGTGGAAAGTTAAGTGTTGGCCACAACCCACTCGTTTTTTGTTATAAATTTAATGTACATACACTATTTATGGCCTCACGTTGCTTTGGTTGGTTGGAAAAATTCCCTTATGGCAATAAACCCGCCATTGTATACATTTTTGTACATAAATGGATACCTAATTGGCAAC
The DNA here is from genome assembly GCA_963576475.1 of Molanna angustata. Classification (NCBI taxonomy): domain Eukaryota; kingdom Metazoa; phylum Arthropoda; class Insecta; order Trichoptera; family Molannidae; genus Molanna; species Molanna angustata. The sequence continues at coordinate 19,159,612 of OY754971.1, read as the reverse complement.
AAATTGTCTTATTTTCGTAAAGATAATCCTCCTGAAGAGAGTATTTCGATGAAATTCACCTTAGGTTCCAAGGATAAAGATCTTCGTCGTAGCCTAACCATGATCCTCAGTTAATGCGGTTAAATCACGTCGGATCATCACCAGTCCCAGGCGACTTCTATAAAGGAAGAGAGATATAGAGATGGGGCTGGTCCGACCTCTGGTTGAGGGGAAGAACGAAGCCTGCAAGGGAAGATATAGAATCCAAATCGCTTTCAAAACCCTCACATAACGATTCTCTCCCACAACACAACACGAATTCGCATTAGACAAAACGATTTTTTCTTATTGTTGCATAATTGAATTTTTTATTCATTTTCAGGATAAACAAAATCTATTCATTCGTTCATACCATCAGAGTATATCTCACAGTGTAGGGTAACCAGCGACAGGTGTGCGGGTGTGTATAAAATTAAGTACGATACATGCGTGTATCACCACACGCCAGTCTCGTCTCACCTAAAAAGATATTTTTTAGATTGGGTGGTGAGATGTTTTTTTTTTTTTATTTTACCTTTTGTATTTTTGATTACCCGTCTCGTTTAACGTAAAATGTTTAAAAAACTAAACATAACATTTAAGCTATATAAGAAGATTGTGGTCTCTATAAAAAATGAGATCTATATTTTAATTCAATTCTATTTACAGTGTCACTGTTTCGAAATACATTAGCCCCGGTACAGGTTTTTTCCCTAGAAGGGAATTCCAGATACAATTTCGTTAACATTTGTTTCGCATAGGGATTGTATGGGGATATCATTGTTATATCCTTATTACAAGGACATGATTATGACAAATATTAAATAGTCTTTCTTATTGAACGGCTCCGTACCACCTTGAAAATTCTCTTCATTCATTTCGACACCATGTCAGCAGATTTCATTTTTGAATTCTCGAAAATAAAGACACACAGTGGAGAGACAGTTTTCAATTGTGTTTTTAGTCTGGATCTGTGAGACGGTAAATATCGTAAATCTCCAGAATGTGGAAGTTGTTTTTGGGTGCGTGTAAAATTAATATTTGACATAGTACCTACCTGCATGTCTGTTGGCCGAAGAGTAATAAATAAATACATAAATTCATGTTAATTTAAGAATTGAATAAAACATTATTTTTTTTATACTATACATATTAAGATATTTGCACGTCATCATTTACAAGAAGGTACATAGGTACTCGATTTGATTTAGTTATGAAATTCAACTTTCATTTTCCAAATTTTGCCCGAAATGGACCGTGCAACAGTGCTTACATATATGGTTATTTCCCGACACGCATTTCCCACATCTGTTTTTCCTGGAAGGTCGTAGAATTTCATATTATTTTTAAGTTTTTCTTCAAGAACACCGTCGGACGTCATGAAAAATAAACTAGTTAATCGTAAGATCAACACTTTTGTATGGATATTTAAGCTTCCGCATACACCGATTAAGGTATGTAGGTACGCTTTAATTCCCATTTCAGGGATTACATTGAACAAAACAATACGCTCTGCCAACTAACAAAATACAAGCAAAAACCATACGGGACTTAATGGATTCTATTAATTATTGAATGCCTTCCACCGTGCGTTTTTGTTCGGATTAAATTGTTTCCCACAAATTTTACGCTTGTATATTATTTTTTCAAGCTATTTCATACATTTTGTACGCTACTTTTCAACGTACAGTTTATATAATAACTCAAATGCAAGTGACGCATGTCCGTTTTTGTTATTTTATATACATATACCTATTATTTTTATTGCAAACATTCGCCTGTCATATAAATTCGAATAAATTATGGAAAGGATTTATGAAAGCAACGTGAAATACCCATTTTATACCCAACTCATCTATTTGTGTAATTCCCCTATAAACATGTGCCTAAGTAATATTTCCAAATAAATGATAGACTCGAAAAAATATATTTGAAAAAAGCTGAAAAGAAAATTTCAAATCAAACCAAAAATCATAAAACAACGTAGTACTAGTACAAAAGTAGTAAAAATATCTACAAATTTTATTTTATTTTATTTATTAAGGAAACATATGTACTAAAAAAAATCAAATAAATCAGCAAAGTTTCCATAATTGGTGAACAATACGTTAATAATATAACAATTGTTATAACAAAAGAAAGAATATACAAGAGTGAAATAAATCAGAAAAAACGAATATTGATATTAAAATAAAAATAAATCCAGTTAATTAAAACGTAGGAGTTGTGCGCATAATGAGTTTTAGAAATAGGAATTGCAAATAGGATAACTATGACGAATAACAAATAAGATGACGCACCTATCACCTATAATCGAATAACGTCAAGAAAGACTAAATTAATGGATGTTGTAATCAAAATGAATATTAACAACACCATGATTTATGGAAATATAAACAAATATAAAATATAAACTGCCTTGAAGTATTTGAAATGTGGAACCACTGCAGAATGCTGAGATTATCATGGACTGACATGGTCAGTAACACTAAAGTACTACGTAGAGCCAACACCATCAGACAATTATCCACCAATGTAAGGCTCCGTAAAGTGTCGTAGAAGCTGTTTCGCATTGCCCAGGACAGGGAGGCTTTCTTTACGGTGGTCGAAAACAAAGGGGGTACCTGATATAACAGAAGAAGAAGAACAAGAAGAAAATGTAAAAAGTTAAAACAGATGGACATTCACATATTATGCAACAAGATATACATATTATGCAAGAAAATATTTGGCATTTGGTTCTCTTTGTTTCTTCTTTGTACCAAAATCAGGTTCTCGCGATTTTGGCGATCACTGCTGAGAAGGCATCTCTATTCGCCGCCGTCCGGACCAATTCACCGACGTCTCTGATACCGGTCTACTCACGAATGTTGCGGAGCCATGACATCTGACGTCTTCCTATTCTAAGGCGTCCCTTTATTTTGCACTTCATAAATAAATAAATAATCATTTGGAATAGCCTGTACTTTCTACGTCGCAGAACGTAACCCAAATATGATATTTATCGACCGCTGAATTGTGTCAACCAGCTCGCGCTCAACATTTGTTCTCCTGAATACCTCCACATTTGATATTTTATCGAACCGGGATATTTTAATCCCTTTGTTTACCTCTCAAAATATAATATATTATGTCATAATGGTTGATGGTGTGAATGTCATTATTATTGATGACGTCAACGGAGATTGTGATTATGAGAGAGCTCGGAGGCGATATTCGCTCGAGCTGTACACAAGGAGCTTAGTTTAATAAACATCGAGTGTTGTACGTACGTATATAGCGATACAATATGTACCGTCGGATGATTCGGCCATATAGAGCTCGTCGTGCCGTGCCGTCTCGGCCACATTACTGCTGCAGCGGTACACCGCGGCTTACCTCATTTGCCGGATCAATAGGTCCGCCCATGGTGTTGCATATTTCATCGCCTTGTACACACCGGTAGAGATTGTTAAATTAAACATAAGCCTCCACTAAAGCGGATCGTAAAAACCCCGTGTTCGGTATGTACCCACCTACCTATCTGTGTACCTACATATACCTGCCCCCTTGAAAGACCACCCCCCAAGGCTTCCCTGACTCATCCTGTAAATGCACGATGCAATATGGATTGTATCACTCCTTGGCGATTCGAACGATGACTCCGCACAAAACATTATTGATATTGATCGATATGTATTGTTTGAGTCACCTTTTTAAATCCGCCGCCCTGAATTTCATTTTTGTATGTCTGAAAGTGTTCCGATGTTGGCAACAAGTTATTAAACATCGTTATTCCATCAAATAAGGGCAAGCTATTACAAAACTGGTCAGCCAATTACAAGTGGCCACATACTGCATTAAAAGTTGGCGTACAAATTTATAAGAAAATGAAAATCTAAAAATGAATCCATATTAAAATGAAAATATACAATAGAAACTAAGATCACAACAAAGAAAAAAGTGGAGATATTAACAAAAGAAAACAACAAGGAAAGCATTACTATAAAAAATACAACTAAGAACAAACAGATTAAAAATAGAAACAATATATTGACGACTCACATTAGAAAATTAGAGTTTACTAAGCATTTCTTATAATTAATTCATATCTTCATAAATTTAAATTGTTCAGTGTTCGTATTACCTTCAGGTGAATGAGATATTTTGCATCTATATTAAATCTTAAATCTCCTGGAGGGACCACATCACGAATGCCGAGGTTCTCAACAGAGTTGAAGAAGGGAGGCACCTACTCAAAACCATCTCCGAGAGACGTGCTTGCTGGATTGGTCACATCTTGCAAGATCTCCTACATGACCTAATTGAGGGAATGACTGAGGGGCGAACTACAGGGGGCGTCCCGAAATACCCCCGACGGGAGTATTTGGCCCAGTTGTGGAAGGACATGAACTGCGCCACATATGTTGAGCTGAAGTGGGCTGCAGAAGATAGAGAAAAGTGGAAAGCGAGATGAAGACTTCTTCTGCAAACCAATCCGCAGGATTGAGACTTTTGATGATGATTAAATCTCTGAATCACCGAATGAAAAGCTGCTGATTTATAAACATTAAAATAACAGTGATTAAAAATACCATGTCTGCATCTATAATAGTCTTTTTTAGATACTATTGCATGTGTTTCGTGGATGTTTTGGATGTCCAGAATGAGTGGATTATAAGGTATGCCTGATAGTGTTTAAGGCTCTGAACGACTTGACTCCACACTATATCCAAGATCTGTCCCAAAAGAATGTTCCATTAGGAAGACAGCATACACTGAGATCATCTGGATCACAGAGTACCAACTCCTTAAAAGAATTGGACCAATTCAATAAGGCGGCTTACTATGATCGTGGTTTTAGAGTGAACGGGCCTTTAAATGGAATAAATTGCCTCTTGACATAACGTGGAGCTCAGAGCATTGACACTTTCGGTAGACTTCTTAAGACTGCCTTGTTTCGTAGAGCCAAAAAATAAGCTACAGCGCCCATGGAGTAATCTTGTATCACTAAACGGCGCTTTATAAATTTTATTTATTGTTATTATTATTTTACAAAGAACGTTGTCCAGACATTATTTTCCATATTGACTAACGCAAGACATTATTAGTCTTATCCATACTAAATAACAATTAATATGGATCATAATATAATATATCAGTTGCTAAATCGCTATCGGAAAAATTGAAGACACCCTTTTCAAAGTTTTCTTCGCATAATAAATTTGTTATAGATTTTTCACCATCATACATTAAATTATTCAACGAATAAATTTTCCTTAATTAAATTTAGTTCACAGTTAAGTCATGTTTATAAATGTACATATATTATTATGATAACAACTGGTTTTTTTTTCATTGAAAACATGTAAAACTAGTAATAATACATTATTGTTGCATCTAACCAATTTAAATTCAAATTATATTAATGCCAAGCTGGAAACGCATAGTTGCTTTGTTTGAAATACAAATTGTTTAATTGTATCAAAATATCAAATGAATCAAGTAGGTAATATTGTAAAGGTTTATCTATTGGTGTTTACTGTACATGTCATAATTTATATTTAGGCACAATCATTTTATTCCAACCAACTCATTAGCATTAAGTAGTTCTGTGAATTAACCCCAGAGCTTATTTCGTTGTTCGCATCATGTTTTGAGAAACGATTCGTGTCTTCATATATATTTTGTAGTTATTAGGTACATAATAATAACATAATGCTCATTCACAGAAATTATTACTATTTTCAGTGATATTATATAATAACATTATTACAGAATAACCTACTTCACTATTATTAAGAATAGTATTCACTATTATTGTAAAATGTTTATTTTTTTGTATATAAATATGTTTTTTATGTTAAATTTATATAACACTGCTATTACTGTTTCTTTTTGTATTTATGATATTTTTAATTCTATCTTAGGGTTTATTTGGAGTCCATTTATGGGTAGGGTATATTTGGAGTCCATTAATTTGGAGTATATCTGTTTTTATATTTGCTTACATCTATTATATTTTTTTTATTTTTGATTTGATTATTTTACTGTTTATGTTAATATATTTTTTTCATCAATATGTGTTTTTATCTATGTGTCTATGTATATATTTAAAAGGCAATTTATGTCGTTTATTATTAAATAAATAAATAAATGTATAAAGTATATTGCTGAAAAAATGTCTCTTTTTATTATTTATTGCTTAAATGTCTCTTGTAACCTCAAATGGACCAATATTGGCCAGAGTCGACTTTGTAATAAAATAGAAAATTGTTAATTACGTGAAATGATCATAAAATTATAAAGTATGTGTAATACAAAAAAAAATCCAATAAATAATAATGCTTAAATTTAAATTCAAAACGTTAGGAAAAGAAGTTTTTTTTTAAATGGGAAGTAGAAAATGAAATCACAATTTGATGTTATTCTGTCTGATAAATTTTGTAACAACATTAAGTACCTACTTGGCATTAATTAAGGCTGAGTAAAGAGGCCATATTATGAGGAGGTAATATTTTGAATTTATGATATTGGGAACTTAGGTGTATAGCAATTGAAAAACCTGTAATCCAAACTGGCTTCTTCTTGCCCACATTGACAAAGAGATGAGTTCCATCCTTGCTAAGGTGAGAAGAGGATCAACAGTGTCCGAATCTTAATCGGCGTATAACGGAAAATTCATGTCTGCTACAACGGAATTTGACATACCATGGTTTAATGATGAATTTTTGAATCGCATATCTTGTACCTTTTGAAATTGAAGATAAATTATTATGTGTATTCCATTCAACATGGAAGAATGAACAAGGGGGAGGATGTCTTGAGGATCACCCGATGAAATACAAATCTATCTAAATTATCAGCTCTCATTTCCAATAATGCTACGGTGACCCGGAATCCAGGCAATAGGGAATTCAAAGTATTTTTTTTAAATATCAAAAATATGTTTTTCAATATGCAGTGAAATTGTGTCTTAAACAAACAAAAATACAATATATTTTTTTTACTTTTAATAACTATCCCGTTTTTTTGTTCAATTTTTGTTGCAATTAAAATTAGTAATATATTACTTAATGATAATCAAGTGTGAGTCGAGTTAGGTACTATTTTTTGTAAAAACAAATGTTAATTATTGTTGTTTTATCATTATGTGATACGGTACTAACATTTAAAAAAAAAATCAAAAAAATACGAAACATGATAATACAAGGTACAGAAAATTCCAACATATAATATATCGATATATCATTGAATTAAGTTTGGGATATACTATACACTCGAATGTCCTCGTTTACTCACTGTCGCGACACCGAGTTGTATTTTTAGTTTCTGTGTCGCTGCCGTGTAGACTGGATATAACATTTTCAATGCACTTGAGCTGTGAAACTAGATGTATTCACAAATGTGACACAAAAAAATCTTACCTTGCAAACTGTGGACGCCATCGACACTAGTGTCAGTGTCATCGTGTATCTCGAGCATAATTCTGCCTATACCTACTTCCAAAAACAAAATATTATAGCATATTCATAGATCCATCATATTTTTGCAAGAAAAACATTAATTTTGTATAAAGACCTCATCTGCTTTTGTATTTAAATATATTATATACTCTGGTATTATATGATTCAAATACTTCAATGTGGTTTAATTAAATGTACCTATTCAAAAAACGGTTTCTTTGATTATATTCCGTGATTTTCTCCCTCAGAAACAAAATTTACCGTTTTAATTAAAATACTTTCATTAATTTATTGGCCTCGTGGCATATCATTTATACTAAACATCATTTTTCATCCCTTCCTGTTGAGAAAAATATAGATACTTAAATGTCTACATTTTTTTAGCTATTTCACGCAATATATTTTTTTTTTAATTAATCTACAAATTCGATTTATTTATAAGATCTTGAAATGAAATTCGTTGCTTATTTGAAGGATTTTAACTCTCAAAGAAAAAAAGGACAGTATATCTTTAAATCTAAACAGCAGAATACCAAATACAAGTGTTGAGTCAGTTATAATAAATTTAAGTATAATCAAACGCGTATTTATTATAATTACAATTATTTTTTTTAATATGCTGCTAAGTACCGGCTTAGGATGGTGCTTTCCCTCTATTCTACTATTGTTTTCGTGTGTCCCATAATAACCAGGTAATCGATAAATACAAGAGGGAAAACATCTTACATAATTCATCGATGAGGTTCACCACCCATTCTGAATGTAGTGCATGTGTCGTGCATCTTTTTATAGGGAAACTTACACCCTAACTCTTGTCACTGGTCGTGGGATATGCCACGATGGTATGAATGAATGATTATTTTAATCCGTTTGATGTATTTTTTATCATTGTTTTGAAACTTATGGAAAATTCCATATCTTATATTTTTTTTCATATCCTTATTCAAGGAATAAAAACAAACACTGTCATAAGGTTCTGAATTTCTATTCCTTTTATAATATATAACCTATGGTGTCTTACACCAAAGCTAACTAACTCGTACTTCCTAGCGCGAGCAGGAAAAAAATCTTAATAATTCAAATGTATTTAAATTCATGTACTTCGGCCATATTTTGAGAGGTGAAAAGTATGCCATCCTTCAGTTCGTCATGAAAGGGGAAGATTGAGGGTTGGAGAGGGGTCGGAAGAAGGCAGCTTTCTTGGCTGCGAAACATCCGCGAATGGACTGGTATATGAACTGTGGAGGAGCTGTTCCGCACTGCACAGGACAAGGAGGCTTTCTCTATGGTGGTCGGGGAGACCTGATATGACACAAGAAGAAGAAGAATCATTCAAAATATAAAGACCCTGTTTTCAATTATAGATATTTGATTTATGTTACTTCGTCTTACGGGTGCATTGCCAAGGCTATGACGTTATAGATTTATGATGCGGTAAAGCTTAGATTTGTGATGTGGTAAGAGGTGGATTTTATAGCGTCTGCATTGGTTGATCCTTATTATAATAATTTAAAATGATATTTTGATTTGAAATAGTGAAATATTTCCTTACTTGAAATAATCTTCACGGATCGTTTTGTTTACGTATGTCTACTAGCTTTAAAATTCTCAAAATCAAATCTGCACGCAGGGGGAGAGAAAAAGAAAGATAGTGGTGATCGGTTCCCCCAAGTGAAGTGAAGGTACAAGTGCCCTTACTTATAGGAAACTCACACTAGCGCGTAAATTTAAGTATCAATTTCCCTTTTATTTCCGCGAGAAAATTTATCGCCTGATGTAGGTACCTATAGGTGGTATTCACGCAGGGTCGGCCCTACCACGGGGCGAACATAACGGCAAATCCTAGCGCGGTGTTGCCCAGGGAACGCCTTAAAATTAAAAAAAAATTACATGAATCATACTAAAGAAGAGAAAATTGTTATTGAAACCGGTTAATAGTAATGCAAATAAGTGGCGTATACCAAGTCTTTGTCTAATTGTTAATAATCACAATTTCGCTACAAAGTTTCTTCCTCGATAGTTACGATTTTTTTTTTCTTTTCAATATTAGAATTTTGAGTATCAAAGGCTTCTGTAAGAGCGTTCTGGGTTCGATTCCCATCAGAGTAGAAATTTATTCAAATTCATTTCTCACGCAAATATTGTTGCTCTGGGCTGTGCCACTTGCACTTGGTGCGATGAACATATTTATTTATTATTAATATATAGCAAACTGCAACTAAGACTCATAAAAAATCAAAATACCAGCACTCAATCAGCCGTGCGGTTTTGCATTAAAATTTGAAAAATATAAGGGACATGTTTTGGAATTGGTAACGAAATCGTCATTAAACACGACATTCATATGAATGATTCTATCTAACAAGGTTACAACGAGAGATCCGCCACTGCTCCTGCAATTAACCGATTGGAGAACAGAGTTGGAGACTATAGTTGAAAGAGGCCGATGCTCGATTTGGGCTATAGTGCCATCGAATAAGAAGCATGAACAATGAACACGACAATGGAGAAAACAATATTTTGGTTGAACAACAAAAAAAACCGTATTTGAATCATAAATTCACTATAAAACACTTGTTTTTTGAGTCACTTCGCGACATGTTTCGGAAGCGCTGTCCTTCCATCAACCGGCGTGTCTAGACTAACATGTTGAATTTGTGTGTATCTGTCTGTGAAGCGAGGGGTGTGGCAGTTGAGGGTTGGTTGCGTTAGTGGGGGGAGGGGAATATTGTGTAATGTTTTTGTTTTTGATGGGGCATAAATTAAGTATTGGAGAAGAATTATGAAAGGTATGGTTCGATGGAAGGACAGCGCTCCCGAAACATGTCGCGAAGTGACTCAAAAAACAAGTGGTTTATAGCGAGTTTATGATTCAAATATGGTTAATATTAACTACCACAAAATATCCGCCGAATCATTAAATGATAACAAAAAAAACATTTAGAATCGCAATATGGGGCGCCATAATCGGTATTCGCTTCTGTTTTTTTTTCTTCATAAACTTGCCTCGGGCCGGCACTGTAACCGAAGTACTATGGTTCGCCCGCCTAGTGAACACTTTGCTCTTCGTACATAAAAAGAAAATGGTATGAAATGCAGCATCGTACATACACCATGTCATAGGGGATGTTGAGTTAAGGTATACCTACCTGCAGAACTTTGAATGTAAATGTATGTAGGTATCCCAACAGTGTCTATGGCCGGGTTCACAATCGTATCTTGTTCCTTATTTCATTTTGTGCATAATGCAGGTAAGAGGGAAAAAATATGAATTCCGGTATGTATGTATGAGCTGAACACACCTTGTTGTTGTTCGTTAGATGAGATAAAACCATGAGGGCAGAATATTATCTCCCTGCTCATAACGAATGCAATATGTTATGAGAATGCATCCATCCAACCAGCACCGAGAAGGTTAAAGTCCGTATATCATGTAGGTCCCTAAGATGAATGTGTAATAAAACAATCCATGATAGGATAAGGAATGTGGACATCAGACGAGAATGCAAGATTGAAAGAGATATTGTGAGCAGAATGAAAATAAATGCTCTGCTATGGTTCGGACATGTAGAGAGAATGAACGATGAACGCCTGACAAAGTATACAAGGCTGAAAAGAGTGGAATGAGAAGTAGGGGCGGCCGAGAAAGAATTAGCATGATCATATAAATGAGATTTTGAAAGATGGTAATATACGAAGTCAGAATAATAGGAGAGCATGTATGTCGCGATGCATGGATGTAAATGAAGCAAAACATGTATGTCAAGATAGAGGAGTCTGGCGTCAGGTTCTCTCTGCCTACCCCAAGTAGGGATACGGCGTGATGGTATGTACGTACATCGATTTTAACTTTGATTTTAGTGTTTGACACGGGGTCTTTTTGATAAAGTCTTACGTTTTACTTCACAATACCAATAAAACAAGTTCACCAATTATGCCTTCTTACTCCTTGTTCTCCTATAATATTCCAACTTCGTCTCTATTGAGATGATAAAAAATTGTCAAAAAATATCATTGACGGGGAAAAAAATTTTTTTTTGCGTATATGCAACTTAAATATATTCGATTTACATATACATTGGTACAAGTAAACAAACAAGTCAAAAATGAACTTACATACATATAATTTTGGCACAGATCAGGGGTGACAACTGTGTGAGAGCATTGTCACCCCATGTATATGGGCTGTTGCTTTCATCGTTTGCAAAAACCAATTTCTCAATAAATGGCGTTACAAAAAGGTGTCTTCGTTACTTCATATATGGCGATGGCAAAAGTTTCTTATTAAAATATACCTATAGAACTTTCAAAAATTGTATTTATAAGGGAACTCCATAAGTAGGCATTATTTCATAAGATGCTCATTTTCTTCGAGTATCAAAATCAAGAGTGCATACTGTGAGTTTCGTCGTAGATCATTTTGAAATAGTATTTTGAGTACTTTATGTAAAACATTTAAACAAAACATTGAAAAATTTTGATTAAAATAGTTTTTTTGTTCACTACTCAAATATCAAAAAGTAGATTTTTCCAGGAATGTTTTCAACAAAATATTTTCTTCATAATACAAATTTAGGACACCATGTATTACCTACTAGTTAATTATATGTATAGTCTCACGAATGTGAGTAAACTTTGTGTTAGTTTAACAGGTTTAATTACAACAAAACACATCCGCGCATTAAGTTTCCTCAGAATTTAAGTCCGTCGCTTTCCACTTAATTTCGGATTTAAACTTTCATCGTTTATTTTTTTCGCCAGTTGCACACGCCACTATTTTTCCTCGTACTATGTTGATGGAAATTGCAACTTGATCATATTCGTGAAGTGCTTCTATCAAATTATGATCGTTTTTAAAAATTGTGGATTTAAATATTATCAATAACTTTACACTACCCTCCTCCACGCACAACAATTTCAAGCGTTTAGTAACACTTTGGCTTATGAATAAGGGCAAACAGAGATCGGAAACAGCACTAACACACATTTTAACTTAAATTTGCACACATATATATTGAACATCTTTACTATCTTACAAATCCAGTAAAAATATATTTTTTTAGTTATGTAATGTTAATAATATACCCTCAATATCTAACCTTTGACTAAATGCTTTATGAGTACTACCTCATAACAGGCATTCAGCCTAGTGAGATACTAAAATTCAATATTTTTACTGTGTATACTTTTTATGAAATGTACTCAACTGAAATATGTATGTAAATAAAATTAAAAAAAATAACTTGGTTGTTAATAATACAATCGTAATAAGATGATCAGTATGATCACCCTTTATCGTCTATTATACGGTTTAAAAATATTCTGTTTACTACCACTAGGCTATCTATTACACGGTTTAAAAATATTCTGTTTATTATCACCAGCCTATCTTTTCTAACCGACTCAAGCGGCGTGATGTTCCAAAATATTCCGTGCGATAGTATACCTACGGTGCTTTTCAAAACCAAACCGATAAATTCTGACAAAAATTATGAACCTACATATTTAATTTTAAATAATAAAATTAAATAATTTATTTCAATTTGTAGTGGAATTAAAAAAATAAATCACATCTTTTGTAGATAAATCATAAAACTCATTTAACTGAAAATCTTTATTTATATTCATGAATAATATCTATTTCGTTGGGAGAATGCGATATGATAGTTGTGATTAAAAATTATTATACTGCAGAACTACTTATCGAGTTGATTAACATAAGTTAAGATCAGGTTCAGTCTTTACAATTTTTTATAGTTAAAATTAATTGTGTTAATTTATACAAAACTTAATGACTAGTAAAAAGTAACTTTGATCTTAACATTTTTTATGATTCAATGTAGATAAAGATTAAAATTGCATTATGATCGAGTGTTGATATATACATTTTTAAGATTAAGATAGTTAAAGTTTTAAAAATATGTCATGGGTAAATGATGATGATTATATTATCCATACACTTTTCAATAATGAAACGATTAGTACACTGCAATTACACTTTGAGAGAGGAATAATTAAATTAAATTATTAATACAAACATTTAGAGAAATTAAATCTTAATTGATTTAATTAGCCTTTAGAAAATAATCCAACTGTCGATTCGTTCATGAGAATTCAATTCTCTTAATGAATCGACATTATTAAGCCAAGATGCGTGTACGAAGGAAAATTTTGTATGGTGAAGTGGACTTTTTGCATGCTAATAACACCAACTAGAGGCCTCGCAGCATATATGTTTCGATACATGGATTTACTCAGAATTTGGAGTAGAACATTTTATGTGAGTTTTGTGTGTCTGTGTGTGTGTCTGTCTGTCCTCCCCCCTTATAACTTTTGATCCGCTCAATTTACAGAGCCTAAATTTTCAGAATATATAAATAGTTATAGGCCTACAAAACTTTTATACTCAGAATTGTAATTTTTTTTTTCAGTCAGGGGTTACCGACTTTTGAAATTTTGGTTAATTTTTCCATATATCTCAGAAACCATAAAAGCTAGAACGCTGAAAATTGGTATAAACATAGAAAAATACAAAATCTCAAACCGATTTTTTTAAAAAAATTCCAGGGTTTGTCAAACATTTTTTATTAAGAAAAATATTTTTTTTATGATAAATTTATGAGTTTAACTGCCTATATTTCAAAAAACTTTATAAATATCGAAAAAAGCCGAAACACCCAAACTAGACAATTTAATTTTCTATAAAAAATACAAACATTGTATTAGCACATCTCAATTTTTTTCTAACAATTTTTATAAAAATTGAATTTAGTGACGACATTGCTTCATAAAACTTGTATGGTAGTAGCTTACACACAATATCTATGAAGACTAAATTGTTTGATACTAATCTCCAAACATACATACATACCATCATGCTGTTTTCATATTCTGGGTAGGATCAAAGGACTGACCTCCATACTATCCTATCTTGACATACATACCTAGGTTCATGGTTGTATAGAAAACCAAATATCTTAAAATATTAAATAATTTGTATTTATGGGTTTATAGTTTGGTACTTAGTCTTCAACTATACGTACTATCGCTATCGACATTTGGATCTCATGTGTCACATGCAACTAGTCTAAATAGGTAACTATAACACACACACAGTGTAGTGTATTGTTATAACACGCTTTAGAGAAGCAATTATTAAGGGAAAACATCTCATAATGATTGTTGACTTGCTTGTATCATACGCTTGAAGGTGCTGAGGCTGTTTGAGAATATGTCGAGGTTCGCAATTTTCGTGTATAAAGAATCATAGGAGCGCATCATTCTACTTAGTGGACTGAAATTTAAATTATGTAGAACTTAAAATTAAATATAATTTTTTTCATTATTCTAGTTGATAAGTATCTATTATTTTTTTTTATTCTTGAACTTTTTGTTTAACTGTTTAGGTTATTTTTTTTCTTTTTGCAAGTGTATACCTAATTGTTTTTTTTCTTATTCTTTATATTTTTATCATCAATATGTGTTTTTATGTATGTATGTAAAAGGCAATTTATGCCGTATATAAATAAATAAATAATGAGAAAGAGTTTTTAAAAGAACACTTTATTCCTGAAGCACCTTTATATTTTTTTCATAAAAGTATTGATAGATAGGTTCGTAAAATGTACAGTGTACATAAACACCAATGTCCGAGTTGTACGAATCACGCAGCGAAAAATATTATTATTCAGCAATAAAATAGCATTATATCCGCGAAATAAAATCCCAACACGTGCTAAATTGGCATTGCATAATGTTGTATGAACTTGTCTGGGTATAGTTGTATATGCATGTGAAACGTGACAATAATATTTTTAATAAATTCCAACCAACATTTTTAATAAAACTTTTTTATATTTATTCGCAAAATTTTTCTTTGAATGTCTTTTTCTCACCCCGTTCTGTACCGAATGTCATTCGAGGCGAACGAACGGTTGAACTTTATGAAAACTTTCAGGATGAGACCACATTTCTTGTGCATTTCCTTTGTAAGTCATCTAAAAACGAGAGAGCTGTGTCCAACGCATTAGTCTGCAATACGATATACGTTCATTTTAAAATTGCCATGTTTCATTATTGGTATTTAATTATAATACTTATATTTTGTATCTTCGTACAATAAAGCTATTCTTTTTTGGTACATTTAGACAGATAAATATAAAATATAATATCTTTTATCCAACTGTCGATTTGTTCAAGAGAATTTTTTTCTCTTAACAAATCGACAAAATATCAAGCCAAGATACGCAAGATTTGTATGCAGGGTCTATACCTATTTTTCACGGTTTTTCCAACTTTGAAGTAAAAAATATACCAACTTAGAAGCAGCATATAATATGTTCTATGTATGGATTTACTCATAATTCGGAGTAGAACATTGTGTGCGTGTGCGTGTGTGTGTGTGTGTGTGTGTGTGTGTGTGTGTGTGTGTGTGTGTGTGTGTGCGTGTGCGTGTGCGTGTGTGTGTGTGTGTGTGTGTGTGTGTGTCTGTGTGTGTGAGTGTGTACCCCCCCCTTACAACTTTTGATCCGCTCAATAAAAATTGAATTTAGTGACGACATCATTTCATACAATTTGTAAGGCAGTAAACACTACCCAATATCTCACTCAATAGTTTGATACCTACTTTATCTACAAACATACATCATGCTATTTACATATTCTGGGTACAAAAAACAGACTGACCTCCACACTATCCTATCCTTACGTACACACTTACATATTTTATATAGAAATAAATATCTTAAAATATCTATTATTTTATTAATGTTTCTTCGGCGTCATGGGTTCAATTTTCAGCAGAGGAGAAATTTATTTAAATTATTTTCTCGCGCAAATATCGCTTCTCTGGGTTGGAAACACTGATTCGAAATTGCCATATGGCAATAAACTCGCCACTTGCGCAGGGTGCAATGAAGTGTTCATTATTTTTATTATTATTTATTTGCGTTTAAGTGTTTATAGTTGGTACGCATTCTTTAATTATGCATACAATCACCATCGACAGTTAGATCTCATGCAACTAGTAAATAAAAAAAATATAAACACATTTTATTCCACAAAGTATTGATTTTTGTTTACCGACGATCGTTACGGCTTCAGGCCATAATCAATATTCACTAATTTGAATTTATGAGTTTATAGTTCGGTACCTACCTACATACGTATTCGTCAACTATATTATATGATATCGCCATCGACAGTCATGTATTACATGTAACTACTATTTAGCTCTTTATTTGAAGTTCAATTATGCAGCACGATTATGTAATAGTCTAAGTCCTGATATTACATACGTCATCTATCTCATTTAACATACCTACTCAAAAAAGGCTAAAGAATAAATATCTATCTGATGATACCT
Organism: Molanna angustata; assembly: GCA_963576475.1. NCBI lineage: Eukaryota > Metazoa > Arthropoda > Insecta > Trichoptera > Molannidae > Molanna > Molanna angustata. Next base: position 19,142,785 of record OY754971.1, on the reverse strand, counting down.
GATTTCATCTTCATCTCCTTATTTATTTACTGAACACTCTTTGTACAAACATATAATTTTGCATTGTACAAATAGTGAACTTATTGCCTGGATGCAATTTCTTCCAGTCAACCAACCGAGAAAAGTCAAATGATAATTAAGTTTCGGCAAAATATACGATATAACAGTTTACGAAATTTAAAATACATATTCAAATATAACTGCATTTCATAACTGCAAAAAAACAAAAAAAACGAAAGGAAAAAGAGAGGATGAGGAGCGATCAAAAGGAATGGTGTGTGGGATGGTAAGTGTGTGCGTTGGTTAGGGAATAGAGATGAAGAATTAGCGTTTAAGGAGAAATTTGAAGATTGAAAGTGATAGGGCAGTTCTAATGTCCAATGCTAAGTTGTTCCATAACCGAGCAGCAAGAAACTATCCCTTTCCTGATCCTTATCCTTTAGTTTTACACATAATATCGTATATTTAACATTAACATTGGTTGGTTGGTAGAAATTGCCGTTTGACAATAAGCCCGCCAGTGTACAAATTACATGTACAAAAAGTTACAAATAAATAAAATAATCAACTTGTATATACACTTTTGATTTTGCATTTTTCAAGCCAATCGATTTTAAGTTCTTCGAATTATCATGTTAAAATAAACTTTTTCATCTCTGTAGACTCATAACCCTCGACGGGTCTAAGCTGCCTTCAAGATCCGTCGCCATGCTCACCTATCCAGAGCAGCATTCTTCCAGTTCACACTCTACAATCGGATGTGACTCCTTGCGCTGTGCCTTCCCAACCACTGGATTAACAGTCATTACTCTCCTTACCGCCTCTCCGTCTCTCATTTGCTGTACGTGAGCTAGCCTTCGAAATCGTGAAATCTTGAAAACACTTACTGTGCTCATCTGGACCGACTGGAAATCTTATGCATGTGAAATACGGAACTGAAAATATTGAAGACTTAACACTGCACTAGAACATCGAAGTATTGTGTAAAATTGAGGTCGGATAGTAGGTAGGGATGGTGTATTCATTTCTGAACTTCAATTTGATATTTCATCGCTTTTCATGATTGTTTCCAAGTTTTCCGTTTAGTCGTTGTCACTTTAATACACCCACCATTTGATTAAAATATAATAATTATTCATAAAATATAATAGTACCTAGTTATTTATACTGTTATTGTAAATATACCTAGTTATTTATACTGTTATTGTAAATATAATAGTACCTAGTTATTTATACTGTTATTGTAAATATAATAGTACCTAGTTATTTATACTTTTATTGTAAATGTAATAGTACCTAGTTATTTATACTGTTATTGTAAATATAATAGTACCTAGTTATTTATCTTTGGTGGGAACTTTTATGATATATAAGTATTATTTTATTTTATTATTTTGATATATACCTAAGTATTTATAGGTATATAAGACAGTTACATATTACTTATAGTAGGAAGATATAAAAACTGCTTGTGCTCGGTTACATGATGTTTATTAGTGAGACTGGCCCGAGAAAATACTAAATGAGAACTAAATCGGGTTTTGATTGGTGGGAGTATATTATAAATAGGTTACCTCGTATACCCTTATACTATTATTTTGTCATTTTTTATAGAGATTTTTTAAATTGAATGTATATTAAATCTTGAACAAATACTTCCGTGTTTAGAGTTTTTTCAAATTCGAGATACGAAACAAACGATCGACTTTATGACAAAAATATTCGTTTCCGATTTTATTATAATATACGGTTGCAGCAAAATACATTTTGCTATAACAAAAATTAAATGTATTCCTACAGGTACTCATCACTACATTTCATCACAAGAATGAGTTCATTAAATAATCCAACAACTTTCGATTAAATTTGTTCAAGAGAATTTATTTCTCATAAGATATCGACATAATTTCGATATACTAAGAGAAATAAATCGATTTATATGGCCAGGTCCATATTTTTCGTGGTTTATTCAACTTAGAAGTAAAAAAACACCAACTTAGAGGTTTTGCAACACATAATATATTCTATTCTGATTCGTTTCAGAGTACGAAAACGACAGACCTGTAATCAACGGGTGACCGTAGATAAAAGGATTTTATCCGCGTGATGTGACGTAACGAGTCCCGAATAAATGCAGTAAACTTTTTGACATTTATCATATGCTAAAATTCAGAAGGATAAGTTTAGATGAATTAGAATAGGACATAATATGTTGTAGATAATAAATTAACTCAGTATTTGAAGTAGAACATTAAGCCCGAATTGATAAAACGTACAAAGAATTTTCTCAATGCTTAGCATGGCAAATTCCATACATTTCTGTGTGCTAAGTATTGAAGCACTGAGAATGGTTTATAAATGTCAGCCTTCGTGGCTCAGTTGGCTAGGTATCTGCCTGCTGATCCATGGGTCCCGGGTTCGATTCCCGATTTTTGGCAAGTTGTTATTGGGTGCGTGTTAAATAATTATTTGACATAGCTCATGTTGGTTGCCGAGAAGCTTTATAAAATGAAAATAAAATAAATACGGCCCTATGTATGTCTTTGTGTATCCATCCCCTTTATAAGTTTTGATCCGCTTAATGCGCCTAGCCAAAAATACCACTAAATATAGGAAGTTATAAGCCTAAAAAAATATAATCTTATTTTTAATTTATGTTCCACTCAGGGGTTATAAACATTTGAATTTTTATTTATTTTTTCCATATATCTCAAAAAACATAAAAAATAGAGCGCTGAAAATTTGAACAAGATAGAAAAATACTATATCTCAAATTTGTCTTTATGATAAGTTCCAGGGTTTCTCAAACATTTTTTTGAGGAAAACATTTTTTATGACAAAATAATGTGTTCAACTGCCTATATTATTTTATTATTTAAATATCGAAAAACACCCCAACTAGATAATTATTTAATTTTCTATAAAAAATACAAACATTATTAAACTCATATTTTTAACAATTTATGTAAAAATTTAATTTAGTGACTACATCGTTTCATACAATTTGTATGGTTAGTAGGTATACACAATATATACGTGGATAATAGTGTTTACATATTCGGGGTAGGAAAATACGACTTACCTCTTTTTTTTATTTTAAGATATTTTGAAGCAAAATATCTTTGAATATTCAATAATTTGGATTTGAGGTTTTATAGTTTGGTATTTTTTTCTTAAACTATACATACTATCGCTTCCTACAGTTGGATCACATGTGTTACATGCAACTCGTTCATTAAATAAGTTCTTTATGCTCCAGACCGTAACAATCGAATTAGTTATATTGTAAATCGAAAATATTTTGCTGACTTGATTGAAAAAAAATCGAGACATTTTACTTTGAAAATAACATTGTTGCTCTCATTCTTTCAGTGCCTCGAATATAATAAAATATTATATCATAGGTAATCACTGATATGTAGGTAACATAAATAGGAATCCGAGGGTTCAGCAAAGATGTGTAGGTTGGTACTTCGTTAAGGTTGAATGCTCATATTTTGACCACTTAATGGCGAAGGCGCTGAATGTTCATTGCATTTGGGAAAAGAAAATAATATCGGCACATCAAGAAAACGAAACGCTTTCACAAATATTACAATTTTATTGCATAGTGTTCCACTAAGATACGAAAATAAGTATGACATTAAATACAACATTATGGTGATCGCGATATAAAAAAAAATCTGTCTCAAAATTTTTGTCGAAGAAAAGACAATAGTCTAATGAATTTTGTTTATTATTACTTGTTTGAAATATATTATTGTACTTTTCATTATTTTTGATACAAAACAAGTAATAAAATCTAATTATGTTGATTATGTAAAATATTTATGTATTTTTATTTATTTTTTGTTGAAACGCAATTGGTCAGTTTTGTTTTTTCATAGTGTAGGTACTATTTTTTGTATATTTTACTTGTTGCATGTAACACATGAGATCCAACTGTCGATAGCGATAGTATGTATAGTTGAAGAATAAGTACCAAACTATAATCCCATAAATACAAATTATTTAATATTTTAAGATATTTGATTTTCTATACAACACATGTACCTACATATGTATGTATGTCAAGATAGGATAGTATGGAGGTCAGTCCTTTGATCCTACCCAGAATATGAAAACAGAATGATGGTATGTATGAGTGTTTGGAGATTAGTATCAAACAATTAAGTCTTCTTAGATATTGTGTGTAGGCGATTGCCATACAAATTGTATGAAGCAATGTCGTCACTAAATTCAATTTTTATAAAAAATTATTAAAAAAAATTTGAGATGTGCTAATACAATAATAATATTTTTTATAGAAAATTAAATTATCTAGTTGGGGTGTTTCGGCTTTTTTTGATATTTTTAAAAACTTGGAAATATAGGCAGTTATACTCTTAATAAAAAATGTAATATTTTTCTTAATAAAAAATGTTTGAGAAACCCTGGATTTTTTTTTTAAACTAATTTGAGATTTTGTATTTTTCTATGTTTATACCAAATTTCAACGTTCTAGCTTTTATGGTTTCTGAGATATATGGAAAAATAAACCAAAATTTCAAAAGTTGATAACCCCTGACTGAAACAAAAATTCACAATTCTGAGTATACACACACACACACACAGACACACACAAAACTCACATAAAATGTTCTACTCCGAATTCTGAGTAAATCCATGTATGGGAACATCCTCTAGTTGGTGTTATTAGCATGCAAATTTTCAGCGTTCTAGCTTTTATGGTTTCTGAGATATATGGAAAAATAAAGTAAAAATTCAAAAGTTGATAACCCCTGACTGAAACAAAAATTCAAAATTCTGAGTATAAAAGTTTTGTAGGCCTATAACTGCTTATATATTCTGAAATTTTGGGCTCTGTAAATTGAGCGGATCATAAGTTATAAGGGACACACACACACACACAGACACACGAAATGTTCTACTCCGAATTCTGAGTAAATCCGTGTCTGGAACATATATGCTGCGAAGCCTCTAAGTTGGTGTTTTTTGACTTCATAGTTGGAAAAGCCGTGAAAAAAGTAGACCTCTGCATACAATTCTCGCGTATCCTGGCTTGAAACATTGTCGATATGTTAAGAGAACAAAGTTCTCCTGAACAAATCGACAGTTGGATAAGACTGCGTTTGTTCCTTAAATATATAAATGAAATTTGATGAAGATTGTTTATTAAACAGAAATTACTCGTCATTTTTGTCGCAAAACCATTTGTATTGCAAAAAAATTAAAAAAACAGAAGAACGAGTTTTTTTTTGTTAGATATTCACGCTTAATCCCGTTTAGTATATTTGTTTGCCTTTCAGTCGTTTTAATTTTTTGACATATTGTTCTTTGAAAATGTATTTAAAACACAAGATGCTTCAAACGCGTCTTTTGATGTTGCTGAGTAAAATTTCTGTTGCCCTTCTAAAAAAATATCTTACGTGTTATTTTGTTATGGTTTAATTTTTTAAAGAAAGTATGCCCACGGGGTGTCACAGAGAAATAAGGTTATCTCGCAGAGTAATAGTAATTTCTGTATCCTTGGACATAGTTGGTAAGTGTATCAGGAAACAGGATACCTCTCCACGAGAACGGTAGGTACATCTGGAAACTAAGGGAAACTATTCAATATTATTGCGCTCAAGGATGTTTGTATTTTATAGGATGCAATAAAATATCGGATTTCTCCCTCAAAGCAATATTATTAATAATAATAACGGTTGCTACCTATTTCCAATTACGCATATAACTACACCGGCAATGGCATTTTAGTAAATTAGGGTATATCACTTACCTTACGATGTCAAACAAAAAATCGGATCCGTAATGAAAATTGTACCCCACGATAGTCACTCATTACCCCCTAACCCATGGGTATATTGTATGGTTTGATTATTTTTAATCATCATCTGGCCAGCACAAGAGCCAACTCGCATCCCTGATGTCTCTGGGCATCGTTCCAATCTGCTTGATCTTTTTATGACTACCTCGCCAACGGGATACACACTGAAAGTCACAGCCCCACTGGGCTCTTCAGACCATTGCCTTGTGCAAACGGCCATCCACTTCATCCCGGACCTTCCACCCGAAAAACCTAAAAGGAAAATTTGGCAATACAAGTCAGCAGATTGGAATGCACTGCGAATACACTTTCGCGACTTTCCTTGGAATGAAGTCTGTTTTAGAACCAAAGACCCTCCTATCTGTGCGCGTGAGGTAGGGGATGTCATCACTTCTGCTATGGATGGCTATATCCCCTCCTCCCTCAAAACCTGCGGACCAGGCACAAAACCTTGGTTTGATTCCAAATGCCGAGAAGCAGTCACGCGTAAAAATATGGCTTTCAAAACATTTCAAAAACTTCAATCCCCGTCAAACAAGAAAGCATACAAGAAGATGACAAAGGATTGTAAAAAAACCATTAATCAGGCTAAAAAACTCCATGACCAACATATAAGTCAAAAACTCTCCTCATGCCCTAACGGTAGCCGAAGATTCTGGTCATTGTCAACCTCCATAGGTCAGAACTTTTGCACATCTTCATTTCCACCTTTAACGAACCATGACGGATCCATTGCTAACTCTGCCACCGACAAAGCTAATCTTCTCGGTAAATTATTTGCAGATAACTCAACCCTTGACGACGGAGGAAAAACTCCTCAACCAGTTCCACATTGTGGTTTTAAAATGAAAGAAGTAAGGATTAACTTCTCTGAGGTTTTACTCGCCATCCGAGGGTTGGATGTTTTTTATTTTATTTTATTTTATTTTATTTTTTAATTAACACATACAACATTAGATAGTTTATTACATGGATTAATACATATGATACATCAATTATCTAAATCTAATGTCAGTTACATGTGTCAAATACATTTTGGTTTGTGTGTGTAGTGTAAGTAGTAAAGTATTTTTATTATTTATTTATTTAATTATTATTCCGCTTATGTAAGAGAGAGGGTGTGTATATGTATGTGTGTGTGAGGGTGTGTGTGTGTGTGTGAGGTTGTGTGTGTGTGTGTGTGTGTTTGTGTGTGTGTGTGTGTGTGTGTGTGAGGGTGTGTGAGGGTGTGTGAGGGTGTGTGTGTGTGTAAAAGAGAGTATGTGGACTTAAGAGTGATGGGCCATGGTTAGCTATTGTTTTCTAATTTATCTATTTGGGATATTTTCCGTCGATATTCGTTTGGGGAGTCGTAAAAAATGTCCAAGTTTAAAATATCCACATACCTTGAGTAAGCATCCATGGCCCTATTGATTGGTGAATTTATTGCAGCATTTGTTTTATAATATTTGCATTTAAATAATGGTGTATGTCTTGTACGTCTTATAGGTATATTAAAGTCAATAAGTGTGAGTATATCGGCGGAGTCTATATGGTTATTTAAAACATTATAAATAAAAGATAAATCAGTCATTGTTCGTCGGTTCGCTAAACTTTGAATATTATTAACCGTTGTATTATTGTTGTATTTATAGTTGAGTCGTTTGAAAAATTTGCGTTGGATGTTTTCAATATTTTTTATATGGATTTTATACAGCGGGTTCCAAATAAATGATGCAAACTCCAGTGTACTTCTGACAAGTGAGAAATATAATATTTTTAAGGTTTGCGGATTTTTAAAAGATTTACCTATTCTAAATATGAATCCAAGTAGTTTGTATGATTTTGTAATAACAGTGTTTATATGTTGAGTAAAGGTAAGTTTTGCATCAAGGTGCACTCCAAGGTCTTTACATTCATTTTTATGTTTTATGTTCACATTATCTAGATTGTAATTGTGGCAAATTTTATTCCTTTTTCTTGTGTACGATATGACAAAACATTTAGAAGCATTTAGAGAGAGGTAGTTATTTTTACAGTAAATCATAAGTCTGTCTAGATCTGATTGAAGAGCGCAACAATCGGCACCCGACTTAATTTCTTTGTATATTTTCATATCATCTGCAAACACAGAGAATTTGCAATGTTTGAAGCATTTCCCAATGTCATTTATGTACACAAGGAAAAGCAATGGACCGAGATGAGAGCCCTGGGGTACACCTGATGTAACATTAACTGGCAATGAGGAAAACCCTTTAACAACAGTTGTTTGGTATCGTTGGCTTAAGTAAGAATGGAGTAGATTAAATAGGTTTCCGCAAATGCCCATATGAAGTAGTTTTTTAAATAGAGTATTATAATTCACACGGTCGAACGCCTTGGAGTAGTCAGTATATACACAATCAGTTTGAATATTTTTATCCATCGTTTCGTGTAGGAATTGTATGAAGACGGTTAAATTCGAGATAGTGGATCTTTTTTTCATGAAACCGTGTTGTTTATTTGAAATGAAGGGTGCTATGGTAGGATATAATTGGTCGTATACGATTTTCTCATAGATTTTACTGAGTATTGGAAGTTTAGAGATAGGCCGGTAGTTTGTCACGTCATGTTTGTCTCCTGATTTATGTATAGGTGTTACTAGAGCAGTTTTCCATTTAACTGGAAATATTCCCTGATCTATAGATTTGGAAAATATGTTTGATATTGGGAGTGCTAGGGTTTTAGCGCATATTTTTAGGAAGATACCCGGTATGTTGTCGCATCCTGGCCCTTTGTTAATGTCAGTTTGGGAAATATATTTATATGTTACTTCTTCGTTAATGTTAACTGTATGGATCAGTGCGGTGTCAAGTTGATGAGTCGTTGAATTGGGGTAATCCGCATTGATAGTTGTATCCGGTACAAAAACTGATGCAAAAAATTTTGAAAAAAGATTTGCGACACCTTGAGGTTCATTTGTAGACTCAGAGTCTAGAGTTACAGAGTCTGGTATATTTGGAGTTTGTTTATTAGCTTTTACATAAGACCAAAGTTTTTTTATGTTGCTTTGTATTCCATTCTCTATAAAAACAATATAGTTTTTGAATGCTATATTAGAGTTTTTTTTGTCTCCTGCGTAGCAATGAGAACGTGTGATAGTCTAGTGGATTTTTTAACTGCTTCCATAGTTTGAAGTATTTAAGTTTTTCTTTTGTAACCTTAATTAGGGCACGTGTGTACCAGATTGGAAATTTCTTTACTCGTTTTTCTACCTTCTTTACTTTCTACCTTAGGATGTTAACAAAGCTAATGGACCAGATGGAATTCCCGTTCTTGTGTTAAAAAAATGCTCCGCCGAACTAGCCCCAGTTCTCACTCAACTCTTCAAACTCTCGTTTAAAACTGGTATTGTCCCATGTGACTGGAAAAAAGCGGTCATCCACCCAATTCCCAAAAAAGGTGATCGCTCCAACCCATCTAACTACCGACCCATCGCTATTACTTCTGTACTCTCCAAAATAATGGAAAGGGTACTAAACACCAAGTTGATCACATACCTCGAAGCAAACAAAATTTTAAGCGACCGCCAATATGGATTTCGTGGAAATCGATCTTGTGGCGATCTACTCGCGTATGTGACATCCGTTTGGGGTTGAGTTATGGAACGCTTTGGAGAAGCTCAAACTGTCGCCCTTGATATTTCTAAAGCTTTCGACCGGGTTTGGCACCGAGGTTTCTTAATGAAACTCCCTTCTTATGGACTACCCCAGTCTCTGTGTACTTGGATTGCGAATTTTTTAAAAGATCGCGAAGTTATAACTGTAGTGGACGGTTGCTCTTCTTCTCCCCATTCCATTAATGCGGGAGTCCCTCAAGGGTCCATTCTATCTCCAACCCTATTCCTCCTACATATTAATGACTTGCTCTTACGCGCCCCCATCCACTGTTACGCTGATGACAGCACAGTCCATGAAAATTTCTCTTTTGACAAACCTCCTAAACAGAGTGAAATATCAGAAGCCCGGAAAGACCTTCATCAAAAAATAAATAGCTACCTCCACTCAATCAATACCTGGGGTGAAAGTAATCTTGTTTCATTCAACGTCTCAAAAACCCAAGCCTGTCTAATTTCTGCGAAGAGAAACCCCAATGAATTGCAAGTGTCTTTCAACGGAAGCACCCTACCTAACAGCAGCTCTATCGACCTGCTTGGAGTATCTATAACGAACCAATTACACTACAAGGGCTCCATCGAAGCTAAGGTGAAACTCGCCTCCAAAAAATTGAGCGTACTATATAGAGCGCGCAGATATTTTACTAAGACCCAGATCTGTATACTCTACAAAGCGCAAATACGTCCAATTATTGAATATGGCAGTCACCTCTGGAGTGGCGCCCCCCAATACCTACTGAATACCCTCGACGCTGTCCAAAGGCGTGCTATACGTCTGATTGATGATCCATCACTGACTGATGGATTGCAATCACTTGAACACAGACGCAGAGTCGGTATTTTAAGTTTATTCTATAGATACTACCACGGGAATTGCTCAGAAGAACTTGCATCTTTGGTTCCTCCTCCACCCACTCGCAACAGAGTCACTCGCTTCACTCAATCGCAGCATCCATTCACAGTGGACCTTCAACATATACGAACAAGTCGCTTCTCGAACTCCTTTATTTATACAGCAGCCCGACTGTGGAACGATCTTCCGAATTCTGTGTTTCCATCTTCGTACAACCCGGGTCTTTTTAAAATCCGAATTAATAAACTCTTTTCTAGATTGCAAACCCCTCCCAACGCTACGTAGTGCGCTTCTTCGGAAGAGTAAAATGGACCCAAATCCTAATAGCTGGCGTCCCCTACGTAGACATGTTAAAAAAAAAAAAAAAAAAAACGAACACAAAAAAGGTTAATTGGAAATGTAAAACAGACGGTATCATGATAACATTTTCCTTTTGCGTCTCATTTTTGAAACTATATTTATTTCGTGAATCTATCATAAAATGTTCGCGTTTTACTTCGTCAACTTACTATTCAGCTACCAACGGCAATACATTTTTAATTGTTAATACATTTTTTTTTATTTATTTTTTGTAATTTTGGCACATGAAGCAAAATAAAAAATATAATATACGTTGCAAAATTACACGAAACCAAAATTCACACAAAGGCACGCAATAAACTTACAAAACCTAAATAAACTTGAACGATTGCAAAATATTGTTATTTGATTGTATATACACAAGCGCTCTTGAGGTGACCGCGGTTGTCACTAAATGGCTCTATATAAATTGTCTCTATTATTATTAGGTATATATTTACAATCTAAGAGAATATGATCATGTTTCCAATTACTGAAATCTCCTTCGCTGGCCTAAGATACGTCAACGTTGTAGATTACATGAAAATTCTTCGAAACACAATTGTTCGAATGCGCAATTGTACGAATAACAATTTTTCGAAAATCAGTTATCAGAATGACAATTGTCCGAAAGCAAATTATTCGAACTAAAATTTGTTGGAAAACCAATTAACCGAATTTAATATATTTTTGTATCATTATGTTGCCTCCTTTGACATATTTGTTGCCAGTAAAATATATTCGATGAAGACTATTATTACTTGTATTATTGTTGGGTAGGTACGTATGTTTGCAAATTTTTAATGACTGATGTTTGACAGTGCGGGATAGCCTAGTTTGTACACCAGTTTATGTTTATCTAGTATTCACACCAATTTAGTTATTTTATTTTAATATTATGGTTACTTTTTTAAATATATAATGCAACTGGCTCACGCCAGTCGCAATTATAACTACAAACAAACCTAACCAACCTATTTTTACCAAAGTTTTGTAGGTTTAGGTTTAAAAAATAGGTGTACATCCTAGGATATCTGACAGCGCGGTGCGTCGCCATGTTGTTTATTCCATAGATTTTTATTAAACATAATATACTATGTACATGTAGTACTCCGTGCAAAAAGTGAGTCATTTGTTTTCGATTCATACAAAATTTGCTAACTACGACATCTAGTATATTATAATAAAAATCTATGATTTATTCCTCTCACAATACTACCAACATGACGTCATAAAAATTCGAACAATTGTAAATTCTGATAATTGTGTGTTCGGAAAATTGTTTTTCGAAAAAAATGTGATTCGAATAATTGCCATTCGTAAAATTGATTTTCGTAAAATTGAGCATTCGAATAATTGTTTTTCGAATAATTTTCCTGTCACCAACGTTGTAACATTCATTTACTTTCACTTCTGTATAATAAAATTAACACATATTCACCTCAATATCTTAAGAAAAATGTAATTTTCTTGTTAAATCACGGTCTGCCTTTTCGATCTGCTTATCGTACCACACAAGCTATTCACATTCATTCTACAGAATTTCTCAGTTCCTCTTTTGAAGTACATCAAAAAAGACAGCAAGACTGTGGAACACCTTAATTGATGATATTACGATGTCTCAATTGATTCATTTAAAAAAAAACACTAGCTATCTTCTTCTTCTTCTTCTTCTCAGCCTTATCCCGTCCACTCCTGGACGAAGACCTCCTCCATCTCCTTACACGCCACTCTATCTTGTGCTCTGAGCAACCAATTGACACCAGCATGATTGCTGATGTCATCTCTCCATCTCATTGTCTCATAAATTTAATTGACACTCTTCTACTATCCTCTCACATCCCACAACTTCTATCTCCCTCATTTCTTTGTTGCTGTGATTTTATATTTACTAATGATACGAGTTTATCTGTTTGTATGTTTTTTTGTTATAAATTGAAAGTACCTACCGCTACACTATATATGGCCTCGCGAAGAATTTGACACATATCCATCGCCTCATCAACATTCATGAATTGTCTCATACATGCTCGTCTATCGTTAAACCATTTTTTACATAATTTTCTCAACAGGTATCATAAAGAGAGTGCATACAATATTTTTTTTTGCGTGTGTGGTGTATTATAAAAACTTTTGTCCTCCGGGAAACTAATATTTCTTTAGGAATTTAATAGAAAAGTTCTTCGTAAAAATGCATCTATGGAACGTCAACCTTTCAAGAAGAAAAAATGAACACTTACTATGCAGTGGAGTTTAGTAGTGGCCACAACCCACTTTTTTGTAATATATTTATTTATTTTTTTATTTATTTATACATCTTCTTGTACATAATATAAACAAATATAATTGTGCACTGGCGGGCTTATTGTCATTAGGCAATTTCTTCCAACCAACCAGATTACAAAGTATTACAACATTGTGTATGTACAACAGCAAATAAATAAGAGTAAAATAAATCAAAGAAAATACGTATAACACTTAAATAATATTAAAACAAAAAAAATAATAATTCATAGCAAGAGAAAAGGATATGGTAAGGACAGGAGAGGAAATCGGGATCAGGTGTTCAAGGATAAATATTCCTTCTTTAGGTTTTTTTCTTGAAAATACTAAGAGAGTTAGACGACGCAATATCCGGACTAAGGCTATTCCATAATCTTGCTGATTGTACTTCGAACGAAGAGCTGAGAAATTCTGTATTATGGATAGTGTTGTAGGTACGTTCAGCAGATCGGAGTGGAAGTCCATGGTTGGATAAATAAATGAATTTGCTTTTGAGGTACTGTGGCAGGTTTGGGTTCGAGAGAATATTGTACAATAGTGACAAAATGTGTATAGGCCGGCCACGCTTGACTTTAGTATGACGTCATCAAAAAACTATGCGACCCGTCGTAAGTCGTATGTTTTTACATGTAATTTGGATGCCAATACGGTGACCATCATTTTGTTTACAATGGACCCAATTTTTTTATTTAACTTTGATCATCTTTCCATTTTCACTTATTACATCATTTAAGACAATAAAGAATGTAATTATTAATTCTTACCTTACTTAACATGTCTGCGTAAGGGCAGCTATAAGGAATTAGGTCCATTCTACGCTTCCGAAGTAGTGCACTACGTAGCCTTTGGGAAGGTTTGCAATCTGATAAATTAATAATATATTTTTTCGATCTTATAATAAGAGAAGGTGAAACACAGAATTCGGTCAAGATTGTTCTATAGTAGGGCTGCTGTGTTAATGGAGGAGTCCGAGAAGCAACTGGTTCGAGTATGTTGAAGGTTTACTGTGATTTGATGTTGCAACTGAGGACTTTACACAATATAAACAATTTTTCAAAAGTAAAACAGGTCATGTTAAACACATCATATTTAATAAATAATAAAATATCAATGACAAATAAATGATTGTGGTGTGTATGAAACAAATTTCATACATTCTATTTGTTAAAATAATGCTTTTGTTGTTTAAAAATACGCACTAGGACAAATTGTCACCCTATAGACGAAGATTTGAAATATTTCTTTAAAACGTCATTCACATTCACAAACGTCACGTGGTATCTTCGAAATAAGTGTATGATTTATAAAAGACGTACGTTTCAACATTTTATATGGGAGTTTGGTTTTTTCACTGCGACTTACTTTCATCTTCCGTCTTTGTTTTTTTATATACAGAGAATAAGAAATAGATACATTAAAAGCAGAAGTATTTTTGTTCGATCGACATATTTTTGCGATGAGTCATACCAAAGTCAAGATTGGCCAGCCTATATATTGTTCTACTTTTTATATATTCACTGTCTTATTTTCATCTAGAGTTGATGTGCGAAATAATTTTCAGAAACACACATCCATCAATTGTCAAACGAAAACGAGCTGTGGGAATTTAAAGAAATTGAATACATTGTTTTACTTTTTACTCAAACCCTATGATATTAATTTCTTCAGTCTCTATTGTGTAGTACCTAGAGGGGTGGAGCACACTTTTGGGACAGCGGGCAACATTCAGAAATTCAAAGTTAAAGACGGGCCGCAGAAATAAAATACTAACATCCCTCATAACACTACATTAAAAATCTAAACTGTGTAATCTTACAAATATGGAGATAAAAAAATAATTTTCTGAAAATACACAAAACAAAAAATATTGTCCATTTACGATAGTTATCTCCAATAAAAAAAATCTGTGCAACAAGAAATTTTCAGTTTCTTTTGATTGTTTTCGATAAATGAAAACAAAAAATCCGTCTAGAGAGAAAATTACAGTTTTCTTTTGCATATATTGATAAACTGAATTAAATATAATCCGCGCAGCGAGAAAATGTCAGTTTTATATATTTTATTTCTATATACCAAATTAATTCCGCGCAGCGAGAAAATGACAATTTTCTTTTGCATATATTGATAAACTGAACCAAATATAATCCGCGCAGCGAGAAAATGTCAATTTTATATATTTTATTGCTATATACCAAATTAAGTCCGCGCAGCGAGATAATGACAGATTTATGTTATTTATTTCAAAAAAAATAAAAAATGTGAGCTTTCTTGTTTTTATTTTGATAAATGAAAGAAAACAAAGTCCGCGCAGCGAGTTTTCAGTCTTTTCATATTTTACGAATACAATGGCCAAATTTAAAGTTTTTTTAATTATTTTTTTTAGTTAGATCGCACTAAAACACTTGGCGGGCCGCAGTTTGCCCAGACCTGGCGTAGAAGATATAGAAGGGCTTTTTGTTATACTTACAAATGTTGAGATCAAAACTACTGCAAACACTACCAGTCGTCAAGATATTTTGGGAAGTTATTGTGCCAACAGTAACTGCTATAATATATTTCTTTTGATACATTGTCGTTTTGTAGATATACCCCTTCTGTGTACACAAACTCGACATGAAAAGGGAATTCTCCCGCTTTCTTTGCTAAGCGCTCATTTATAAAAGGATCATTATTTATAACACAAATTTGTTTTTAGTGACTTGTTATATTATTATCATATTATTATCTTGATATGTGAATACGCTTCGGTAATTTGTCTCATACAATTAGCTTAGAAATACGTATATTTACAAAAAAAAATTAAATAAATAATGGGTTTTTATTCTTAAAACGCACTAAAATTAAAAAAAATATCAATTTTTAAAATATAAAAAATGGTAAATTAAATAATATAAACAAAGTTAAGATTAAAATGAAGATAGAACATCAATATTGTAACAAAGCACTTATATCTCAACCAGAAAATTCAGATAAATGGGTAAAACTAAGTTACATTGGCAAAAACACATATGAAAACCGGAAATATAATTAAGAAAATAGCCAAAAAGAAGATTGCTTTTTACAACCCAAAAACATTAGGTAAAGCATTAGTAAATAATAAAGACAAAATAGATCCGGTCAACAATAGTGGTGTGTACGAGTTGAATTGCAATACGTGTACGGGTTCATACATTGGTCAAACTGGTAGAACATTTAAACATAGAATAACTGAACACTTAAGATGTAAAAGATTAAATCAAGATACTTTTAATTTTGCTGCCCATTTAAGCGAACTACAGCATGAATTTACAGTAGATAATAATGTTAAAATTCTACATAAATGTAATAAAGGGAGAAAATTAGACAGATTAGAGATACTAGAAATTAATAGAGTAAAAAATAATATGAACAAGACTCTTATTAATTTACAAACAGATTTTTCTACTTCACCTCTACTTAAACCTTTATAAATATTTATAAATATATTATTCTTATACCAAGTAATCAATAATTAGGAATGGTATTTCCAACCATTTATCATTATATATTATGTAAACAAACAACTCAATGCTTTTAAATTTTACTGCCCCAATATATTTTGTTACAGGTACACAGTTAATTCTTACATTGCTGTTCTCAACCATTGGTCACAGAAGTTCAATAATTGATACAGACACCATCATGCCATGTCCCAGCAGCATTCAATAATTTTGCAATATTAATCAATATTGTATTTTAAAATGGATATACATAGTTTTAAGTGATAGTTCTGATGAACACATTTTGTTTTGAATGACTCTTCATTCAAATTTTAATTCACATTCGGAATCGAACCCGATAATAAGGTATGATAATAATACGAGTATACATACATAATGTCGTTATTTGATACAAGTACCTATTATGTACAAAAAGTCAACTCCTGTATCGAACTCTTGTTGTTAGTCTGTATAATAATAATAATACGACCTTATGTATCGCTGTTTGATACAAGTACCTATATAAGTACATAATAACAATTCCTAACTATCTCTTGTAAGTTGTGAACTATAGAGAACAAACAAGATTTAAATATTTTACTAAAGATGTCAATATTCTGAACTCTACGATTATTATCAAGGATTACTAATTCTACGTTAGCTTCCCGTTTATACTAAAGCCGCACTCCTATTAAACCACGTTATAGGCGAGAACAATAGAATTGATAAATATTCCTAGAAAAATTTATTTCCCATAGAGAAGAAAGTTAAAACTGTTTAATAGAAAAAGAAATCGAAATAATAGTTTTCATTAACAGATATGAAAATAATACCCATATCAATTAAAACAATGAAAAAATTATATTTAATTTTACGTTCTACTTAAATATTTAAGT